>OZ010594.1:36370770-36385770 GCA_963932145.1 Acanthosepion lycidas | reverse complement strand
TATATATGCACACGCACACACACATATATATATCTAACGATAGATTTTTACAAACTTAGCATGCGATTTATTTTTCTTCATTTTTTATTTTTTATTTTTTTTTACTAAAAAGGAAGTATTTTGCGGCTTCCTTTTTTTTTTGCATTTCGGAAATGCCAGTGTCACTTGGGATTTGGGTCAATTATTAAGTAAAATTAATGAATTGTTGATTGTCGTTGGAAAGTCGAGACTACTCCAAATAGGAAGATATCCTTATCTCTTTCCTTTCATCGTTTCTTCTCCAAGTTCACTTCTTTCCCTTTCATTTCTGTGTAACTGATTTCTTTCACACTTTTCCGGTTTTCAAAAATTCCTCATGAGTTTTTTCTGGATTCTATCCATTTCCTGACTTCTTCATTTCTTCCAGTTATTTTTTCTCCATCATCCGTGACTATGCAAGTATTCCCGCCCACCTATCCTGCTCAAAGAAAAACCAAACAATATCCTCCTCCGTCTGCAGCAGCAGATGCAGAGAGTATCTAGTCTTCAACCAATAAAACGACAACTACAATGTCCCGCCAAAGTATATTTCCATGCGATGACGTCATCGTTTCAGCAGCTAAATTTGCACCTTCACTTGAAACGCCCGGGAAGATAATGGCGCCGATAAATGAACTAACAACTATTGTACTTTTTTTTTCTTACGTTTCTGATATACTTTCCACCTTCATTAAACTTGAAGGTATTCGCGTTGGTGGCTATGGGTATTTTTATATTTATATGTGTAATTCAGAAGTCATTACATTTTCTGTGTTCGTTTGTGTCTGTGTGTCTTGGCGGATGTTTGTTTTGGAAATGACTGCCACATGTGTAGGTATGATTTTATCAATTGATTTGAATTATTTATCAATTTTACCCGACTGTTTAACATGTTCATTTATAAAGATAAAATCGTCTGTTTTCTGATAATCATTTATTTCTGATCTTATGACAAATGAAATCGAAACTTATGACAAATGAAATCAAGAACTTCCCAAGAGATCTTTCAAATAAAAATATTCTTGATTTTTTATTTTTTTTAAATTTTTGACTTAATTCTAACGGTTATGGAGTGGAGATTGCGATGTAAAAGAAACGTATATCAAGATGAAAGAAATATCTATTTAATAAATAAATATTTTCTGCTTTGGAAGTAACGGTGACCGGTGCAAGAAATGGAATTGGCCCGCCGAGTTCAAATTCCAGTCGAAGCTGTTGCATTCACTTCGGACTAATGTCCTTGAGAAAGGACGTTTCTTTTCGTAGGCAAAATCAATAAATTAAATTGTGCTTTATAACCGTAGAAGATCAACCAGTCTAGACGGATAACTTAATTCAGACTCGAGAAGGTAATTGGAAATCACTCTCCTATCTTTCCCAAGGACACTCACGGACAATCCTCTATATGTCATCTCCCGTCAGAATGTTGGAGATAATGCCTCTCCACAATTTCTTCTCTTTTGTAGTTATTAGTAAATTTTGTCCTTTTGCTATCTCTTCTGATCCCTGTTCTGTCATCCATTTATACGGTAAATCAAAATCAAGAAAAGCCAACTGTTGAGAGTCAAGAACATAGCATTACTAACAAAACTGCCTTTACATTTATATTTCACAAAGGCCCAAGAGTCACCCAAGATAAAGAGTTATTAGAAGAGGTTATTGTATGAACGTAAAAGAAGGAGCTAAGGAATGCAGATTATGAGGATATGTAGGAACGATAACCTTTTCAAGAAGAGCGTCTGCTGTTAAGATTGTAGCGATCGGGAAAGCATCCTCTCGGGAGTCTGTTCCACAAAGTAGCGGTTTTTGGGCATTTACTAATGGAATACGAAGGAAATGGGAAGGATTTGTCTTAGTGTGTGTGGCATGGTGAGTAAAGTTAAGAACGGTATTTGATAACATAATGCATTACATGAATGGAGAAGGTTCTTAAGACAGAAATAGTTCATTAGAAACAAAGAAAAAAGGGCTGAAGTTATATCTATATTTCTGTATAGCAGTGAATACTGAACATTTTCCTTATAAACATAAGCCGAGAATACCATTGATAAAACACGTGAGCAATAAAGAAACTGTAAAGAAAATGGGTAACTAGAAAGACTTCTTCTATGTACCGTGTACAATCTGGATGTTGGAGATCATGGCTCCCCATAAGTTTTTGTTCTTTGAAGCTTTTAGAAAATTTTGTCTTTCTGCTCGTTAGGTAGTTTATACGACGTTTTCCTCTTGCTTTCAATATGTATTGTGAATGTCAAATTTTCCAAGTTTTCCTTATTATGTGCCCTAGAAATTTCGACTGCATCGCTGATGTTAAATATGTGTCCTTTTTGTTTCCATCTTCTCTAAAACTTGCTCACATGTTATTCTCAGCATCTTTCTGTAGAACCACATTTTCTATTGCTTCAAGTCTGTGTCCATCTGTATGAATTGTTCATCATTCACAGCCATATAAAAGGATCGATATTACATAACAGTTAAATACTCTTTTCTTTGTTTCTAATCAGATTTTCCTGTTTATTAGTACTTTGCTTAGCTTTGGGGCGGCATCTTTCGCTATCACAATGTGCCTTTCGATTTCAGTGTTACACCTTCCGTCTTCTTCCCAGATATTTCAATTGTTGTGCTTGCTTGATTTTGTAATCTCCCATTTGTAATTTGCATATCGGGCTGTCCCCTTTTTGCTGACAACCATATATTCCATCTTTTTGTAGTTAATGTTTAGTCCTTTTTTATCCCTTTCCTTCAGTACCTTCCGTAATTCTTGTATTTTTCTTTCTGTATTTGTGTTATTTGCATATCTTATATTGTTAAGACTGTGACCGCCAGTAATGAATCCTGGTAGGACTTCTAATTCTCTCAGAATTGCCTTACTGTATAGGTTGAATAAGGCCGATGAGAAAATACATCTCTTTTTATTTCTGTATATTTACTGAACTCCTTTTCTATCCTCATGGAAGCAGTTTGCTGCCAGTATAAGTTCTTGATTATTCTGATATCTTTCCAAATATGTCAAGGTTACCAAAAGCAGTTTCAACAATTCTTTGTGACAATCTTTATCAAATACGTTTGTATAATCTATAAGATATACGTGTACAGCCTTTTACATTTGTATTGTCCTTTCTTAAATATCTGAAACATAATTAGAAAGGACTGCCTGGAAAATGTAATACTCACAAGTCTATCGAGGGAAGGAGGGAGTGGTAGGGAAAAACGGTAAACAACTTACCTAAGGAGTTTGTAGGAATGGATGACAGGGAGGGGACAAACAGAGATAGTAAAAGGTCAAACGTTGGCTACAGCAACAAGGGATAGGTATTTGTAGCGAGCTATGATCGTGCACGTCCGGAAGGGACTCGGCGCAAATGATGATAATTATGATTATAATAGCATGGAGTTTTTGTGGAAGGTTATCTTATGACAACATCCTTTCGCACCATATATCACTCTATTTGCTTTGGGTCTATGTTGACCTCGTGTAATGATGAAAAGAAAATGTAGCATTTATAAATACAAAATAAATCTTAATATAACACAATATGACAGAGTATATGCGTGTGTGTGTATGTGTGTGTGTACACATGTGTGCGTTTGTGTCTAAATGTAGTTGCCTCTTTCTTTACAGTGTGGGTGAAGGAAAGTATGTATGCTTTCAAATGTAGCAGCTTTAAAAGGTGATGAAAGAAAGTATATATGTTTTTAAACGTAGCAGGACTGTACATATATCGCAAGTCGCCAGCTGGTCGTGCAAATATAGTATTTTGGCTCTGGTTATGTTACGATAATCATATCATCGGAGATTGGTCAAAATTAATCGATTATGATTTAGGTTGATTTTTATTTTCGTGATATACATATCCGGAGATCCGCTTCGAAAGTGCCGCTCCTCTTCCGATTAAGTTCGCGGTCTGTCATCCTGGTTGCGAAACTTTATGAAATATGGTCTTGTGGCTTGGCGATTCTGAATATGCATCTATTTTTAGAGTTGGGGAATTATTGGTCTCTTTGTTATTGTTAGACGAGATTAACTTCATAGTCTACAACATCTAGGTGAATATAAGCGTGCTATGTAAATGTCGTACCTATGAACCGGAAAATATTTTTCAGGCACAGTTTTTTTTCGGGGGCGGGTGATGTGGGGAACAATACAGTGATTAATTTTCTATGTTTCAAGTTCTTAAATGAAATCGAAACGGACTAATTAGCCAAAGCAATATTTTATTATAAGTTGTGCTACATTTCTGAAGTAAAAATACTCAATATCTGGGATAGAGAGTGCACAAATATAAGCAGTGTGGATACAGACATCGACATTGAATAACGAAAGTCAGCTTCATGTTTAAACGCAATCTTCATGGCTTGGAGATTGTATTTAAACATGAAACAGACTCGCCATTCAATATAAATAACACATATATTACGAATTTTTATTTAAAAAAATAATCTAAGTTACCTTAAAAATCATCTTGCTTTTCATTTCATATATCAGATATATGCAAATGTTCTCTTCCACAAGAACTATTCAGTCTACGAGGTAAAAATGTCGGGAATTTGACACAAATCTTATAAGATCTGCCTTTCACTGGGTGCCCCCTACTTTCCGCCTTGTCACTGGGTGCCCCCTACTTTCGGCCTTGTCACTGGGTGCCCCCTACTTTCCGCCTTGTCACTGGGTGCCCCCTACTTTCGGCCTTGTGCCACATCTGAGCTACGCTTGGAAAATCACGATAAAATCTGCCTTTTTTTTTTATTATTATTTAAAGTTCTATGGCAATTTTCTTCACGCCTTTATAAGTAAACATATTAAAAGTTACAAATAACCGTGATGTTTTCGGTGGGTGTACCTAACCTTGTCCTAAAATCCTGGATCCGCTCCCAAATTTTATACAGAATAAGTGTGGATCAATATCTGTTATCAGCACAAGAAACTGGATGAGCAAGTCGATTTTGAATTTTGTAAAAAGCATGAAAGCGATTCTTCCTATACATTGTCTCGTGGCCAGTTGTCTTGAATAAAGATACCCCCCCTTCATTTCATGTCGCGGTAGTTGACAGAGAAGGAAAATGCGTGGGAGCATCTAATAGGAGTGGGATAATCACATTACCAGAACTACTTTATCTAATTAAGCAGTAGAAAGCTAGTACCTCCTTTTCTTACCTTGACAAGATCTCATCTTATAAAAAAGTGAGAGTAAGGGATAGAAATATTGAACATTGCTTCGATTGTCATTATGTGCCCCAAAAAAGAGAGGGACAGAAAGAGAGGAAGAAACAGAAAAAAAAACAAAAAAAAACAGAAGGAAAAACTAATAGAGAGAAAAGAAAGAGAAACTAATAAAGAGGGAGAAAACAATAGAAAAAAAGAAACAGAATGACAAACTAATAGAGGAAAAGAAACAGGGGTAGAAATAGAGAGAAAGAAACAGAGTGAGAAATTAATAGAGAGAAAGAAACAGAGTGAGAAACTAATAGAGAGAAAGAAACAGAGTGAGAAAAAATAGAGAGAAAAAGGGGAGAAACAAATAGGGAGAAAGAAACAGCTGGAGAAACAAATATAAAGAAACAGAGGGAGAAACTAATGCAGAGAAAGAAACAAACAAAGAGAAAACAAGAGAAGGAGAAGAAAATAGAGAGGAAGAAACAGAGGGAGAAGCAAATAGAAAGAAACGGAGGGAGATACTAATAGAGAGAAAGAAACAGAGGAAGAAACAAATAGAGAGGAAGAAACAGAGGTAGAAGCAATTAGAGAGGAAGAAACAGAGGGAGAAATAAATAGTGAGAAAGAAATAGAGGGAGAAACAAATACAGAGAGAGAAAGAAAAAGAAGAGACAAATGGAAGGAAACAGAGAAAGAAACCTATAGAAAGAAACAGAGGGAGAGACAAATAGAAAGAAACCGAGGGAGTAACTAATGGAGATAAAGAAATAGAGGGAGAAACTAATAGAGAGAAAGAAACAGTGAGAAACTAGTAGAGAGAAAGAAACAGTGAGAAATTAATAGAGAGAAAGAAACAGAGTAAGAGAGGGAAAGAAACAGAGAGAGTAATTAATAGAGAGAAAGAAACAGAGGAAGGAAAAATAGAAAGAAACCGAGGGAGTAACTAATAGAGATAAAGAAATAGAGGGATAAACTAATAGAGATAAAGAAATAGAGGGATAAACTAATAGAGAGAAAGAAACAGTGAGAAACTAGTAGAGAGAAAGAAACAGTGAGAAAGAAACAGAGTGAGAGAGGAAAAGAAACAGAGAGAGTAATTAATAGAGAGAAAGAAACAGGGGAAGAAAAAATAGAAAGAAACCGAGGGAGTAACTAATAGAGAGAAAGAAACAGAGTGAGAAATAGAGGGAAAGAAACAGAGGGAGAAACTAATAGAGAGAAAGAAACAGTGAGAAAGAAACAGAGTGAGAGAGGGAAAGAAACAGAGAGAGTAATTAATAGAGAGAAAGAAACAGAGGAAGAAAAATAAAAAGAAACCGAGGGAGTAACTAATAGAGATAAAGAAATAGAGGGAGAAATAGAGGGAAAGAAACAGAGGGCGAAACTAATAGAGAGAAAGAAAGAGATGAAGAAAGCAAGAGAAAGAAAGAAACAGAGGGAGAAACAAATAGAAAGAGTGTCTCATAATTGAGTGATAGATTTAAAGTTCCAAAGCACTCTCCAACAGTAAAAGTCATTTCTGACCCGAATAGCATTAGAGACGCGGCCAAAATTAGAACCCAGAGATTTTGATCGCGAATTAGATTCGATAGCACGACAGTTATCAAAATGGAAAGTAAAAGTACAAAGAAAGAGAGCGCTGAAATCTTGTGACACGTAAGAGGGAAAAGGGTTTCTTAAATTGAATACTCACAGGACGTATTGAGTGAAGCCCTGGATACAGTGAGCAAGATATCTGATGTGTTTTTGTGAACGGATGGCATATCATGGACAAAGAGAAATGGTAAATATTCAAAAACTTAAACAACCAGATACAATCTTCAGCGCCAACCCGTTAAAGCAATTGTCAATCACCACAAACGCTAGTTAATTACCCCTGAGCAATTAGCGAACAAGAAAGCTCAACTACGCAGTTAGGATCAAGCGACGTCCATACTTGGACATACAATTCCAGATGGAATAACGTAGCATGAATATCCGTAAATCACAGGCAAACAAGTTAAGATCGGAAGTGAAGGAAGACAGAGAAGAAATACATCATGACTAGCTCGGGATTTATTGCGATTATTTCTGAAAGGAATTTAACGGTGCCTATTCGCACGTTGTTATGTGTGCAAAAATTCCCAGCACGCTTTTCTGAAAACTAATAACTTATTTGAAAGTTTTCACTGGAAAACTCTTGCGCACAGCCACAAAAATAAAGCATTTTTAATTAAAAAGAAAAAAAATTAAAAGAAAACTTAAAACAGCTGCTTAAATGCACCTAATGGGAAAAATCATTTTACTCGTTTATTGATCTATCGATTTGCTGTCCACAGGAAGTTAATCGATTTTTTGTAGGGATCAATTTTTAGTGACTTGATGAATAAAATCGAAAGCAGCATTATAAGAATTTTTTCTGCAATCTTTGCATTTACAATTTACGAGGGCCTTTTTCTTGAAAAAAAAAATCCGAAAAGAAACAAACAAAACAAAATGCTAAAGCCATAAAACCAAAATAAAATCTAGTCATAAAAACTAAAACAAAAAAAGCAAAAAAAAAAAGCAAAAAAAAAAAGCACGAAATATGTTTATATTAGTCAATCTTTTTAAATTTTTGTATTAATTTGTACAGGTTTAGTGATATTATTAAATAAAACATATTTAGTAATCATAAATGGAAAAGCTTACAACAATTAAGTGACTCCCAATATTTTAAAAATAATTTAAATTTTTTTTGTGTATAAACGTGGCGATTTTTATAAATACGGACGCCCATACACGATATTATCAGAGAATAACAGCGATAACTATAGTAAATTTAAAGCCAAAGTACTTAAAATGCAATAAAACGTTAGATCACATGGAATATTTTTTCTAAATTTTTAAGATTATTGTGTAGTTAGAAATTATATTAAAATGCGTTCACATTATATTTCGCATCTAATTTTTACAGATATATCCCCCACCATAAACAAAAAAGTAAAAATTAAAAAAAATAGATGAAAATCCGGCTATCAGTCAAGCTGTGAACATCTTAAATAAACACCTACCGCCGTGTTAAAAATGTATTTCTACGATATTTTAAACTAAAAGTAATATTAGTCAGATCAGTTAAAAAATCAATGAATATTCCTCAAAGTTTCAGAAAAGTATATTTTATTTTTGAAATATGTTTTAATAAAGAGAATTACACAGATGGCTAAAATCAACGATTTAAAAAACAAAAAATCCTGCTTCCAGGAAATTTAAATTAGTTTTGAAATACTGCAAAGTATTTAGTTTATTTGAAATATTAAATTTAGTCCTTAAACTTGAAATTAAAACTAAAACTAAAATAAAACCTTTAAAAAAAAAATTTAAACCTTAGGTATCGCGTTTCATTGGAGGGACCCCACAAAAACCAAAAGGAAAACCCTACAGTGAAATACTAGGATTGCAAATGACCAAGTCTCCCTAAACATTATTTAGGGTAATTAGTTATGAAAAAAATTCTCTTAATAGAATGCGTGTCGATGAGATATATATACAGAACCCTTAAATAAATCAAATATTCTGAAAAAAAAATTAATGGGATAGGTTTCCTGATGGAATAGTAAAGACTCCTTTACTTTTTTTAAAACCGTTTTTCTCTCTAGTTTCTTAACGGTTAAAAGTTAAGAATCAGCTTTACAAATATTAGTATGTATCAATAATTTTCACGAAGAAAAAATGTCCTTTGTTTTGGTTCAAATTTTAATCATGCTATCAATGACAAACAGACAGCTTCTCTTTTCCTCTACGTTTTAAAGCACTATAATCATCAAATGATCCTTTATGTACCGTGTCCACTCAGGACGTGGACAATCCTGGCTCTTTACAGCCTCCTATCCTTGTTGCTCTTAGCAACGATTGTCCCTTTACAAAGCCTCCACGCCGTTCTCCCATAGATTCACAGAAGCATATAGGTGGCTCGCTGCTTTCCTCTGTCACTTTTGCTTGTGATATGTTTTGCGAGTTCCAAATTCTCCAAGTCCTCTCTTCTTCATTATGTGTCCAAGAATCTCAGCAGTCTCTTGACTCCAAAATAATTGCTTATGTTCTCCGTTGAAGGTATTCTCAGCATCTTTCTGTAGAAACACATCTGTTGCATTCCGTTTTCTCTGCCATATCAAAGGACTGATATTGCATAACAATTCCGCACTATTGTTTTTAACAAAATGTTTCTGCTTCTTAAGACTATGCTTAGCTTTGGTTAGGCACCTTTTGCTATTCCAATGTGTGTTTGGATTTAAACATTTCCCAGATATTTAAACTTGTTTGAAGCATTTCATCCCATCAAGGAAATATAGGGTCAAGTCGCGCTCCTCCCCCTGGTTCTCGGCTGCTTGCTCAGCCGCCATCGCCCATAGGAACCACTACTTACACCTATTCCGTAGCGACATGTCTGACTGCAATAGACGTCTCTTTGCCTCCGCCCGTAACGAATGTAAGCGTGTCCTCAACGATGCTAAGTCACTATTTGCGGTTCGGACGAAGGAACGTATTGCATCTCGCAAATTTGGCTCCAAAGATTATTGGTGTCTCTGCAAGAGCGTATTGAACAATTGCAAACCCTCTATACCTCCTTTATTCAACCAGTTCGAAGTCCTGACCTCCTCTACCGACAAGGCCGAATGCTTTGCTCGGAAATTTTCATTCAACTCGACGCTCGACTCTTCCGGTGTACCCATACCCGACTTCCCTCTTAGAACTGAGGCCATATTGAGTGGGTTAAACATAACCACATCTGGGCGTTATCTCCAATTTAGAACCCAACAAGGCTAGTGGTGGAGACGGGATACCAGCCATTGTCGTGAAGAAATGCGCGCCTGAACTGGCGCCCGCCCTTTCTAAACTATACAACTACTGCCTCAAGGAATCTTGTTTCCTGACTGCTGGAAGTCCTCTTCGATCGTTCCTGTCTTCAAGAACTCCGGTGACCCCTCTGACCCTTCCAACTACCGTCCTATCAGTCTCCTTCCCCTCCTCGGCAAAGTCTTCGAAGCCCTAATCAATACCGGGGTGGTTAAGCACCTCACATCCCATAATCTGCTCTCAGACAAGCAATTTGGTTTCCTCTTTGCCCGATCTACAGCCGATGTGCTTACGGCCATCACTGAAACAGTCTACCGAGCTCTTCAAAATAACGGGGAAGCCCGAGCCGTGGCACTAGACAAGCTCCAGGGTTATGGCATTACGGATCGATTATATAACCTAATACGATCATTCCTGTCAAACCGTAAATTGAAGGTCGTTCTCAATGGATTCTCCTCCAGTTCCTATCCCACGAACGCAGGTGTTCCTCAAGGCTCCACTCTATTCCTTATCTACATAAATGACCTTCCTGACACAATAACTTCCCAAGTTGGCATCTACGCGGATGACACCACAATTTATCCCTGTCTCAAAAACAAATCTGGCCGTGCGTCTCGAAAAGGACCTCCAATCGATTGTGAACTGGGGCATGAATTGGCTGGTCAACTTCAACGCTTCCAAGACAAAACTGCTCTCTATTAATCACCACAGAGATCCTTCTCTTCCCTCCATTAGAATGTCTGACGCTCAACTTCTCGAGAGCAACTCTCTGCGGCTTCTCGGTCTCACGTTGACTGCTGACCTGAGATGGAATAAATACATTGAATCAATTGCCTCATCCACTGCAAAGAAAGTTGGCTCCCTGAGCCGCGCCAGGAAGTTTTTCTCCCCGGAGTCGGTCCTCCAGATCTACAAATCAACAATTCGCCCTTGCATGGAGTATTGCTGCTATATATGGTCTGGTGACCCTTCTGTTTGCCTCGGGGTTCTTGATAGGCTCAAGAGGCGGATATGCAATGTAGTTGGCCCTGCCCTGGCGTCTCGTCTACAGTCACTTTCTCACAGACGTGCCGTCGCCTCCCTCTGTCTGTTCTACAAATACTTTCATGGAAATTGCTCCGAGGAGCTGCATTCGCTGGTTCCCAGACGTCATGAGTTCCAGCGCCTTACGAGGCTGGCATCCCGCTCTCACCCCTTCACTGTCGAAACTCCTAAATGTAGCCATCTCTTCTACTCTAATAGCTTCATGTCTCGCACCTCCAGCCCGTGGAACTCCCTTCCCTTTTCCTGTTTCCCTGTGAGCTATAATCTCCAGCTATTCAAGTGTAATGTCAATCGGCATCTCCAGTTGCCTTGATCTATCCACTACCCTCATCCTTTCTTCTATCACTCCTATCTGATCTTGCTCTAAATTTTCTGTAACCCCTTGCGTCCTAGTGGCTTCCCGCCTTGCTTGGGGTGAAATGCTTAAAAAATAAAAAAATAAATAAATAAAAAGTTGTCATCTCTCTTTTGTAGTTCGTATCTTGGACTTCTCTTGCTGACAACCATACTTTTTGTCTTCTTCCAATTGATAGTTAGACCTTTCTTCTGGCCTTCTTTTACTACCTCCTCTAAGAGATCCTCTAGTTTTCTTTCTGTGTCTGCCATCAACGAAATGTCATCTAGGTATTTTGTATTGTTACGGCTGCCCACTGATAGCAAATCTTGACAAAGACTCAAGCTCACTTAAGGCAGTGTTACCCAAACTCTTTTTCTCCACCTTTGGGCAGCATTTTCGGGGTGAAAATTTGTTCGCGCCTCAGCAAATTTCCTATAATAAAAAGTACATTCAGAGAGAAAAGGAGAGAGAGATAGAGGGAGGAAGGAGAGAGAGAGAAAGAGTGAGAGAGAGAAGGGATTAAAGGGATCCGCGATTATAATTGATAACTCTTTCATCTAATTTATGGACCCTATTTAATATATTCTTAATACTTGATATAATGCAAAAATGTAACAATGATAAAATCGGTCAATAATTATTTATAACTATTTATACTGGAACTCATGCCTGCAATTATCATTAATCCATAATAATATTTGAAATTTTGAAATATTTATTTTTGGCATATGAATTTTTTGAAACTGTTTCTAAATCTTTGATTGTCTTTCAATCACTCCGCCTCACCTGCTATCCTCTCCCACCGCGCCTATCAGGCCCGCCGCACCGCTTGGGAATCGCTACCCTAAGGTAACCTTACTGTGATAGTCGTACAATTCTGGAATTTATATCAAGAGATAAGTTAGGACTTTAAAAATGTTTCTGTTTTGTGTAGAAAACAAAAAAAGTTGCTTCTTTTCCTTTCACACCACGAATTCTGTGATGAGATTTCTTGCCGGCTCACTATAAAATAATGTCCCACTTTTAAAAATAGCCCAAATCTCAATAATTGTACCTGCCGTTATAACATCTGAAACAAGTATTACTAAATAATGTATGTGTAGTGGAGTTTTAAATATATCATTAACTCCTAAAATGTCTATAATAACCAAAGTACTTTTGATAGACTAATATATTCTTGCGGGCAAGGGGACTATAAAAAATCCGAATAAAAGGAAAGAAAGAAGGAAACCAAATATTAAGATTTGTATAATTTAATTTAATCAAGAGGGACTGCGTAGAATTGTGTCTATCTTATCCTGGTAAGAAATTTGTATATATATATATATATATATATATATATATATATATATATATATATAGATAGATAGATAGATAGATAGCATGATTTTTTTTTAAATAACGAAAATGAGAAAATCTTCACTGAATTGATGAAATCTCCTGACGAGTGGACAGGAACGATTAGAAATAGTTTCGGTTAAGAAGCCCTGGAGTCGAGGTACTAAATATAGCATCAATCAGCTACGTAACAGTGATTTTATTCGTATTAATCTTATATATATGAGAAAGAGAAATAAAATGAAGAATATATAGTTTTAAGATAAATTATATTTATGAGTAAATGTACTCAATATCAAGAATAGAGCGGATATAAATATAAAAGTGGACATTGAGTGCAGCAGCAAGCGACAACAGTCTGTTTCGTGCTTGAACGCATTCTTCAGGCCATATATATATATATATATATATATATTTATATAAACGTTGGTTCAGCTCCGCCAGATATTTTTGGTCAGTTAATGTTGGGAAAGGTTTCATCAATTGGCCTGCGTTTTGATGATAAAAAATAAAAAAAAATGCGTATGAATCCAAGAGAAAACACATTTAAGATTTTCATTTTATAAAAATCGTCTCGTTGCTTCCAGCATGTCCTATTTATTACTTGAGGATCAGAAATGTAAACGAGCAAACGTTAAAAAAGAAAAAAAAATCCAACCGTCCAGTTTATAAAAATATCTGCAATTATTCGTATGATGCCGAAAAGAGAAACAAGTAAACAGACGGATATACGCAAAAAAATCCCAAGTGATTTCAATTATATAATTAACCATGCTTATATGACCAAAGTGAACTTTACCACGCACCTGCAAATTATTCTACTAGAATTGATTATTTTGTAATTTGACTTATACAGATTTGTTTTAGAATCCAGCACTTCGTGGTACGGTATCTCACATGGTTTAGCAATTTTTTTTTTTTAATCAGCTGCCATAATTCCTTGGCCAGCTACAGTGGCAGCCCCATACATTGTTTACAACTTTCCGCAGAGTGTTTTGGTCATCCGCTTTTGCTTTTTTTATATATATATATATATAACTACATATTTACCCATTTAAGGCATTTTAAAGTCTTTCGTATTGGTAGTATTAATAACTGTTTTATTTCCTATTTCAAGCTTTGATAACGCAGCAATATATATGTGGAATGAACTGGCAAAACTGTTTATATCGAATTTTTTTAAAGGTGTGATTTCTGTCATTGGCCATTTCTGTGGCCCGGCAGTGGTAACGTACATTATTATTATTTCTTTTTCCTTGCTCGGTAAGAATGCTTCACTTTGATCGTGTGAAAGAGAAATATAAATCTGTTCAGCTGGGTTCGTTATTCAGATGAGGCTACCTGTATCCACTTCGGAAGAATTATCTTGTAAAAGCCATTTCTTACCGCCCGCTCTATCATCGGTTGCATCGACTCTTGAGTAAACAGCCTGACACGCCGAGGCAAGTAAACGACAAGAAGCTGTTAATCCCATAATAAACCTAGTCAAGAGCCCCCACCCAGTTTATTCACGGAGAAAAATTTACACTCGTGTAAGTATGTTTAACTGGGAGAAGATTCACAGACACACACACACACGTGTGTGTGCGCGCGTATGTATACGTCAACTGCTGATACTACCTGATGAATGGACGGAGTGATTGCTGGAGGGTCCGTCTACGAAACTCTGGAGTCGGGATGCTGATGGTGGCACCAAACATCTAAATAACACACTTTAAGTTATATATATATAACTTTAACTTTATATATATATATATATATATATATATATATATAATACAGATAAATGAATAAAAGAGAATTTTTAACGGCTGCTTTAATGCATCACTCTTCATAAGAATTGAGCTATAGCAGGCTGTATGGCATTTACATAGCACGTATATAATGCATTAAAATCCTATTTCTCTGTCGTGCACCGATACGTAGGGGTAAGAATTTCTGGTGTCAAATCGGTCGAGATTCGATCCCAGCTTGAAGCATTCGGATGTCTAACCACACGGATGACCTGTGATACTACGAAACAGGCTGTCTGTGGATGACTATATATATATATATATATATATATATATATATATATATATATATATATATATATAGATAGATAGATAGAGAGAGAGAGAGAGAGAGAGAGAGAGAGAGAGATATGTGTGTGTGTGTATGTGTCTGTGTGTGTATATATGCTTCTTCTTGCTGTAAGCATTATTTTTAGCTGGGACCAGTTTCATAATTGCTATCCCGTAGTTTTTTTAATTGAGTTTTTATTTTCTGAAAAAGTGAAATGAATAACAACCGA
>OZ010594.1:36307099-36354599 GCA_963932145.1 Acanthosepion lycidas | reverse complement strand
TTCTTTACAAAAATGTATTACTGGTAATTATTTTACTATGGAAACGTATTGGTGGGGTTTTTACTATAAATATATATTTTTGTAATTTCATAGTGTTTTGGCTCCAGTTTGGGGGTTAAATATTTGCCCATAGCTGAGACACTAATAGGTGCTACTACCTCGGGTCAGAGTGAAACTAGGATCCGCTCCTTAAAACCTCTAATCTTGCTGCAGGATGTAGTTTATCGTCATACCCAGAATGAATGACCATCTTTCCTTAAACAATGTGGACTGGCGTTACATAATATTAAACTGAAAGAGCTGTATAAAATAACAGAAACCACATTTCTTGAGAACCTTCAACTGGAGCAACAGCTAAAACTGGTTTCACTCGAAGAGAGAATAAGTAAAATGTTGACGTTCGACATTATTCTAAAAGCAAACAAGGAAATCACCTATTAGGACCGGGGAAAGAGTGATAAACCTCTACTAAACGTGACAAATTGTTCTAAGAGAAAGGTTTTATAAATTTCCACCGAATGCAGTACTAACTGCTTGTTATAAGGAAACAGCTAATATTGCCATTACCATATACGAATCTACATGTTCTTTTAAAGAATAACAAAACCAAAACATTGTATACGGTGAGAGTGATGAAAAATTCTCAACCCAAGTAAGATGCCTTTAAAAAAAATTCAGCGTTTTCGTGTTTATGCTATTAATGAAAATAATTAATCCGTGTTATGCCAAAATGGCGTAAGTGCATTTTTTAAAAACTATAAAAACATCTTTAAAAAAATTCACAATAAAATGCATAATACAATTATTTTTTTAAATTGGCGTCTAACTTAACAAAATATCTTTGTAACAAGAATTTTGTTGATGTCAAATAAATAGAAATTAATTTGATCATTTCAAAAATGGATGGCTTATGGCCACATCATATTGAAACACCGGCTTCCGTGCGATAAGCAAAGTTAAGCAACGTCAAGCCAGGTCAGTACACAGATGTTCTAAGCTTGGATGTGCCGGTGGCACATTTCCACTGGGTTCTTTATATATTCACTTACGTGCAAATACCCCTGGAAAAAGGGTATGAATTCACCTCTCTTACCCTTGAAATCACTATAATCATTATTATTTAAAAATAAATAAATATATAAAGTTACGTAGAAAATATTTAGATTTCAGAATAGTTGATAGAAGTTGATAAACTATTGTTATCTAAAAGCAGAACAAAACAAAAATTCTTACAATGTAAAAATATTTCCTGGCTTTAAATAACCTGCAAAGGGTTGATAAACCGTAGAAAAAAAATCAATCAATCAAAAGTGTTAAAAAAAAAAGCGTATGTCAATTTAGACACTTTTGAATTATAAGGAATACAAGTCATTTTTAATATATGCATATATTAAGACATGACTTACTTTAAAAGTGTCTTTATATTCAGAGCCAATTATAATTGAAGAGTACCGTTCAATCAATATGAACACGATATTGTATTGGAAAGTTCTGGGATTGTACGTGCTATGACGGAGTCGCTCAGCGGATCTGCTATGACGGAGTCACTCAGCGGATCTGCGCGCGCAGCTTACGCTCCTTGGTAGCCAGAGAACTGAGTCAATCTGTTAGTAGACTTCGTGTTATCTACTCGTGTTCAATTATTACATGTGATTCTATAACATTTTAACCAAACTGATCTTCGATTTTTACGATTGCTACCATATTCGATCCACGGCAAACCTACAACTGAATACTTTGAAATGCTTCGCCTGGTTTTAGCGATTCATTTATTAGGTAAAAAAACAAACAAACAAGAAAAAATGTTTTTTGAGTTGCACACGCGTTTCCTGGCCGGCCGAGTATCAGTCAAATATTATGAGTGTTCAGGGCGATCAATTACGAGCTCAACGCTAGAAAATTTACAGGAAATGAATTCATCGATGAGGACCACCGCCGAACAATCGATTAGTTCTCTAACGTGACTTGAATCATGAAGTCTATGAGATAATTCTCGTCTGGGAACTATTCAATATATTCTTGCATGATGCTGGTTTTTCACTACATCAAAAGAGTCCACTACACAGGTGGGCGAATTGCCTATCTATGTAGACTGGTAATGTAGAAAAACAAGTTTAGACACAACATATCTTGAGCGAATAGACTAACGGGTATCGATTAGACTCCGTTGATTACAGTATTGTCGTCACTACACAGATTCCAGTACCATAGCAGATTTTGATCCGCCCTAGACTGGTTGCTTAAGACGGTTTGAGAGCCAGTCTTCTCTGCTATCTAAAGCATAGCTGGAGTGGTGCGGAAGAGAGATTCATATATTTCTCAAAGTTATTTGCGTGAAAGTGAACGCATCAAATTCGATAACCGGTATGCTATGCGCATGCGCATACACACAACACGATTAACAATATTTAGATATTACTGTAAAGGGGTAATATCGAAATACAATTGTTAATTGTGAGTGCGTGTGCACGCCGATAACTGCTACGTTTCGTCCTGCAGAGTTCATTGCGTCCATTTTCGGGAAAAGTATCCTTACAAATGGAAACAAAAGGGACCTAGTATCAGAAAGAGAGTTGAAATTTTTATGGTACATAATGAGGGCTTGGAAAATTTGACAACCACAGGACATACTGAAGGCAAGAGGAACAGAAGAAAACAACACATAGCCTACCTAACAAGTTCGTGTAAATATCTAGCAAAACAGGGATTAGGAGAAATAGCAAAAAGACAAAATTTATTAATAGCTACAAAGGACAGGAAATCATGGAGAGCTATAATGTCCTACGTCCTGAAGGGTCATGACACAACGAAGATGACACTGTAAAAAGCACTAAATTATATAAAACGAATCCTCCAAAACTTTAGTTCATTTTTAGGAGTACAGTGACTTGCTTAGTTTTTGCTCTATTCTGCATGAACAAACCAAATATTTCTGGAAAAAAAATTAATTGGTAATGATAGCATAATAATTAGCCGTTACTTTATAAGGAAACATTCGGTACTGATTGGCTGATCAGTCAGTGCTTCCCTGCATTGAAATTTATAAAAATCTTTCTCTTAAACAGTTTTTCAGAAAAATAAGTTCACAACCTGTTATTGAGAGTTGGGGGGGGGGTCTTCCTAACAGTTTGTTTCAAATAATGCGGAATGTCAACATCTTGATGATGTCAATGTTATCTCTTCGAGTTACATGTGCTATTTTAGTTGATGCTGAAAGTCCTCAATGGATGCAGTTTCTGCCATATGGCGAATATATCCATGAATTTCAAAGAAGTGTGGTCTTCGTTACAGGCTTAATTTGTTCGAAGTATTAGGTTGGTGCAAAAATAATTTCGTTTTCTCACATAGTAACATATGTTAGAAAACGAAATTATTTTTGCACCAACCTAATAGTTTTTAATCATGGGTTTGAAAGAGCGATTGTATACAACCGACAGCTTAGATATTTCAGAACGGTGCCAAGCCATGCTTTCATATGACTATCGATTTGATGAGGTTATTTAAGAATCCGACTAGAGTTCTTAGGCTAATGTTTGGTTTTGTGGTGATTTGCGGTGTTGGGCGAAACGATCCACAGCGCAGCTTCGTCTAGGTACCATTTCTATGTCGCCTATACTAAGTCAATTTATACTAAGCTTTAAAACTTTTTCATATAAACATTTATTTTGGAAGCTAATCTGTTTATTATGAAATGAAAACGAGGAAAATGAAAACGAGGAAAATAAAAAAGAGGCTTGCCATGCAAAAAGGTGCAGAGAGAATTAAAAGAGAGACATGTATGCGTTCGTAGTCACAGAATATGCCGGAAAGTAACATCATTGTCGCTGCTTATCGACTGAACGATGACCAGAGCGAAAATAGAAATGACTGTATTTACTTAATTTACAGACTCAAATGACAGACACTCGGTAAGAATTAAATTCACTACAGTAGTGAGCGTCTGTAAGACTCACGTATTAATTATTATTCTGCAGCAAGGTATCCGAACATTACTTATTTACCAATTTTAGATTTAAACTCATGATCTACGAATGTGGGTATATCAACACTGAGCAATGGCGAGATATCTGAATTGTATTTATTTAATTGTTGTAATGTTGTTTTTGTTAAAAAAAAAAATAGCGTAGAATTAGGAAGGCGAAATATCGAAGGCTATGTAGAGGAAACAAAGACGAAAAGGTTTATTAAATACTCATACAGAACGGAAAAAACTTGAGTAAATCAAGTATTCCTCAAATCCTCCTTTAATGTGGCTATATGTAGGAGCAGTCCATTATCAAAGTAGTAGGGAAGAGCAGGAAGTACTCTGAGTCCTACTCTATAACAGCTCCCTAGCGAGATCCTGGTATTTTTCAATCTTCTCAGTTTCTTTAGAGTTAACGCTTGTATCGTATGAAACAACAAAATCAATCATTTGACACAGTTTTTTTTTTATTATTTCCGTGGAATCCTTGTTACGGGGCCAATATTTCACAACACCGTTAATGATTGGAGTTCGAGCCGTGCTAAAAGCAAGGATTCCGAATGCTGATTTTTCAGACAGACTGACATAACATTCTTCCAGCCATAAAGTTACCCAATTTGGTAATATGCAGTCGTCAACTAAGCCTAGCAAATATTCAATAAAATTAACTTTTAACGATAGCAGATGTAGCAGCAGCAACAGCATTGCGAATGATCAAGTGCCACTCTGATCATTCGGCTTCCTGATCGAATTATCAGAGGTCATCAGTTACGGAAATCACAAAGTTAGATTACGTAATTAACAATTCAATAAAATAATTCATTTATTAGACATCATTTATTATACATCAACCATGTTTTTTTAGCGTTATGGATTGAGAGAATCACAAAAATAAATATGAAAATATATCGATCAATGTTTTGCTGAACTTGCTGTAAATTATTTGGTACAAATAACCTCTTGCAAAACTTGTGTAACGCTTCGGACTTTCCTCCATAACCTATTCCATTATTGATTTTATTTTAATATCACGGCTTTTCTTTTTAATATTTTAAACATACATTGGTTTCTCCTTATCCGCGGCCATCTCCATACACTATATTTTTCTCATAATGATCCCAAAGCAAAAGAGTAGTGATGCTGAAAATTTGAAGTTGCCAAATAGAAGCCGTTTAGCACCTGTTTCAAAGGAAAAAGGTGACAATTCTCAGTTTAACTCCACAAACACTTCCACAAACAACAACAAATCCACCCCAAATTATCGTATGCTGAAGTTGGTAAGGATTACGATAAGAATTAATTTTCTATCCGCCACATCACTTAAATCTTCTAGAAACGAGGGATAGAAGGCTTAGGTGATATGTAATAGCGGTCATCCTATATGGCAAGTGAATGCTGGACAATCGCACAAATAAAGTGACTAGAGTCAACAGAAATGTGATTCTACAGAAGAATGCTAAGAAAACCATAGACTGAAAATGTTAGTAATGAGCAAGTTTTAGGAAAATAGAAAAAAGGACGCTTATACTTTGAATCAGAAAGACATAACTGAAATTTCTAGAATGAATAACGAGGAAGGAAAGGTATGGAAAATTTAAGAATCTCAGGACAAAAGAGACAGGAAAGCATTGAGCAACCTACTTGACAATCTTGTGGAAATGGTTGGCAGAACAGGGACCGTTAGGGATGGCGATAAAACAAAACTTACCAAGAGCTACAAAGGACAGTAAGTCGTGAAGAGCCATAATCACTCATGTCCTGAAGAGAGATGGCACATTGAAGAATTTGATTATAATGTCCCCATTTTTATTATTAGTCATTGTTTTTAATTTCGTGCCGAATTTACAAACTGTTTTATCATCGATATGTATATAGAGTAAACGGAAGAAAAAAATCACCACCACTCGATACTAAACGTAGTTTAAGTATCCGCTGGAGATCTTTGAGTATATACCCGGTTGATAAAGGCGAGGAAAACTAGTTTTTTTTATAATAAATATTTTGTCAGAGACAACTTAATGTTGCCTCTACTCTCCAACAGAAGCTTTGCAATAGATAGCTGTGACGTAATTCAGCCAGGACTGATTTCCGTCTATCTCTTCTGATGTTAATTAAGAAAGCAGGGTCGGTGCAAGGGCCATGTGTACGTACCAATATATGATAACCCACATTATACTACATCCCAATATTCATAAGGTAGTATTCATATAAAATACAAATTTGATTGCAACATAATTACGTAAATAGATCATATGCAATACAGGGGAATAATTCAACTAGAAAAACTGGTAATAAATGCAATGTCTCTAAATACAAATAAAAAATATGTCATAAAACATACTATTTATCTAAATAAATAATCGTCTAAATCGGAACACACTTGCTCTACATAGACATATTATACCTTTTTGAAATCATGTTAATTCAGGAATTGAAAATCTGCCCTTCATCTGGTGCTTGAACATCCAGCATTGGGATTTTAGTCCGGATGAGTGGGGAAACGGTTAAAAATTCAAATTTTAAAATAACTGATTTTAAAAGTTTTATTAGGTTGGTGCAAAAATAATGACGTAATAATGTCGTTTTTTGACGTATTTTTTAACCTCAAAAAACGACATTATTACGTCATTATTTTTGCACCAACCTAATATATAGTTTAAATTAACACAAAAAATGTTAATTTTAAAAATTGTTTTAAATTAAGTTTAAAATGTCCCCAAAACTGTGAATTGAAGAAATCAATTTTATTTCTTCAAAATGCCAAAGAATCAGAGTTAAAGTGAGAGGTACCGTAACGTGAAGTTTTGAAGTTCTGCAGATTCGAAAAATTCAATTTTCGGCCTGAAGTAGAATTTCGGCCCAAACGGTCTTTTGGCCGGAATTGGACTTATATCCCGAATCAGAGTTAAAGTGAGGTTTTGAAGTTCCATGAAGTGAATTGAGGAATTTAAAGTTATTTCTTCAAAATTATCATTACTGTTTTCTAAGCTGGACGAGAAGAACTTTCAGTTTTGGTCCGGAGGCCCAATTAGCTCTACGCAGGAATTAGCTTAAAAGTCCTCAAGGTAGTCTTAAATAAATCAAAAATGTTTTGCGGCAATTTTTAACAACTTGAGATTTTTCTCGTGGAAAAGTTGAAAAATTTTAACACATTTAACATTATGGATAAAAAAAAAAAATAGGGAATTTTATATTGTGTTTTTTCAAGATTTATCATGACCAAAATAAATTCACGAATATGGAGGCCATCCACCAAAAAATCGCACCGCAGGATGACGTCAAAATCTGTGAAAAATTTTTCATCCTTTAATATTCATAGTTGTGCTTAGTTTAATTTGTAACGTATATAGGTAGAAAAATGAAACTTTTGATAAGATAGCCAGAGTCATAAAGCACTGCCCAGAGCCCCCAATCAGGTTCGGGAGGTTTGTGGGTAGTACAGACGGCCGGCCCTGGTAGTGATTTACGCTAACATAAAGAAGATAAAACACGACGCTATCTTCTTGATGAACACGACGTCCAGATTTCAGCACAAGTGCATCTTTTATTTCCCAAAGCGATGGCAATTATCTGCAGAAAATATTCCGCTAGAAAAACCACTGAACCCGCGGGTGCCTGAAACAATGGGCTATTAGATTAAGATATCAGATTTTATTATTTGGGTTTTGTCGGAGTCGGGGGCGTTTTGACAACTGAATTTGTATTACTTATATTTATGTTTTTGTTTCCTTTTGCTTGTATCCGTCGTTAAGGATGCTGAAAAAAAAAAAATGGTTGGTTCCCCTCCTCACATGCTCTATTTTTTACAAGAGTCAGATCAGACCACAGTATGGAGTATTGCTGCCATATCATCATTGACAAAATTCAGAAACGTTTATGCAGACTTCTTGGAGGTGAATTATTTCCCACCTTACAACCCCTTTGCAACACAGATGAAACGTTGCTAGGCCTCGATACAATATTGCTCTTTTCATGGCAAATATACATTCTTTACTTCAACCAGTTCAAACCTTCAAGGCTAGGATCCGCCATGGCATGTGTGCAGTAAGTTTCACTCTTCCTCAGAACTGTTACTTTGCGGAACAGACAACCGAGAGGTTATTTACATCGCTAACGTTTTCAAGTCTAAGTTCAACCGTTAAATATCTTACATATATTTTCATTACCTGAAATTATTGCTTTTTCTTACGCCCTTTGAACAAACCTCATTCAGTAACCTTTTATTTTGAGTGGCTCTTGGCTGAAAAATGGTGCAAGAAATATTTTCATTCTCCCCCTTATCTATTACAACTTCGTTTATCGTCTATGTTTTTATATAACGTTTATTTACAAAGTAAAAAAAAAAAGGTTTTCGATTGACATCCTTCAGGTCATCATCGGACTAAATTTGTTTACGTTAGTGAAACTACACATATACGCGAACGATAGATGCTTGGAATTCTACATTTTTTAATTTAATTTTTTTAATGTGTTTTGGGTTTATCATTTAGCCGACTTCATTTAGACTTTTTCTTTTTGTTTCTTTCACTTTTAAAACACATACATAAAAAAAAAATGAAAAAAATAATTGAAAATTTAGAAAATGTGTGCGCTATGGAGTCGCACAAACGTAAATAAATTCAATCCGATGAAATCCTAAAGGACGAAATGTGTGACACGAAAACTTTTTTCCACTTTGTCATAGATCTTTCCCCCAGTATTGTTCTTGATATATATATAAAAATTATATATCGTTATTCGATATAACGTTTATATTATTATTATAAAAGTGGATTAGTTTCAAAGTAAATATAAATAACAAATGCACAATTATTTTTCTACTGCATCTCCCTTTTGTTTTATTTCTTCACAAAGAATTTGAATCTGTCGCAATATTTTCACGCTTTTCAATTTATCACTTATAATTTATTATACAACCAGCAAATGTATGTGTCTCTATTTCTGAGATGAGGTATTGTAACTATTTACATCGTTCGGACTGTTGTCCTCATCTTTATTGTCATGTTGAGTACGTTTCGGCCGTTGTACAATATGGGAACCAGTAATACAGAGAGATAGAGAAAAAAACAACACTATGGTAAAAATTGTTACTGAGACATTCGGTTTATAAGTCCCAAAACATCACTGACTGATGTCTCCAATACACAGTAGATAAAAGCGTTGGTTGAAGTAATCCAGAAAGTGATTTGACCCTAAAAGTTGTAGTCGCAGGGAACAAAAACTTGGAGAGACGTGTTACTAAAGGGAATTAACTGATATATACCCCCCCAACACACACACAAAGTCATGGTACATGAAATTAGACCAGTGGACTAAATAAAGGGTTCGGTTCGAAATTCCATTGTATATCACCTGAAGAATCCGAAACTTCGTGAATATGGCAATAAAGAAGTCAACAGTCCAAATTATATAATTAGCAAGCGTACGTTTTTTATGTCAATTCCACCATAATTAAGTATATATACTTATAGTAAGTGGCAAATTTCGTGACCAAGGGCAACTACTACTTACACCAATTTAATTCAAAATTGTTCCTTGAGCTTTCATTAAATGACATTTAAACCCTGCAATCGACTCCCATTTCAACACGTATATTGTCGCTAAAAGAATGCTGCAAGAACAGACCCTATAGTGGCATAAGGTTAGTTTAATGCGCGATTAGGTACATAGAGGCTAAGAACAAAAATTGCCCCGTCCCCATGACACCACTGTCATCGCTATCCACAAACCTTCCCTCTTCAGTGAAACGTGGGAGGCGATGTCGCAGGTTCAAAATTCTGCGGACCACCAGGTTTCTCGTATTACAAAAACTGTGGACTATCCGAAGGTAGAAGTACAGCCGAAAGCAAGAGAACAGATACTATATTTTGATCCCAGTCCGAAGATCGAGTTATGTACTCCACCATCCACGCTGGCAAGATGTTACACAAGGTTGTTTTTTATTGTTGGGTTGGCATCGGTCAGTACAAAAATTGTCAGTTCCCAGCGACCACTGAAACAGGCATCCGTGAAAACTCTTTCCACCGTGAACTATCTGAAGACAGAAACATAGCGGAGAGGGGTGGAGCAGGATGGAAGAACAGATAGAACACTTTGATCCTAGTCTGAAAGTCGAAGACTAGGTCGTATATACAAACAGAATAATCGTAGAGTTACTTCAGCTGAGCACTATAGACAATTGAGATATTACAAGTTATTGTAATAATATTTTATAATAATTCAATAGAAATTAAAGTTTGTACCATAACTTAAAGAGCGTGCACTTCAAAGCACACGAAAAAAAAATCATCAGAGGTTAGGCTTCCGCATTTTCGAACAGACCAATGAAATGTCAATGTCAAATGTTCAAAACTGAAGCCGTTATGAAATGCCAATAGGAAAGGCGTGGTACGACAGCCTACACAAGATTCGCCAGAAAGTTAGGAAACTATATGCGGATTTCAGAGAATGTTTTTGCTATTCGTGCTGAGAGAACGTACGAAAGTTCTATTTTGGTCTGCTGCAAACACGAATCGAAACCAGTTAAGTCAATATCAATTGCGTCCCTTGGATTCATGTGTGTCAAGCTTGACTAGCAGATTCATATGAGTGCCGACATCTCTCTCTCTCTCTCTCTCTCTCTCTCGAGATTAAGTAGCCTCATTAAAACATAAATTTCATCAAATTTGTACTGAAAATATTTTTAAGTCAAAATAAATTGACCAGGGATGAGATTAATTCTGTTGTGAATTTTAATAACATGGTTTGAAATTCAGCTTAGAAGGAAGTGTGTGTGTATATATATATATATTATATATATATATATATATATATATATATATAATGTGTGTGTGTAGACAGTAAGGATAAAACCGACTGGCAAAAATGTTCTGATGCTTGGACGCAATATTTAGGTTATGACTAGCATTACGTTAAACTAGGAAGCAGACTGTCTCCCCTAATTTTTGACCATAGTGCCAATTCTCTCTCTCTCTCTATATATATATATATATATATATATATATATATATATATATATATATATATATAAGGTTGTTGCAAAAATAATGACGTAATAATGTCGTTTTTTGACATTTTTTAACGTCAAAAAACGATATTATTACGTCATTATTTTTGCAACAACTATATATATATATATATATATATATATATATATATATATACTTGACGGACGTCTTTGAATGTAACTGAAATATTGATACAAATTATTAACCCTTACGCCCCTTTTCTTTAAATAATTGCTCTAGCCGTTACCATAGTAATTTTAATTTTAATAATGAATATGCTTATAAATTTCAGGAATTAGTTATTCAAAAAACAAAAAATTCGCTTGAAGATGGAACAGAGCTTGGTACTTTAATTCAATTTAATTCAAATAATTATATTGAAGTTTTCGGCTCTTGTTTTGAAACACGGGAACTCTTATGTAGCGTTGGAATCATATTTTTAAATAAATAATTATATATATATATATATATATATATATGCGCGCAAACATGCACAAAGTAATCGGTTAAGTGTCAAAGAAAAAGCAAGTCTGGCAAAGAAAATTTAAAAAATAAAAAAAAATAAAAAAAACAAAAAAAGTAAGACCTCAGCAAAAACCTATAGTACTTAAAATCAATATAGAAATCAAGCTAAAACATTTGTAGCCATAACAAACACGAAAAAGAGTTCAAGACACTAATCTAAATCGTTACGGAGTTTCATGCTAAGTCGGTCGTCGAAAGATCGCCATATCGTGAAACTCAGTTGAACGATTTAAGTCGATGTTCCGAATCATTTTTTGGTATTTGTTATGATAATTACGCACTAATGGAAATTGCAACATGCTCAATATGTGATTTCATTTTTACTCAAAATGAGAAATAGAGTTGATATAGCAGAATCACAGTGAATGATGATCATAAACTCAGATCGATTTGTGCATAAGTTTCCAAATAAGATTCAGATCATGGGCATTAACAAAGGCCGATATTCTTGCAGGCATTGAGTCATAAAGCTGGCGACTACCATATTGCGATGCATCATTCCCATGCCCTTTGCATTTGTTGACGTAAGACAGCACGGACTGTTGGTGTGACGAAATAAAAGACCTAGTGTTATCCCCCATGCATCTTCATTGGGGACAGAAATGGTTATCGTGCCAACCACAAAACTCGCTAAATATATGAACATTGTTCTGATGGAATAGCACGTCAGTTCCCTGTTGATTTTTTTTTTTTAGATTTTTTAGCCTCTTTTTTTTTCTCTTTTAACGTCTATGTGCCGCGTATCTTCAGGACACGTGCGATCATGGCTCTGTAAAATTTCATATCCCTTGTGGTCCTTCATTCTCAAGTTAATGATCGAATAACCTTATGGCGAGTTCTACGACAATAAACATAGTTAAATATTTGAGCTTAAAAACTTTAACAAAATATTGTAATAACAATAATAAACATGAATGCTGGTCGTTATTTTAAGAACTGGGTACAGATGAAACGATCTGAAATTGACAGTTTTTCGATTTTACTGAAACAGCCGTTAAACACTTATCTTCCCGTCTTTCTTACTGAAACCAAGAAGCGTCTCTGGTATGTTTTTCCCGTCATACCACGCAATCAAAACTGAATAGTTAATTATTTATGGTATCGGCAAGGCGTAACAGTCGAGCTAACGAAGGGGGGAGCAATCAGAATTATAATAAGATGATATTGTTACAAATGTGAATAAAATCTCACCATATTAACAGAAACAACCAACGCTTTATTTAGTGTCATTTCCGAAGCACAACGGATGATAAATCAGAGTGCACACAGTGAGATTTGAACCCGCAGCAGAAGAAAAAGTTTGCCATGTTAATTTACTAACCGTTGCTCCATGGCAAGGTGACCTACAAATCTCGAGTTGATTTCCCCAAATCTTTTCGCGTTTGCTCTCATATTTTCTATTTTGAAAGATGTGTCTTACATAAATAATATTTTTTAAATTTATTTTTAATACACGTAACCGTGTGTGCGGTGCGCGTGTACGTGCGCACACATAAAATATATTTGAACACGGTATGTCATATATTCATAGATATAATTTTTTTTTGTAAGTAAATAAGTATGTAGGTAATGCGTGGGTGAAAGATCAGTAAAGCTATTCACTTACTCGTTACCCCCCACCTCATACACACCCACACACCCCGAAGGAAACAAACTAACCGACAAGAATTACGAGAGTAAAAGAGATTTTAAGAAAATCAAATAACTGACGAATCCCCCTCTAAAGTCAAGTACCCCAACCTCCATGTACAAAAGATTTACTAACTTAGTATGGCAGAAACCCAAGATAGGGTGGGAAGAGTACACGGATGGGAAGAGATTGTGCTAAGTCCTCCAATGTGTGTGGCCCTGCCAGACTTGAGAGAGAGAGAGAGAGAGAAATCAAAATTCCAGATTGTAGTCTTTGCCCGGATTTTAATAATAGGCAACAAGAAATATGCAGGAATCTTTCCAATAATTGACTGAGTGGTTGATTTGGTTTTTACGATTTATCAAACCTTTGTTTTAAAACCGAAGCCTATTTTGGAATGCAAGAATCTTTTCATTTTTTTTATAGTGAATATTTCATTAACGCTTTTTTGGAGATAATTATTTGTTTCAAATACAAGTACTACTATTTAACCCATAGTTGGGGGATGAGATGGCTTGATACCTTTCCCAAGAATATTTGCGCGTAAATCAATGTAACGAATTAAAACTGGAATTCGAACTCACTCCTCAGATTTCCTTTTCTAAACTGCTATCCATTGCATCACCCATACACCCATATTACCAATAAAGCAAGCCAATACGCATATTATTTGCTGGTTTATATCAAGGTTTACAAAGGTTGTAACAGCTTTTAAACAGTTACTAACAAGACAGTAGCTATAGGTAAGAGGTTTGCTTCGGTACCTCCACGAAATCGCTAAAAAAAGAGCATAGCTCGATGAAAAAGACGCCAACTTTGCCGAAAACAAATTTTTATCGTCAAAATTAAGAGGAAAGACCAAAGGTTTTTTAATTATTTAAAAAAAAATTTTCCTTCTTTTTAGAACATTCTAAATTTTGATTAAAAAACCTTGTTTCTTTTTGTATCACCGGAACTAGTAAAATAACAGACAATTTTAGCACGTTTTTTTGGTATGACACATTAATTTGGGAAATCTTGCAAAAATAAAAATAATTGTCGAATGTTAATGAAACTTTCAGAAACTATTCACAGATGATCGAAATTATTGTAAATATTTTTTTTATTAAAGTCATGGCAGAAATATTTTTTTATATTTATTACCCCCCCCCCAATAACTAATTTTATGTAAACGCTAGAAATTCGATCGCATCAGGTTTAGTGATTACAATAGTTAAAAGCACAAGGCTTCGAGGAATGCAAATCATGTTTTTTTTTAATTTTTAATTGGACCCCCTACCTGAAAATCAGTTCTGAATTGTAACGTACAAAACTCAATAAAACAAAGATATTTAATTTCAAATGCTTTTATTTGTTTTTAGTTGTTTTTATGAATACGGAAAATATTTTCTGAAAGCAAAAATTTTTTTCGATGAAAATATATTTTTAATAGAATTATTTGTTATTGCTTTAATTATAATAGATTTTTACATTTAAGTTGTTAAAATATAAAATTAGTTAAAAGCCACATCGGGTTT
The DNA here is from genome assembly GCA_963932145.1 of Acanthosepion lycidas. NCBI lineage: Eukaryota > Metazoa > Mollusca > Cephalopoda > Sepiida > Sepiidae > Acanthosepion > Acanthosepion lycidas. Next base: position 36,339,956 of record OZ010594.1, on the reverse strand, counting down.
CCTAAGTCTCCTTATGAGATAAATCTTTTTAGTGCGTTATAAATTGTATCGTTTTGACTAATCAGAAGATCTTCAGTAATCAGAAAATGTAATTTTGTGTTTATAATCGGGCTATAATTATAAAGTACGGAAGACCAACCAGAATACAATTAAGTTGCGTTATTTGAGTTAAGCATTGTTCTCCGTTGTTAAGGCCCTTACTTTTGCGAAACACGTGTGGAGAAGTTAATTTGATTTTTCAATTTCAACTGAAAAGAGTACCTACAAGTATCAGTATCATCTTATGAAATTTATATGATCTTATTTTTATATTAATCTCAGTTATGACATTTTTCCATAAATGAAATATCAAAATTAATAATAAAATGAATGGAAATACAAATAACACAGTAAAATTTAATAAATGTACATAAAATTAAAGTATTTTATGTACACTTCTGATAAAATTTCATAAAAAAGGTACCTATAAATTAATTAGGTACCTTTCTTATGAAATATGAAATTTAATCTCACTCTTAAGAGAGTTAATTTCTTTATAATAATTCTTTTTTAATTTCTTTATAATATATTTTCCATAAAGCATCGTAAACGTAAAGGTGAAAGCTAAGTACAAAAAAAAATTAGAGCGCTAAAAGTTTTCCTTAAAAATAACGAGGTAAATAATTTGTTCACTTAAATGTAAATTATTTCACTTTTCTACATCTGTAGATCAAATTATCCTCACGGAATCTGTCAATATGTCATTTATCATCTGTCAAGTGACGCGAATGTTTATAACCTGCTTTGTTTTATTTTCAAATTACATCTTTTCGGCACAGAAGCTAAGTTAAGCTTGGTTCAAAATATTTTAAATAAAAATTATTTCTTATTTCTTAAAATAAGTTTTGAAAAAAAATGATAATTGATATTTAAAAGAATTTCAAAGAGAGATTTCCAGTGTTTTTATAAAATGGAAAAAATAGTCAATTTTGCTGATTCAAAAAAAAAAAAAAACAAGTTTTTAACGAAAATTTCGGACGTGCTAGGAACGATAAAAAATGTAAAAAAAATACCCCCAAAATACTTTGATCTTTCCTCTTAATAATAACAAACATTTAGACGATAAAATTGTTTTCGTCAAGTTTGGCGTCTTTTTCATCAGGCTATGCTCTTTTTTTTAGCGATCTCGTGGAGGTACCTAACGTTTGCTCTAATTCTCAATCACTCATTTTTTTTCTGTTAAACATCGCGGTGTGGTGTGGTAGAGGTAACGTCTTTGGTCCTAATATGGTGGGTAGAGTGCAGGGAGAAGCGGTTTTACGCCTTTACCAAAAGAGTTAATGTTAAGTGAACATAAGCAGCTTCAGTCGAAACGCGAACCCAGTTTACTGATTCCATTTTCATGTCGATAACTATCACCTTATCTCATAGCTACGTCGTACATTATTAAAGATCAAGGAGAGCTAGATTCATGTCTTTGCCAAGAGTACTATCGCTAAGTGAACGCAAGAAGCTTAAGATATAATTCGAAATCATTTTTCCATGTTACCTGACAACTACATATTATTTCGTCATCTTTGTCAATGCACTTAATTCAGTGATAAATATTGAACCAAACAGATTAAACCAAACTAAGCAACTCCCGACTGAAGTTATTTTGAAGTATTTCTAACTTCTTGCTGGTTTTTTTTTTTTTTACCTAAAATTAAAATAAAACCTTTTTATTTACTATAAAACTTAGTTGATCTTGTCTTTTCTTTTATTTCTCTTTTTATTTCATTTCACAACGCTAAAGATTGGCGCTACTTCAGCCACTACTTCTTTTGCTAGAACTGAAAACGAAACAGATGACTTTCTAGCCTCAATCTCTGACAATTCTATTGAGCTGAGATCATTTGTCTAAAATCATTGCTGCCATTATTTTGGAAACAATATTCCATTTTTTTCGAAGTATTATGTTTTAGAACTTTTATAGAAGTCTTATGAAAATGTTTATAGGTCTTATTCCGGAAAAGAAGTACAAGCAAGAAACAAAAAGTGTATTTAAAACCAAAACAAAGAATTTTTACAGTAGTAGAACATATTTAGAAAATATGTATTTTATGAGGATCAGATTAAAAAAGATAGAGAAATATTTAAATATTAACTTACGATTTAGTCCCCATCCGCAATTTATATTTTATGTTGCCTTGTCAGCAATCGAGAGATAAAATTGGTAACACCGCTTGCACGAATCTCAGAACTCCCAAAGATATGTCACATAATATGGAACAAATGTGTATATAAAATTAGTATGTAAAAATGAAGGAAAAAGCCAAACATGAAATACGGTTAAAACCAATATTACAATTACGAGACACGCCAAACCCAAAAGAATATTTTCAACACACTTTCAAGATGGCACTAAGATACTTGGTTAGGTCAATTTCATTGACCATTTGAATCTTTTCTTTTTTTTAAAAAAAAAAGAAAAAGAAAAAAGAACTTCGCTTTTACAATGCGTGTGTGACTCTTCCAACATGACAGAAACAATATATTTCTTTATTAATTAGTCATCAATCAAAGTTCACGAAAAGAGGCAAATATTTCTGTTTGCACACAACTCACACCAAAAACATTAAAAAAAAATCGGAGGCCACGCTTACGTGAAGAGAGAGAGAGAGAGATAGGCTAACTCATTTCTCTAGAGTCTAAATCCGACTAAAGTTTTATTCATTCTGAGATCCCTTCTTGCTTGGATCGACAACTTTTCAGCGCCCCTGTATATTCCAATTCAAATATTAAAATAAAAAACAAAAAAAATAAAAAAATTACGCACACACACACTCTAATGTGCCCACCTCCAACAAGATTCGATAAAAGCTGGAATGATTAATGTCGCAGTTTGTTTCGTTTGGAATTCTAGTAAGAAATCCATTTTTCAGAGTAATGGCTTTTCCTAAAATTGTATTTTAAAAACACAGAATGGGAAGAAAAAGACTGTTTTAATAAAAGCATTCACTAATATTCGATTTAATAAGTCAAAGGAACTCTTTTTTTCAGAAAACTAAATTTCGACCGACAGTAACACTGTTTAGTTAAAAGATGAATGCTTTCTGTTCGAATACGTCATTTAAACTATCCAACTTCTTTAACATTGTTCACAAAAAAAAAAAAAAAAAAAAACTATATATCCCCCTTTAGCATTAAAGATTTCTACCAAATGCTTTCTCTTAATCGAATATTGCTGCCACATCTGCTCTGGCACTTCTATGTATCTCGAGATGCTTGGCAAAATCCAGGAGAAATTGCAATATTATCTGACCTGACACCTCGGCTTCAATCACTTTCTCACCGATGTAACGTAGCCCTCTTGTGATTTTTCTATAAGTATTTTCTTGGTAATTCTTGTGATGAGTTTTTCTCTTTAGTACCCCTCAACTTCATGAATTTAAGAGTAGGGCTAAATTGGCAGTTACTCGCATCCTTTTATTATTGACATTTCTTTTCTCGTACTTTTCGTATTTTAAAGTCTCTTCCAGTTTTTTGCTTTCCGGGCAACTTCGATCCTCAAATATTTAAATGCAGTGCCAATCACCATCTTCTGTCTTCTTGGAATCTGTTCTTTTATTGGTCTCTCTTTTCAATAAGGTTTTCTTAGTTTCCTCCACTTCCGGTAAACCCTAGCGACTTGGTGGTGCTATCGTCTTCCTTGGGGTCAAATGATATATTATATTATATAAAAACAAATAAAAAATTAAAAAAAAAACGCAAGTGCCCATCCCCAATAAAATTCCATGTAGGCTGATAAATGTCGCAGTTCTTTTTTGTCGTTTGAAATACTAGTAACAACATCCATTTTTCATAGTAATGATTTTTCCTAAGGTTGTCTTTCGAATATACCAAATCGGAAGAAGGAAAAAAAAGACAATGTTTTAATAAAAACAATAACTAATATATGACTTGATAAGTTAATGTGGAGCCCATTCTCAGAGATTTTAAAGTTTCCCTAATGATCGTAAATAAAGTTCAACAGTTGACTGTTTGTCTAGAAAGAGTTAACCTCAAGAACACTAAGGTTTAGGGATCAGGAAAATGATTGCGCAGTGGCGGCGGTGGGGGTCTCGGCATCAACCGCAGACATCCAAAGCCGGTTATATAACTTTAATCCTTGGAAAATTACAGATGCTCTCTAGTGACACCCGAACCGAAATTGATTTATATGCATATATATATATATATATATATATATATATATATATATATATATATATATATATATAATTATTTATTTAAAAATATGATTCCAACACGCTACATAAGAGGTCTCATGTTTCAAAACAAGAGCCGAAAACTTCAGAATAATATTTGAATTAACTTGAGTTAAAGTAGGCTCTGTTCCATCTTCAAGCGAAATTTTTTGGGAATGACTTATTTCTGAAATTTACGAGTTTTAATAGTATGGTCAGAATTGAAATCAAAAATTTCCATGGTAACATCAAGGGCGGATTGTTTAGAATCGGCAGGGGTGGGGTATTAATAATTTGTATCAGTATAGAGTTGCTTTCATAGATGTCGGGTCACGGTAAGGTGGGGGTGGCTAAATTTACGACGGAGGAAGTTTTCGCATAGTCTGGCTTGAGCGTCTACGGAGATTTATTAATTTATTTTTATTTTATTCTTTTATTATATCTCTTTATGAAAGGAATTTGTGTATATGAAAAGGCCGTAACTTTTGTTATTTGACGACTTCATAAAGGGTTATCAATTTTTGTAGGTAATTAAAACTATGTATATGGGCTATGGATTTTAAAATTTATTTTTTTGTATGCGTGTTTAGGCTAGTTATTCAGAGCGTAAGTTCGGTTGTGTCGGCAGAAAACCGTTAATTCTTGCCGGTTGTTTAATAGGTTTTTATTGTATAGGAGCTTAATAATGATATGCACTATATCATCCACGGGAACCCTGTCCCTAACAATATACATTGGGTCCACGAAAAACGCCTTTAAAACCAGATGGAGGCAGCATAAATGCTCCTTCAACAACATAAACTTTAGTAACTTTAGACATCAGACCTCTCTATCTAAATATTTTTGGCACCTGAAAGAAAAAAATAGGACACCTAAAGTAAAATGGAAAATCATTAACAGGACTAGAACTTGCAAAACTTGGGATGACCCATGCCCTTTGTGCCTCCATGAGAAACTACACATTATTAAGCTAAAGTAACTCATATTTTGATACAATAGTTGTCAGTGAAAATGAATACCCTACCGCCCCTTGTTAAAATGATTGGATTTCCCCGTATCCTTAGAAACTAATATTATGAATGTATGTGCTTATAAAACTCTGTAAATTTCAAAATAAGTTATTCCAAAATTCGCTTGAAAATGAAACAGGACTAGTGACTTTAATTTAATTCTATTATTGAATTTGAAGTTTTGAGTTTCTGTTTTTGAAACATGGTAATTCCTGTGTAGCGATGAAACCATATTTCTAAATTAGTAAATTTATAATATTTATGCTCTGTAGATTTGCATTGAGCAGTGTTTTGTAAAAATAAAAATATTAATAAGAACACCGGATTATATATCTTACTGTTCTTTCTCTTTATTATAATATATATATATATATATATATATATATATATATATATATATATATATATATATATATATATATATATGCCGTTGAGTGTCAGATTTAAAATGTTTTGGATCTAGCTGTATTTTTCCGAATTTTCAATTTTCGCAAATTTAGACCTCAAATGATTGTTTCGAGAAAGAAAAACGCTGATGCCCCTTTCTGTAAATTCAGGAATATTAATATTTTCAACAACTTACACACCATTTACAAAACTACAACGAAAGTCCTTGGAAAGGCTGATAGATTAGACAAACGAGCTTGGAACGAATAGGTATTTGAACAATTTTTACACGCTCTAAATCCGAAAAGGAACACTTATTAGCACACAACAAAAAGACAATAAGGAATTTAATATTCATTGGCAGTCATTTTTAAGGAAATGTGCGTTTTCATGGATGTGCAAAAATTCAGATATAAATAAAAAAATATCCGCAGAGATTAATGTAAATAAAAGACAAAACGAAAAACTACCTTATGAACGCGTTCCATGGAATTTTATTACGCTAAATGTGGAAAGAAATAAAATTTCCACATTTACCTTAAGAAAATTCCTCAAGGGATGAAACGCTTTGGTAAAGAAATGTTTTTTTTTGTTATAAATATATACATAATTCCCAGAATTCCTAAAATGGTGTTTCATCCGGACTGCCAGTATAAATTTCCTGCATACGTTCGTACGCAATCTTCAGGCGTTCAACATTGTTTGCTGTCAAAGCAGTTTCATATAACTACCAGGGAATATTTGCTGTCATGATATATTGAGCACTTACCTTCAAATGTCCATTTCCCGACCCATCATGAGTAATTTACTTCTCTCTCTCAAACACACACACGTACACACACACACACGTACACACACACATACACACATATATGTCTGCATACACATGTAGACAGTAATTTATTTTGCTGTTAGTTTTGATTACTGCTTAGATATGGTGAGGCATGCTTAGAATAATTTTGTTACAATAGTTAACGGAGATTTCTTTTGTCCAGATTTCTTTAATAACTTCTCTCAGTGTCTTGGTACATGGAGGTAGTTTTTCTGAGACTTTCTTTTTAACAATTTCCTATGAATTCTCAATTGGTTTCAAGTTTGGATTCTTTCCCGACCAAGTCCAGTGTTATCATGCGTATCTTCCAAAAAATTCTGAACGACCTTTCACTGGTGACATGTATCCTCATTATGCATAATTCTTGTGCGCTGATGAATGTACATATGCACTTTCGGTTTCTCCTAAAGAACATCCACATATCTTGTCCTATTCATAGATTTTCCTTGAAAGCAAAAAAAAAAAAAAAAAATACAGTCAAACCATTCCAGATTTGAACATGATATCCAAAATGAACATGAGTTTTATGTTTCTTTTACACCTAACGAACTGTTGTAGAGTAGATTAATCTGAAAACATAACTTTGCTTATGTTATGGGAACTTACCCATAATAATAATGGACTATTCCTGACATTATAAATACTGCGCCTCTCAAGAGGCATGAGGATGTTGTAAGACGAGTATGAGATAATTGAGAGCATATTGTAAGGACATTGGAATAGTGATATTTGTCGAGACAACAGTTCACTCTAACCAAATCTGATAGTCATTACTAATACTTCTACTTCTTTTGTATTATATTTCTGTTGTAATATATCTTTGTATTCTATACCTGTGTTCGTGTTATTCTTTCATTGGTTCTAACCTTGGACCATCACCGGGTTACAGGGAACTTGGGCCATGACAGCTTATGTCTTCTGTTGTTCCTTAACAAGTGCCAGACCCTGTGATTTCATAGCTGCAGTTATCAGTAGTTTACTGAAATCTCAGACGACGTGAAACTCTCATAGAACTGACATTTGTAACGCTTTGATGTAGAGTAGAATCTATCTTGCACGCATAACTTTCTCTTTTACATCCCTTCTATTCTGCTGGGAGTAAATTGTTTTTCTCAAGAGAGTTGTATGCCCAATCAGTTATGATAGAAGTGAGGATTTTGTACATTGTTGGTAGGCAGGTGATGGGCTTATAGTTCTGCGGATTCTGTGTCTCTTCAGTTTTGTGGAGTAGGTATATTACTCCCTACATCAACCATTTGGGGCATTTTTCTGAATTTATGATTATATCGTTGTATGCTCGTGCGAGGTCTTGGTGGATGCTAGATAGGTTTTTATCCAAAAATTGGCTGTTCAATCTAGCCCTGGTGGTTTCCAGTTTTTAGTTTCACAGATGGCGGCGGTTGTTTCAGTAATATTGATATCCGTCCATTTTTTGCACTCTATATGTGTGTGTTGTTCCTGTTGTTGCTTGATCCATGCATTTCTTTTATTGTGCATTATGCAGTTTTCTCACATCTTACACCAGAACTCCTCGACTTCCTGGATATTACGTGGGTCGTTTACTTATTTTTTTCAAGTTATTGATGTAATTTCTTGCTATCTTCTTTGAAGACCTTGTTTTGCCAGAAGAATCTGTTTCTTTTTTCATAACGCCTGCTTTTCTGTTCCTTCGCTTGAATTTGTTGTTTCAGTTTCTCTTTCAGTGTGTCAGTATTATTCTTAATGTCAAGGCTTCGTTTCAGTTGTCTTCTTTTTCTTTCTTTCATTTTGGAACCCTTCTTGTCTTCTTCACTTAGAAGTGACATGTGTCCTCGTAGTTTATTTATTTCGGTTTCTAATTTTTCTTTCCAGACTGGCATTTTCATTTTTCGTTTATGTTTTTATTTTTTCACCTATTATTTCTGCGATCGTTATCGATATCTGCGTAACATGATTAATTTCTGTCAGGTTCATCTTTGTTTCCATTTTGTCCCTTATTTTTCTAACTGCTTTGTTAGCAGGTTTGATGGTTGTCTTCACTTGACGGTTCTTTTTTACTTTTGGAATTGTCGGCCTTTCCTCGAAAGACATTTCCTCTACATTTATATCGAATGTTTTTGTCATTTCCATTTCTCTTTCATATTCGTCATTATTTTTGCAAGTAAGTTAGGAGTATACTTCAAAATCCAAACTATATGGTGTCCAGTAAAAAAAGCGGTAAATTCAGAAATAATTTTTTTTATATCTCATAATTCATGTACAAACTGACCAATCATCGTAGATCTTCAAAATGTTTGCCTGAATGTTCAACACAAGTAGTAAACGTGGTAACATGGAGACAGTAGCCTTATTCAAGGTCATAAATATTCAAGAAATTCATTCACGGTCAATTATTCTAGAAAGACAAAACAGCGATAATAAATTTGCCGCTTTTTCATTGGGCGCGTTGTATATTAACCGAGCTATGGGATGTAGGGTTATTGTTTTACACACACACACACACACACACACATACATATATATATATATTTGAAAAAAATAAGAGATCAGCCAGTCACGCTACATTGGTTTAAACCTTTCAGTATCCTTAGGCAATCGAGGCTAAATGATTTCCTAACGCTTTGTTATTTATATATAAACTCACAATTTGAAATGTAATAGAAGGAGAGGAGAAGTAAAAATGTATATACTTGCATCCTGGTTCGTACGAACTCAAAATGTACTTTTTAATGTGTATGCATCGTGTCATTATTTCCGATCTTTCATTCAGTAGATTTTTTGGGGTCTGGAAATATTATTGCTAACTTCTCCTCCTGGCACAGTTTGCAGGAATCACTATGATTGCTGTAAGTTTGAGATTTTAAAAATATTTTCAAGTTTACAATCGGATCTTTGTTATTTTTTTAAATTCCCGCACATCGCTGGTGATTAAAAAAAAATATTCTTGTAAAAGGCGACAAAACAAGGAATAGTTATACAATAAGCTCGAAGATTTATGGGAAAAAAATAAATGAAGAAGTCATTAAGTTGTATAAAAAGGCACCGAATTTTCACATTGAAATTCTAAACGAGAAGGCGGAAGACATCGCAGCCAAAGTGGATATAAGTGCCAGGATCCATATACTATGCAGTAATCAACAATTTTAACTATAAAGGACTAGATAATCCTTCATTTCGATTAATAAATCCAAACAAAACTGGATTGGGTAAAATAAACCAGGAAATACTGAACAAAATGTGACTTGTTAAGGATTGCTACGCAAGCTAACCAATGGAAGGACCCAAGTAAATGCATTTCTTGAAATTAAAAATAAAGATAAATATGTATTTATAAAACACGACATAAAATTTTTTATCCATCAATATCTAAAAAAAAGCCTACTTGAGGCTTTGGATTTCGCTAAGGGTTTTGTAAATATAACAGCTGAACAGATAGATATAATTTGACATTGCCATAAATCAATATTATTCCACAAGGGAGAAACTTGGATTAAAACATCAAAAAAGGGCAACACTGATGGCGCTGAGGTTTCGGAATTAATGGGCCTATATATTTTATATAAAATCAACAAAATGGTTAACATAGACAACCACAGCCTGTATAGGGATGACGGTTTGATGATAATGCCAGGCAACAGAAGAGTAAATATCAATATAAGAAAGATTATTTTCAAGCCCTTCAAAAGACTCGACATTGAAATAGAAGTCGATATGAATAAGAAGGTTGTGAGATTTAAATCTACAAACTGGCAGTGTCTCCCCATACATGAAACTCAACACAAAATTAAATTACGTGAATGGCGAATCCAACCTCCCTGCGAGTATAATAAAGCATATCCCGAAAGAAGGAAAACGAGAAAGATAAAGAAATTTAAAGAAAGAGGACGAGACGAAGAGAGTAAAAAGAGAAGAAAAATGGACAGGAATGTTGTGAAAAATCAATCAAAGAGAAAAGAAGAAATTGTCATAAAAGTAAAAAGCGGATAAAGAAAACAAAAAGGGGAAAAAATAACACGAGAGAGAAAAAGTAAATTATGCGAAGACAAAAAACAACAGCAACGAAGATACTAGTTAATAATTAAGTACCTTCCTGAATTTTCTCGTTGGTAGGAATTCCAAGATGGCGTTGTCTTGAAGTTATGGCTCACAAAAGTGCCATTAGGATGTCTGGGTTGTCACCATTAACTCAAATGTTTCAGGACTAAAATGCCGGTTAAGGTTGCTTTGTTTCAAACGAGATATTTAATGTCTAAGTACAAAGGAGTCTTTCCATTTCAAAGAGAGATACTGAACGGAGATAATGACGTCTCAAGTAAGGCATTATAATGCCTTACTTGAGACGTCATTATCATTACAGAATTGAATATTAAAAACTATCCACGCATGCAGAAGCACTGACCGCAATGACAGGAGATTAAATTAAATTAATTAAAAAAGAAAAAAAGAAAACTCTACAAAACCCCCCAAAATTATGGTGAGAAAGAAATAGAGTGGCAGACAAAATGAGTGAAAAGTTTTATTTAATAACGCTAAAATCAATTAGATATAGACTAGCAGCATGGCCCGGCGTTGCCCGTGCTTTATTCAAAAATCGTACGACTCATACAGCAATTGCTATCACTTGACTTAAAATATTTTTGCCCTTCCTTGCCTTTAAAGGAGTGCCCTTTGCTGTGCTGATGTTGCTACATGCTTTACTTCTTGCCTATCTCACATTGCGAATTTTTTCTAAGCTCTATACTAAACATTAAATCTGTTACGAAAAAAGAACTAAACAAAATGAACACAAAACGATTAGTTTTAAAAAAGGACTCGTAACTGGAAAAACCGAATGAAAGAAGAATGTTAACAACAAATACTTTTTCACACCCAGATCAGTTCTGAATAATCAGAATCAACGTTGAGTTTAAGCAAGCGAATGAGCCAATTGGAATAAAGTGTCATGGAGATTTAAATTTTTCTCACTTGTGACGAATGTAGCTATCGATTTTTTTGCATGCTAGCATGCTAGTTAACATTCGTGTCAGTCAGCTGTTGGCTTTCATGCTAGCCAATAGAATCTTCCTGCCTATTTGTGGCAGCCAGCTATAGGCTCTCACTCTGGCCAGTAGAAAATGGTCGCAAACTTCATGAAAACTGTCGTAGAAGCATGAAAAAATCGATTATTTCCATTATCGATGGGAGTTGAGAAATGCAAAGTCGGTCTTGGCCTTCCCACTAACTTGAAGCATGTGTATGTAAATTTTGGTGCAAATCCGTTGAACGTTGCGGCGGTGCATTTGGTACACACATACACACACACACACACATCCTGTCTTTTATAGATAGAGATATATGTATGTCTTAGGCAAAAGTAACCAGAAAACCTTATATATATATATATATATATATATATATATATATATATATATATATATATATATATATATATATATTTTGAACAATAAAAAAATAAAAAAATTAAAATCTTCAGACACACTGGGTTGTAGATTAATATTCTTTCGTTTTTTTTATTATTATTCCATTTAGATTCCTCGACTAGTTTCGGCCGAAATGGCCATCATCGGGAGGAGAAATATTTCTGCTTGCTGCTAGCACTAAACTACAGAAATGAATGTCTTGATGGAGAAAATGAACTTTTGTCTGTAGTTTTCATTTGTTTTTTTTTATTTTTTTATCTTTTTAACATGAATCTTTTAACATTCCTTGTGTTGGTCAAACAGTCTCTTTTAAGTTGTTATTTGAGATAAGAGCTGGATAGATACATGCTGCTATGAATTCTCTGGTAAGTTTGACAGTTTTATTGGACTTGGTGAGGGGATGTGTCTCTGTTTAGTGTTTGTGTGTGTGTTATTTGGTTCTTAGGGAGTTAGACCATCCATAAACACGTTAGATTCATTTTAAAAGCAGCTCATGATGCAAAATCATGAGGTAATAATATTATCAATTTTATTATTAATTGCACATATTTTAATTTGTAATACAAGTTTTGGTAATAATTATTATTAATCACATTTCTGAATAATCATTGTAATCATTATAATCATTATTTCCTCAATTGAATACAATAATAAATTAATAAATGGGAAAGTTTTTAGAAAGTGTGACAAAATGCAGTCCTTGATAAACAGAAAAACAGAAAAAACGACACACCTTTGACATTAAAATTATTATATCATTGAAATAAATTTAATATTCTCAACAATTCATATACCGATTTCATGAATAACACTTAATGTGTCAGAAAGGAAAGACATTCCCCTGAAACTTAGTTAATTACGGTGAACTGCTTATTAATTTCAATACATGTATTTAAACTCTAAAATATTTTGTCATATTCGAAGAGGTGTATTTGGTATTAATACAATGGTGTATTCGCTGCTTTACATTATTTCTTAATGAAATTCAGCTGAAAATTCAATGATAGCCATTAAATTATCAAACAACAGACTTTCAAAACGAAAAATAAATTAACAATATCAGAATGACATAAGCCTGTCCTTGTTACTAGCTTTGAAACACCCTTTTAAGGCAAACATTGCCCTGAAGGATTTTTTTTTTTTTTTAGAGTGGAATTGCAAACTGATATCGCACTAAAAGGCTTTCTATTTAAGTAATAGTAGCTCCGGGAAGACAATTTACACCAATTTCAGTATTTACCATATTATAATTTTCAAAGGTGAAGGTCATTGCAAAAAGAAAGGAAAAAAAAAAAGCAAGCAGCAATTGTCTGCTTAGGGTGATTCATATTTATTTAAATCGCATCAAATCCATATTTGATGCGATTTAAATTGTCTCCATTTTGCATTTAGTTTCATTTTGTTCTAGGCCATTTTTTCAAAATAATTATTATATTTTTTATTATACATACTTGTTTCGTCTTCACATCTATTTTAAAATATGTAACGGCGGCAAACCAACATACATCTATTTATTTATTTACCATCAAGTCATGTAACACAATTTTCCAGCCATACAGATGACGTTTTACAATGACTCATACTTATAGCCTCTTCACCCATTTAGCCTCTTCACCTATCAAACATCCGAGATATTTGTTCAGAAAAAAATTCTAATGTAGTATAAGTGAATTGCATAAGTATATATTGCATTATGCATATTTAAATTTATGTAATAATGTTTTATAAAGTATTATGAATGTTTATTATTTTGCAAACAGTTGGAATATGATATGCAAGTGTTTGTTTATATACGCGAATTGGTATAAAAGGGGTATCGAAAGCAAATATTGAATTTTCTGTTAAAAATGCCGTAAAACGACCCTACCTATAACCTCTTCATCATAATGGAATTTGGCACAGCACTCGGCAGGGCTTCAAGATACAATATGCCCCCCCCCCCCAGATGGTTTTGGTATTAGGTAATTTTTTTTACCTGTATCTCGGGTACAAACATACATACACGCAAAATTAGAAGTTTGGTATTACACACACACACACACTTATATATATATACACGTCAACAACGTGTGATGACAGCCTGTTTCATGCTTGAACACAATCAAGCAAGACCGTCGCTACTCGGTGTTTACTTTTATATTTAGAAACGCTCTCTCTCCCTGATACAAATATTCCACATGTATCCCTTGATAAATATAGCCTACCTACCTACCTACCTACCTACCTACCTATCTACCTACCTACCTACCTACCTACCTATCTATCTATCTATCTATCTATCTATCTATCTATCTATCTATCTATCTAAGTCTGTTCAATTCTGTCTATGTCTTTTCATATCTATCTATCTATCTATCTATCTATCTATCTATCTATCTATCTAAGTCTGTTCAATTCTGTCTATGTCTTTTCATATCTATCTATCTATCTATCTATCTATCTATCTATCTATCTAAGTCTGTTCAATTCTGTCTATGTCTTTTCATATCTATCTATCTATCTATCTATCTATCTATCTATCTATCTATCTATCTATCTAAGTCTGTTCAATTCTGTCTATGTCTTTTCATATCTATCTATCTATCTATCTATCTATCTATCTATCTATCTATCTAAGTCTGTTCAATTCTGTCTATGTCTTTTCATATCTATCTATCTATCTATCTATCTATCTATCTATCTATCTATCTATCTATCTACCTACCAGTCTGTTCATATCTATCTATCTATCTATCTATCTATCTATCTATCTATCTATCTATCTATCAGTATAAAATATTGCACTATGCGTGCTGGTGGTAGCAAGATTACTTGTAAAATAACAGGGATAAAATTTATACTATTAATAATAAATACAATTTTTTTTCATTACCGTTTAGTACAACCTGCAGTACCTGAATAATGGTGCTTGCATGAAACTTAGTGTTGTACCAAAGGATGCGAAATATGTATATTTATTATTATTATTATTAATATATATATATATATATATAAGGTAGAGTGTGGCGGGAGCATTACTGCTCTCACCTATTGAACCGATCTTTTTTAAAAATTGAACCAGCAACGTGGACGGTAGTTGTAATATAGTAGGTTTTTTTATTGGAATTTCATTCTTGTAGTCATCTGGCCATGTGAGTTTCCAGAGTCTGCTGCCTCGTAAAGATATTAACGCTAATAAGTCTCGCTGGAACAGGTGGTATTCTGCAAAACTGCTTTTTAACTTAAGGTTTTACTGTATATTCGACTTAATTTTGGGTTGTCTCTGCTGTATTTTCATACGATACATGTCTACTCGAGGTTATCTTCAGGAATCCTGATGAAGTAATGAAGTACTGATAATTCTTACTTATTTCAATAGCATTTCCGCATATACAAATCAATCAATATTTGCTACGCAGATTTATTTTCATATATTTAACGAACCCGTTTGTAAGTAACTAGTAAGTTATTAGATTGAGTGTTAATTAATTTCCTTTTTTGTGAACATGTCGTGAT
Organism: Acanthosepion lycidas; assembly: GCA_963932145.1. Taxonomy (NCBI): domain Eukaryota; kingdom Metazoa; phylum Mollusca; class Cephalopoda; order Sepiida; family Sepiidae; genus Acanthosepion; species Acanthosepion lycidas. The sequence continues at coordinate 36,324,625 of OZ010594.1, read as the reverse complement.
GAAGAATGTATCATCCTACAAATGAATCATACGTGAAAGTTAAGAATAAATTGGGAGGATACTAACCTACCTTACTTATGTACAACAATGGCAACGGGCACAGCGGATTAAAAGGAAAATATTGTTCGGTTCTATGACAACCCTAACCCTGTATACAAAAAAAACATGTGGCACGGGAGAGTCTTTCCCGAATGTTATCGAAGCTCTGCCTGATAAGTGGCAACAAGTCATTGCAAATAATAGCGAATATAAAATTGAATAAAATGTAATCGTACGTTATTATTTGAAAAATAAAATTGCTAAACAAAAACGGAAATTATTTATGATTCAACCTAATGAATAAAGCCAATTTTTGAAAAGACAACATCTCTTTATACTGAGGCTACCGGGTTGACAATTTTCTGGTTGATGTTCCCGACTAATAGTTAGGATCCCGAACTCTTGCGTAGCGTCTTGAGAAGCAATACTGATCAACAGGCGCATTCTTGCAATATCGGGGTCGCGCATGGAAGGGTGACCCTACAAGGTCCTCCGGTGGGCAACCCTGAGGCCACACTATGTTGTAGTCTACGCCAGTTACCTTCCCGCACATGTTACATTAAACGGCTGATTGCTACCACTACTGGTCACTAGTCTCAGAAATCGTTTCTAAATCAGATTTCTCTAAGGCAAGCAGAGGTGACGGGGTCCCAGATGTCGTCCTTAAGAAATGTGTTCCTGAGTTCTCTCCAAACTCTACAACTATTGCCTCACTGATTCCTGCTTTTCAGCTTATTGGAAGTCTTCCTCTGTAGTTCCTGTTTTTAAGAACTCTTCAGAACCGTCTGGCCCCTCTAACTATCGCCCTATTAGTCGCCTGTCACTTTTTGAGGCTTTAATCAATGCTGAAGGGGTTCAGTATCTTACCTCTCAGGATAAAAAATATGACTTCCGTTTTGCCAGGTCTACCGCTGACGTGCTAAAGGCCATAAGTAAATATGTATATCAAGGTCTTTATACAAACAGCGAAGCATGGGCTGTGGCTCTAGATATCTCGAAGGCGTTTGACGCACTGGTCTTTTACATAAGCTCCAGGACTATGGTATTACAGAGCAATTGTTTGATTTAATCCATTCGTTCCTATCAAATCGTGAAATGAAGGTCGTTTTGAATGGGCTCGCTTTCAGATCCTTTCACAAGGCTCTATTCGTTGTCCTACGCTGTTTCTGATCTTCATCAATGATCTTCCCGATGTCATCAGCTCCCAAGTAGGCATTTATGAAGATGACACTATCATTTACTCCTGTCTCAAGAGAAAATCAGCCAGAGATGATAAAGTTAACCTGTCCGCTGCTCTTGAAAAGGAGTTCCAATCAATGGTTAACTGGGGCAGAAAATGGGTTGTAAATTTTAATGTCTCAAAAACGCAACTGCTCTCATTTAACTACCATAGTGAAACTTTTCTGCTCAATGATGGGAGGCTCTTGGAGAACAACATACTGCGCCTTCTTGGCCTCACGTTTTCAACTGACTTGAAAATTGGAGCGACTACATCGAATCAATAGCTGTATCTACTGCAAGGAAAGTTGGTTCATTGTGTTGTGCCAGGAGATTTTTCTCGTCAGAGTCCATTTTGGTCATTTACAAATCTACTATTTGTCCGTGCATTGGATACTGTTCCCATATCTTGTCTGGTGCCCTTGTTATTCATCTCGAGGTTCTTGACAAAATCCAGTAAAGGGTCTGCCATGTAATCGATACTGACTTGGCATCTCGACTTAAGTCACATTCTCAAAGACGTGGTGTGACTAGCCTATCTTTTCTACAAATATTTTCATGGCAACGGCTCTGACGAGCTTTTTCCCCTGAAAACTACAGCCTTCAAAAATTATGCAACGCCATTCGCCATCTTCTGTCTTCTCGAACCCCGTTCATCTTTTATAGTTTCCTTAACTCCCTTATACTCAGCTTTTTCTCACACTTTCACTGTCTGTATCTCCCTGCATACTAGTGGCATTCCCGCTTTGCTTTGGGTGAAATGATTAAATAAAAAACAAAAATATTTATTTTATCTACATTTTTTAAATCAAAATCACGTTAAAATGAAGTTTTAATTCGGCATATTTAAATAATTCTGTAATATTATTATTAATAATAATTCAAAGTAATAAGAGTTTATTTTAACAGTAATAATAAAAATTAATTCAGTAAACTTACTATTCCATCATATTATATATCATAATTACTATTCCGTATATAAATAATTCGAGACAGATTTAAGAAAAGCTAATTAAACTGATTATTTTCACTTATTCAAATAATTCTATATTTGTTCATTTCCGCCCGACTAATGTATAATAATGTGAACTGGTAGATGACAACAATAGTTACTAAGAAGGCTGAATAAAATAAAATCGTTACTAACGTTGCCGTGCTTAAAATCTATAAAAAATTAATATATTAAAAATATATGTATTTTATGTCCGCATCTGAAAAAGTTATGTCTTTTATTTTACTCGTCTTTTAAATGTAAGCATATCACTACTTTTCTACTAAGATACGAATGAATTTTGTCAAGGCAGATATAAATTATTTCTATACAAATACGACAAATTTAAAATAAAAAGAAATTATGACCAGAAATATTAATATAGCAAGTTTTAAAATTTGCATTAAAAATCAATATCACAGATAATATTTAAAAACATGTTCATATAAATTAAAAGTTTTTGTGTAAATTGTAAAAGAGACTTGTTAGTAATTTGTTCTGCTGATGTAAAAAACAGCCAAAGTTTAACTTTACACGAATTTCTAAAAGATAATGTTTATTTCATTTTGTTCTTTTATTGTTTTTCTAAGCATGTTATGTGATTGGTCAGAGAGTAAGGTTTGATTTAATTACTAATCAAATAAGACAATAAATCTTTTTGTGAAAATTCTGTTGCAAGTCAGTTCAAATTAAATGTTTAAAGTTCAGAACGCCCACATGACACTGGCCAGAATAATTGTCTCGATTCTCACTTGAAGTCGTATCTTTGCTGTATTTACCTCCAGACAAAAGCAAAAATTGTAACACAAATTCGGTTTCTTACAGATGAAGAAAAGTTTTGAAGCAATACATATGTGATAATGCAGAAGGTTACTGAGAATACTCTGGATTGAACTTGTGAGCAACGCTGAGGTTTTAGAGAAAATGGAAACAAAAAAGAAACTTATACTTAACATCAGGAAGAGGAAGTTGAAATTTCTCGGGGACATGATGATCGTACAGGAAATATTAAAGACAATAGCAACATACGAAAACAGTTCATAACCTACCTGACGAGCTTATGTAAATCAACGGTAAAACAAGGTTTAGGAGATATAATTAAAAGAAAAAAAATTCTTAAGCGCTTCAAAGAATATGAAATTGTGGAGAACCAAGATCGCCCACGCCCTGAAATGATACGAAGAAGAACCAGTACCCCTATTGAATATGTTCATAGTGTAGTGGTATTCATTGCGGAAAGTTGGATTGGAGTGCCGAATTCAAATTTCAGCGTGGTCGTTGCATTTGCTTTCGCACAAATATTCATGGAATGGTATGGATCCATCTATTCTTCACCGCAGTTCGGAGGCAGTAGTAGTTCAGAATGGATGCTTTAAGTGTGGTTAACAATCACTCTAGAAGAAGGACAGCTTTGAATTCAGAACTGGTTGGGTGTGAAGCTTGCAACTTCATCCCATAAAAAACATAGTTGCTACAGAATTCACACCAGTAAACCCCAGCGTAGAGAGAATGTACCACTATACTCTACAGGACATACAATAAAACCAGTTTCTTATTCATCTGTAAGGAGATTGTTCAGCATAATGAGGAGCTGGCTTCACATTAAACATGGCAACTATGACATGATTCTTTACAATTATAAGACTGACTGTAAAGGATGAATGTATTTCCGTTAAACATGTTTATAATATTCAATATTCGGTTAATAAGCGTAGTTGTGGCCAATTTAGGGAGGCACGGTGGAGTAATGGATAGCGGCTCGGATTGAAGAATCGGAGAGCCAAGTTCGTATCCCAGTCGAATCCATTACATTCACCTATGTGCTAATATCCTTGGGAAAGGTATGAATCTTCTTTTTCTCTATGGGTAAATAGCAGGACAGACCAGATTCTATAGCCTTGGATGTCAGATAATCTACCGCAAAAAGAAATAGCAACCTACTGCGGGAAAAAATCTGCCTCGTCAGTCATGTATCGAAAGATACATGATCGCTTAAGCGTGTATCACGCATGGCACATAACTGACTGACTGTGGTTAATTTGGCGAATATTTTTTAGAATTGATAGATTGGATTCAGCTTCTTTGGTCGTCAGGCGTTTTAGCGTCAGGCGTTTATGCATCAGACATTTAGGGGAGATAGAAAATGACAAACAATTCAAAATGTTAAACAAACAAAAAAAGTAAAGAAAAATTTTGAATATTTCTAAGTATGAGCTCTAAACGCCCAACGGAAAGAGAGACCTTTTTTTACCATTAAGGGGATGGGTTTGTGGCCATATCACGTTGAATCACCGGTACTTATACAACCACCGAATTTAAGCAACGTCGAGCCTGGTCATGGGTGACCGCTTGAAAATACCAGGAGCTGTAATCTTAGATGTGCAAGTCGTGTAATAAATAACGGCTCAGAATTCAGGTTGGGTTCGTTATATAAATAACCTTGGGAATGTTACGAATCAACCTCTTCTCCCCCAGCTATGAGTTAATTAGTAGGATTTGTATCAGTAAATCATTATCATCTAAAAAAAACTTTTACACTATTTTCTGGCTTTAAATAACCTGCTAAGGTTGATAAGCCGTAAAAAAACAAATCAATCAATAACGGGAAGCCACGACTGTAAGTCAATGCAAATACTTAAAACCTGGAGTATCACAGATTTTAGAAATACATAAACGAACGAAATAATACAGTAATTGAAATATTGCATAAATATGACACTATATTTACATGTGGTTCAATAACAAACATCACTTCCAGAGGAGCAATAAGATGCCCGCACCTCACTTCGCAAATCTCTCAGTTGAGCGTTGTACATAGAAGGAATTCTTAGGATTTCAGCTGTTTCAGTTGTATTTATTAAGGATCACACAAATCATTTCTTCCATTTCTTGTGGGTAGGAAGCAGATGGAGATGTAAAATCGAAGGAAGTTGCGAATGGCAAAGGTGCGTCAACGAAGTAGATATGCACGCTGTGTGAATTTTATCGGCTAAATTTTCTTTGGTAATGATAAGTTATGATAGTCTGTCTGTTGACAGATGTCGCTTTCAGAAAAAAAAAGATTTCGTCTCGCTTCGGAGTTAGTTTGGACACAATTGGAATAAAGCTTTTCAACCCAATTAGGCAGCTGCCAGAATTATAGTGATTTTTAAAGTGTAGCTTAGATGTGGCACACGTCCGAAAGCGGGGAGCACCCAATGACGCCCGAACTCACTACTCAGCCGTAATTGATCTAGCGAGGAAAGATTTCCAACCATTATACCACGTCGAAGTGCCCAGTTATTTTCTAAACATAGCTTAGATGTGGTACAGAGCTGAAAGTATGAGGCACCCAGTGAGGATCAAATTCACTACTCAGTCGTAATTGTTCTAGCGAGACAAACTTTCTAACCATTGCACTACGTCGATGGACTCAAATGACACATACGAAGTAACATATAACCAAATACATTAGTCACTTCGATCTGGTGTAATGGTTAACAAGCATGTGTCGCTAAATCAATTACAACTGACTAGTTATGGATGCCCCATAATTACGGTCTTGTGCTACGCTAAGTAAATCACTATAACCAAATCCGTACGTTTTCAATTTGCGTGCAAAGTACTTGAGGTAATGTGTGGTGGCGTAATGCTAAGAAACATTAAAAAAAAAAAAAAACAAACAAAAAAAAAACAAACAAAAAAACGAATTTTGGTAACTTTTTTTTATTTTTTTTATTTCTGTCTTAATATCTGGGATGATAAGTTATCATTATTTACATTATTTATAGCCGGACTGATGTCCTCACCTTTGTTATTATCACAACGTTTTGCTCTCTGGCTTTCGTCAAGTGTTTATCGATCCGGTTAAGCTTCAATGGAATTTTGAACTGAACACTTTATTTAATTTACAAGAGTAGATTGTTTTCGTTCCGCATTTTTAGGGATATCTAGGGTTCAGTTTAAAATTCCCTGAAGGTTACTCGGATCGAGTGACACCTGAAGACGGCTGGCGGGGACAACGACATAAACGTTGGGGATGATAACAAATAATATATTGTGATAATGAAATTAGTCCGAATGTATATAATATAAATGAGGCTGTTTATATTCCCTTTGTACTCATTATCTTTGTGAAAAGCATGAACGCACTTTTTCCTTTGTTTTATTTCATGGTCAGAGGTACAAGGTACTTCGGGTATTTGAGAACACATTTTTAGCAGGCCATTATTCAAAAGTAACCTACCGTAATTTTGTACAGCGTGCACAAAATGTTTTAACATTCTCATACATCTTTCAAGCGTAACCACAATATTGACATGGCGTCCTGATTCAGGAGTTGAAAAAACAGGGTGACACTTTTGCGACTTGGAGAGATCCAAATTCTTAAAAGTGGCCAAATAAAGAACAGGAACAATAAATGTCAATGCCTGAACTCTACAAAGATACCCACGTTAAATTTTTCATCATCTTACAATTGAAATTGCTCAATGTAACCGTAAGCTCTATGCAAAAAGTTTCTTCTCTCGCATTTCTTGCTTGTGAAACTCTCTTCCGGTTTCTTTCTTGTCAGTCAATTTTGATCTTCAAAAATTTAAATGCAATGTCAATCGTTATCTTCTGTCATCTTAATTCCTGTTGTTTTATTATTCTCTCTCCTTAATAATGTTTTACTTCTCAGATTCTCTCACGTTCAGTAAGCCTTTGCATCTTAGTGGCATTGCGTTGCTTGTGGTAAAAAGATTAAAAACAATATCACACCACCTTCACGATGTCTGTGACTGTCTTTGGGGTCTTGAACGGTGAAAGCCATATTACGCCATCCCATTTATTTCCTTAGGGCCGAAGAGACAATGACACCACTTACCTCGAACTTTTAGATACAGTGGTCATAGCCTACGTATTCTAGCTAGACTCTGTCCCTCTCACCACATGTCCCACGTGATGCAGGTGTAGCCAGCCAAGGATTTTCCGGATTATGTCACTCTGACTATGTCACTTTTTCACCCTTCTTATCATAATCCTCTGATCAACTCTGTCTGAGGTATCGTCACAGGGAAACTAGCCACCAGCTACACCCAAGACCAAGAATTCTTTGAAGGTCGCCATCGTGAACTTGATGTCTAACTAGAACCAGAACTACCTGATTCAGGAACCGTCTTCGAGCCCGTGGGTGTTTCTTGCTTTTTTAAACAACCTTTTTCTGTTTTTTTTTTATTTTTATATTTGATATAACGGTTGACGTGTTGGTAATAAGTAGACCGAGCAACGGGATTTAATACTGCAAAACACTTTACACGTTAGTAAAAGCAATGATTTTGTTCGTTAGGCGGTATTTAGACGAGCACCTGCGACGCATCGAAAATATGACCTAGAGGTCAAGTTTAATGCAGGCTTATCTTCAGTACTGTGGAAAAATTCTCCGGACGACAAACCATGCTCCCACTTCTCCTTAAGAAAACTCACACCAATAAGAGTCTATCATGCTGCGATGAGTCCTGAACATGGAATTATTCTTCATTTTGGCGTTACGCCATCTACTTTCGATTGTTTGCGTGTGATCTGATGTTTCTGAGTCAACGAAATTCATACTGAAATTTTTACAGTCAGATGAATAGAATTTAGAGCATTTCATCGACGTAGGAAGAATATTTACTCTTTGTAAGAAACGAACACCACTTTCATTGTCACTGAATTCTTGTATTAACTCCAGCAACTTTATGGCAAGCTAAACAAATTTTGATTTAAAATTTGTAATTTTAAAAAAATATCAAAAATTTAATAAAAAAACAAACTTTGATTTAAAATTTCTTGGGGAGAATTAATATTTGCGATAAGTAACTTTACATTATTTGTGGGATAATTAACAGAAATGATTCTGTAACTTTTTCCATCGTACAGAACTAATTACATTTTGATTACAACATTCCTTGGTACCCGTGTCCCCAGAAAGTTTGGCGAGTGAGACTTTCCGTAGTTCTTTTAAGTGATTACCCCTCAAGACATTTATGGAATTAGGGACAAACCAGTAAAGGAACAACAGGTTTTGTTCGCTTTTAGATATCAAGGAAAGAGATACAAAGTTTCATTAAGCTGCTATCGATTGGCTGGTAATAAAGTAGAACCTCAATTCAGGAGCGGCTAACCATATTACCTGATTATCTAATTAGTAAATACATTTAGTGTTACTTACCCAATTCCTATCCACCCTCTACGCCTTCTCTGGTTTCTTTTCAACGGCCCACTCATACTTGGAAGGTGGGCCGCGAAGAAAAGTAGAAGAAATAAGCTTGCACCTTTTTTTTACTGAACATAACGTTATGGCGGCAATTCGAGAGTCGTGTGCGATGAAACAGCTGATTTTATTTTTGGTAAGCAAATAAAAATGATAAAGAGAAAGCAGGGTGTGGGGATGGCATAAAACTAAAAAAAACGGTACCGGAAGGAAGTTGTAAGCTTTTCAACTAATCCGCTGTATTGATTCGAAGATATGATAGTTATTTATAAGCAAGCAGGAAAAGGCGAACTTTGAGCAAATTATAGCCTGCATTCGATAACATTCATCACAAAGAACGGTTGGAACTATTAGGTTAGCTTGATATATTAGAATAGAAGAATATTAGAATAAACTAGAACTTATACTTGGAGTAAACCGCCTGCATACGGATAGAAAATAAATTCTGTAAATATGCAAAAAATAGAAAGGAGTGTAAGACAAAGATTTATATTAACAGATTTATTTAAACTTTACAGTGAAGCAATCCCGAGAGAATTAGAAGTCCTACCAGAATTCATTGTAACAACATTAGATATGCAGATAACACAGCCTTGATAGAAGAAACAAAAAGGAAAATACAGAAACTCTTATTGAAGGTAGTAAAGGAAAGCAAGAAGAAAGGACTAAACACCAATTGTAAGAAGACAGAATGTATGGCTGTTAGCAAAAAGAAAAGCCGAACATGCGATTTACAAATTACAGATGCTAAATTCAAGCAAATACAAAAATTGAAATATCTAGAAAGTGTTTAAACAGAGGAATCAAACAATCAAACAATCAATCAATCAAATATTCAATCAATCAATCAAAAACGATCAATTAATCAAACAATCAATCAATTAATCAATTAATCGATCAATCAATCAAGTCTAATTTACCAATAGCTGACATTTTTTCTATTGTATTAATAAATGGAATATTTGGTGATCTAGAACAACTGAAATGGAATTGAAAAAATACGACTCAAAAATTAATTATAATTGAGAAATATAAACATTTACTAAATTATCAAAACATGTCAACTAACTGTAAGGAAATCCTTATTATTTACCATTTTATAAAGTTCGATTCGATTGGCAATTAACCAACGTTTTGCCAATCATTCCAATAAATAATCTAATAAATATTGTAATTAAACAATTTGGGCACGAAGTTTGCATTATAATTAATCCAAATTAGCCTTCTAACGACTCAAAAACTGTTTTATTTTTTGGTGGTAGCTATGATTCAGAAGTATTATTTTTTGGAGTAGCTATGATTCAGAAGTATGTTGTCATCTTTATTTTTATGGTTGATAAACTCTTCGATAGCTAAAACAAAAGTTTAATAGAGCATGAAAACAGAAATTTAAAAAGGTATCTTCTGACGAGACTTGAACTCGCATACCACACCTTGGTAAAACTGTATTTCATGCACGTTGCCTTAACAATTTTGGTCGATAATTAAGAAAACCGCAAATCGATATTCATGCTGCCATTTTTTTTTTCTCATTGAAGTAGGCTTTAGTGAAGTGAGTTATTATGAAACTTATTTTTGTTTCTCCGCTTTTCGTTGTACAGGACAAAGAGTATGTTGTTATTAAAATATATTGCAACACACAAATGAGAAGTTCCAATCCGGCTAAATGTTCCAAAATAATTTTATATAGTTATTTCTTTAAATTCTTTTAGATGAATCATTTTCACTATTATTATTATTATTATTATTATTATTATTATTATTAATATCATTTATTATTCACTTGGGTGATAACAGAAGTGATAAATGGTGACTTATATTCGAGATAAAGGGATATCAAGACCCCTTACGAGTTGTAGTATTACATTTCTGTTTTCTTATTTTTTGTTTTTAGAAGTATTTTCACTATTATTATTATTTAATATTTACATTTGTTGCTGCATTGCAGACGAAGAAATTTCGCTAACATTATTTTATTCCTAGTAGTATGATTCTTGGAAACAGAGAAGAAATAGCTTTGTTTACTCCACTCACCAAAGCCCACATTAAGCATTAGTATATCTGTGATATACTAACACCTTAAAAAGAGGGAAGAAAGAATAAATCAAAGGAATTAATTACAAAACTGAGTCATGTCTGAGAACATTTTATCTGCAAAATTAGAATATAAAAATATTTCATACCAAAAATACAATGTTCACCCAATACAAGGCCCAATAGACCCTCAAAGGTAAGGATTACTGAGTTTTATGAGCGTAAGAAAATTCAATAAATGCAGTTCATTAAAATATGTAGGAAAGAAAACGGTTAACCCTAGATTTGAAAAGGTCAAGATTGAAAACATCCCACCGGGAGTCTGTTTCACAGAGCAGCTGTTCTTGAAGAACTTACTTCTTACTAATGATATATGAAGAGAATGATGATGATTCCTCCCAGTATAGATTGTTTGGCGGATCCCAGTAGCAAAGGTCAGGGCTGATGAAACCAAGGAATGTAACTCGTAGAGTGGCAGAACAGGATTTAGGAGAGATAGCAAAAATCAACATTTACAAAGAGTCATGATCGCCCACGTCCTAAAGGGACACGGTACATAAATGAATAAGAATATGCAAAATAAAATGAACCTAATTTTTTACAATTTGATGTTTGCAGAATTTTAGCAATAAATTACTGAAATATTATTTGCGCCAATTCCAGTGTCCTAATAAGGACACCGGAATTGGCGCAAATATTTCCATGACAATTGTTTTGATGTGCGTCAACCGCATTAATTTACGCGGGCTAATAGATTGACAACTAGGTGTCATAGTCATGCTGAACTAGCTAGATGAAACTGTCTGTTTTAATCCAGTAGTTTCTTTTCTCGCTCTTCCCACATGTGTAACTCTATTCCAGGTTTTTGTTTTCCTGGCACCTTTGATCTTTAAAAATTTAAATGCAAAGTCCATTGCCATCTTTTGTCTTTTTGAATCCTGTTTCTTTATTGACTTTTCTCTTCACCAAAGTCTTTTCATTCTCTTTCACTCCCTGTAACTTCCTGCGACTTAGTGGCATTTTCGCCTTGTGGGTGGGGAGAAACGTTAAAAAACATGAAGAATAATAGTAATCTCGTTTGAATAATTGCAACGATGTCTGCTTCCAAAAATTGACACATATTTTAATTATTCTTTTTTACAAAAACAGAAGCAGCCTTTTTTTCTTTTCTTTTTTTTTTTAAAGGAAGTTAGATTATGGGAAGGAAAAGAAAAGGCAATTTCACAATTTTTTCCACTTGGACTTTATAATTTACAATTGAAAAAGAAAAAAAAAACTAGGAAATCTGACAAATACTTTTAAAAGAGAAATCACTTTTTAACCATCGCTCGTACATTAAGATCAAACACGGTCAGACGGAATAGGTTAGAGGTGCGAAGGTTAGCATTTTATATTTTTATATTATTTTATTTATTTTGGAAAAAAATCATGAGAAGTTTTTATCTCCATTTATTTGATGACGGTAAAATATCATAGCGTTTCAATTCTCTCATAATTGATGCTGTTTAGAAAATATTCCCAATATATTACCGTCTGATTTTACATTTCATTATTCTTTGGTAATTTTCATGTATCTCGCTTCCGCTAAGATTTTTATTTTTTAATCCTTTTCTTTTTTTTTTCTTTCCTGACTTGCCCAAACCCCAACTTGCACCAACATTCGCATTTATCTATTTATTCATTTTTTTGTTTACTCTCCCTTCTTTCTTATCACGTTTATATATTTTCATATCCTTCTTGCTTCTTTATCATCATGGCTGCCAGGCAGACAGGTAAAGAGATCCGGTTATTTCACTCTTAATTCCCAATCATTTTCATAGGTTGCTTACATCCAAAAAAGGGCCTTCTTTTCAACCAAAATATGCACTTTGTAAAAAATATTCCAGCTGCATATTAAAACAGTCATGTTGTCTGCACGTTGGTTAAGACATTTACCGTATATACTCGTGTATAAGCCGACTTCATATATAGGGTGACCGCTGCATTTTCACTCCTCCAGAAAAAACAAAATTGCCTCCATATAGTGCAACCGGCCACCGAAAATCCACGATTTTTAACCTCTTCAAAAAATTGCATGTGTATCGTGTGAATTGCAAATCGGAAGTACCAAAATCAAACATGTGCGAAAATTTAAATATCTGGTATGTGTTTTAATAGAGAGTAGAAAGAGCGGCACTGAGATCCGAAGGTGTGTTTAGATAGCCAATTACTAAAAAAAATAGGAAAATTTCGCTAGAAACAAGAAATGGACTGCTATGTAATATCTGTCACCCTATATGGCAGTGAGTGCTGGACGATCTCCTCAAAGATGATAAGGAGACGAAGCAACTGATATGTGAGTAACGGCGAAGATTTGAAGAAAATGGAAACAAAAAGGAAACTAATACTTAACATCAAGTAGAGTCAGTTGAGGTTTCTGGGGTATATGATGAGGATGGAGGGCTTGGAAAATATGATACACACGGGAAAGATAAAGGGACAGAGGAAAACAACGCATAAAATACTTAATGAGCTTGAGTAAATGGATGGCGTAACAGGGTTTAGAAGAAATAACGAAAAGACAAAGTTTATTAAGAGCTACAAGGGACAAGAAGACGTGGAGAGTCCTGAGAAGACACAGCATATAAAGAAGATCAAGGGACCTCCTATTTTTTGCGTAAAAGCGCTGACCATAAAACTAGCATTATAATTGATATATACAGTACGTATTTTCTAATTCATGGTCAGTTTTAGTGGCGAGGTAATTAAAAAAACACGATTTAGTTTGCTGATTTTCAAGTCATGCAAATAGGTAAACCCTACACTCATCTATCAACCATCACCAACTGAAACAGTCCAGATAGAACCAAAGATTCAACTTGGTGAAACAGTCTTGGAGAATGTAAATCACTTTCCTCACCTTGGTAGTCATCTGTCTTTTAGCATTGACTGGGGGGGTCAATGCTAGAAAAGACACAACACCGTCTCAAATGTGCAGGATCAGCTTTTCGTAGGCTTCGATATGGAGTTTTCCAGGATCGTGACATCAAAACAGACACCAAAGTGTACAAAACCTGTATTCCTCAGAGACCTTGACAATTCATAGACGACATCTAAAATTCCGTGAAAAGATTAATCAGTGTTGTCTTCGTAGTATCTTGAACGTCAGTTAGGAAGACAAAAAAAACAAAAACAAACAAACAAAAAAACAAAAACAAACAAACAAAAAAACAAAAACGTCAGCGTCCTGGAACAAGTGGAAATGGCCTCTATTGAAGTCCTCGTCATAAAACATCAACATCAATGGGATGGACATCGGGTGTGAATGGATGACAACCGGCTACCAAAGTAAATGTTTTACTCCCAACTCAAGGAAAGATATCAAAAGGTTACAAATCGTCCTTTATTAGAAAGGACATTTATTTGCTGACCTCTTTCTGTCCTTTGTAGAATTTGGAAAATGTGCTAAATATTCTTTATTTAAAAATTGCTTTTACCCTTATAATTTAATTAAAATATTTTGAACACAATTTTATGCTTTCAAATAAATATATTTTGAAAGCAATTGTATGCCTTCAACTAAAGATAAAATGTATTGGTTGTAATTCTGTTAGGTTGGTGCAGAAATAATGTCGTTTTCTCACATAGTAACATATGTGAGAAAACGACATTATTTCTGCACCAACCTAATACTATAAAATGTATTGTTGGTCAGTTTGCTTTGAAATTGTATTGTAGGTTAATTTTCTATAACTATGTATTGTTGGTATTTTTCATATAAATGTGTATTGGTAATTTTTTTATGAATATGTATTTTTATACTTTCATAATATTTTGTTTTTGCTTGACTATTTGCCCATAGCTGGGATTTAAACAGGTGGACCTGAGAACAACAGCAATTAAAAGATGATTCCAGGTTCATCAAAACCTCTCGATCAGCGGCCTTGCTGCCGGATGTAATTTATAGTCATACCAAGTATACTCAGTAATACACTTACTATCTCTCCCAATCCCAGATCTGCTATTTGTTTACAAACCCTCTTTCATCGTTGTACCCTAGAAATTTCAACTGTCCCTTTCTGACCCTAAGCACAAATGTCTTTTTGTTTCCCATCTTCCTTGAAACGTCCTCGTTGCTCACATGTTTCGTCCATGATATTCTCAGCTTGCTTCTTGTCTCAAATTTCCTCTTCATCTGCGAGGAAATCGTCCAACATTTACAGACCTATAGGAGGACTAGCCATCATGATCATGGCTTGGCTCCGCAAAACGAAGATCAAGAGGGAGTCTGTACACGTCGCTTGCAGATAGGTTTGTGACTGATAATTTCAATGCGGGACAGGCATACACGGACGCAAAGAGGAGGATTAATACTACACAGCAATTAACTACTCTTTTCTCATTCTTTAATACTTTGTTTAATTTTTAGAAGGCGTCTTTCGCCATTCTAATGCATTTACAGATATTTTGGGGGAAGTGACAGACACTCCACCCAAAATTATAAAAATGATGCAATGTAATGATTCGAAGGCGCATGATTTATTGTAGGACGAACAAACTTTGATTCTTTAGAGTTTTTTTGAGTCTAGAATTATTAGATCAGAGATCATTGGCATATTGAAAGAGTGTTCTTCCTCTTTTCACCAAAGGGCAGTATTTTTCCTTCAGAGAAGCATAATTTCGGTTCATTACTCACAATAGAAGACTGGGTTTTTGGTTCGGTCACCCGTCAGTCCTTCGAAGTGAACGATTTGATCGAAATTCTATCCAACACTAATCATAAAATGTCTTCGTATCTTCTTTGTTTTTCCACTTTACGATCTAGACATTGGTTTCGTAAGTAGCTTCACTTCTCTGTGCCTGTCACTATGCATTTTCATGAAGAGTTCATGGGGAGCCACTCGATAAGCTCATCTGTGTTTTTGAAGCTAACCTTTTTTTTTTAATATAGTATCTTTCAGTGACCTTAGCTACTGAAAGTTTTCGAATGTTGATAAGCTGGTCCACCTCAAAACATCATAATCGATAACTGAAGGTCAACTCCTGGGCTTTATTTCAAGGGAGAAGTCATCACCCTTAAAATGCTTAAATCGATTTTAAACAGTACTGTCATAAATTCTTTTAATTTCCTTCTGGAATCAAATGAAAATAGTGTCGACACCAACTCTGAATTCATCATAAGATTTCGGAATGTAGAATTTATAAATTCTAGATACTTCAAATACATCAGATTATGAATCAATTATAAAAGTTTAGCATAGGAGAGAAGGAAACTGAACATTTTGCGCTGCTGGTAATTTTGTTCAATACCGTACCAAATATCGAAGGAAGTAACGTGCTCCCTACAATTTCTTTAGTTAAGATTCATGCTTTCAATTCAGTAGACGAGCTTCAAATTAATGAATATCCCGTTGACTATAATAAATAAAAAAAAAGCTATCATCAATTTTAACAAATGATGTACTTTATTCTGTTCACAGTATGAAAGTGTAAAAGAGAAGCACTCAGAGTTCATGCCTGTCAAATGAACTAAAATTTAGAATTACTGTTTAAAAAAGAACTCTGTTGATTTAGTTATTTAAATCAAGCAGCATGCGTCTTTTATTCAATAAAAAAACGTGATGATTTCTAAAAACTAAAGAAAGAACTAATAACAGAAAGAAATTATTTGAGACAAAGAAAATGGTGCCGAATTTCGATTTAATATCAGTTGTCCTATGTGATAGCGAATATTGGACAATTTCCTCACAGATGAAGAAACTTGATGCAAATAGAAGAATGCTGAGAATACCATGGGTGGGCATGTAAGCAATGATGAAGTTTAAAAAATGTTAGGAATACATAATGAAAAAGGAGTGCTTGGAGAATTTGATACTCACAGGAAATTCTGAAGGCAAGAAAGGAAGATGGGAAGCAGCGAGTAATATACCTAAGAGTTTGTGTAAAATGGCAGACCAGTGACTGGGAGGGATAGTAAAGGGGGATATTGCTTAGAGTTACAAAGGATAGGAAGTTGTGAGGGGCTATGATCGTTCTCATCCCGAAAAGAAGTAGTTATGATAAAAGCAATCAGTTTTTTATGCTATAGATTAAGCTGTAAAAATATTCGATCTCCTGCCTAATACTCTAATTTCTAATTTTATGACGCCAAGAAAAAATGTATAATTCTTCATTAATTGTATCATATTTTCCGCTCTCTTCCCCAACTCTTGGACTCTCGCTTTAGGCAAAGGCAGTCGAAATTGCGGCTACTTCGTTCTGAACGCAAAAACGCTGAAGCTTGTCAATCCCCTCCCAACGCACACATTTCAAGGCTTTCTTTCGTTTTCTCATTTGTTTTTTTGCTTTTTTTCTTTTTGACTTTATCTTTCTTTGATTTTTTTTTCTGTCTCCTTTTATATCAGATACCGACTTTCATAAACGGTCGGCTCGCGCGTTCATATTTCTGAAACATGGTTAACTGAATAAAATTAAATAATGAAATAAAACCAACGGCATCACTTTTCTCTCACTGTTTATCTATGTCTCTCTCTCTATCTCTCTGTTTTTTCTTCGCCAGTCAAAAATGCCAGCTTCTCTCTTTTTTGTTGCGTAGGTCACCTTGAGAAATGCGATGACGTCATTCTGACCCGGTAAAATTCTCTACACCAAATGAATAAGGAGTTGAAATTGGATTTGATCATTGTATCCCCACTTATTAACAAGAAACTAAGGAAAGAAAATTGCTGATTCATTAATTCATTTTTTACGGCTTATCAGCCCTTTGCAGGTTATTTAAAGACAGAAAATATTTTTTATTGTAAGAATTTTTTAAAGATAATAAAGATTTAGTGATACAAGTCTTACTAATTAACCCATACCTGGGGGATAAGAGGGTAAGCGCCAAGGGTATTTGCGCGTTAATGAATATAACGAATCCGACTAGATTTGGAACTCGGCTCTGCAAGTTCCAGTTCCTAGCCATTTTGCATTACATTACGTGCACATCCAAGTTAACAGCATGTGGTATTCCTAAGCGGTCACCCACCTATCTACTGCCCAGGCTCGTCGT
>OZ010594.1:36082099-36302099 GCA_963932145.1 Acanthosepion lycidas | reverse complement strand
AGTGTTCCGTCTACCCAATTTCAATACAAGGCTTGCGTCAACTCGTTGTATGGTTTTTCAAGCACTGTTTTTATAGGTGCTGCGACGCTGGGAGCGACCTTCAGGAAGTCGCCTTTCCTACAAATGAGACCAGGGTGGAGATTCTGACCATGAGACCAGGGTTCGAATCTCACCCTGGTCGATTTGTTAGGACGGAGACTTCCTGAGGTCGATCCCAGCGTGCAGCACCTTTAAAAAGTGCTTGAAAACCATACAACGAGTTGACGCAAGCCTTGTATTGAAATTGGGTAGACGGAACACTTGGAGGCCTTCTATAGCTGTGCTATAGCACGATGTCACACGTCATCGTGACCGAGGGCTTGAGCGTGCTGGCCTTGTCCAAATTGGTGATCATGCTAGATAACACACCCTCTTCCAGAAACTGTAGCTAAGGTCTACTCGGCATAGTTGCAGTATATACCACAGGTGGACTCTGCGTGTGTTGAGCAAATACAAATGTGTCTGAGCGGGCGTCTGCAATAGGGATTCGTTAGCCGCCCTAGTAGACGGGTATCCACGAATCCAAGTGGCCAGCTATATATATATATATATATATATATATATATATATATATATATATAATGCATCTGTGTGTGTGAGAGAGAGAGGAGGGAGATAAATAGATACATGCTGCTAAATGTAAAGAGATTTATCTATAGATTTGATATTTATTTCCTATTGATTATAATAAAAATCAATATATCAAATAAAAGGCCAAGTGTGTATACATTTTGAGGAATATGCTGGTTTAAACACACCAGTTTCATGGTCGTCAATTCGAATTCGCATCTGTTTTAAAATTATTTCAGAAGAGTAGCTCGATTTATATCCTTGTGCCAATTTCACTTAATGAAAGAAAGACAGAATAAAGCTGATATCCCCTCATGAAATATGGTTTATGATATCATATTCAGAGAAGAGCCTGATATCTCAAATTATCTGATAGCCAGGAGAGATCAATCTTCTCTGCTGCAGAACGAATCTAAAAATCAATAAAATATTAATTCAGAATTCAGTAGCAGATCTTACATTAGGTGTGAAACCGATAGGAAACCAAAAGCCGAAGATTTGATATAATCGATTGCAAAATCAATAAACCAAGGCAGAGAAAGCAAGAGGACATCAAATGTAAATGATGTTTGCACTGTTGTTGGCGTCTATGTTAGTTCAATGTCGTGTGATAATTCACTTATGGCTGCCAATCGATTTCCGATGTCGATGAAAGGGATGACACAGCTTGCTGTACTTTTGGTCAACCATCTTGCTGAGAGTAATTTGCAGAACACATGTCGTGTGCAAATCCATGGATGAATGTGCTTTCAGAGCTGGAACAATCTGCTGGGCCCTAGCTGGCAAGCCCGGAACAAATTTTCTTGCTTTACCTAGCAAGCAGTTCATGTGTTTGTAAAATATTTGATACTCGCAGGTATATTATTTCTATCTCCAAATCTAGTGTGAATTTGTGAATCAACAGTTGCATAACCTAAACTTATGTCTCTCTCTCTTTCTTAGACATTATATCTTACTTAAACGTTATGTTTAGTGGATACCCGTATTTGAGTAGACGCTCTGTTTATTTATTGAACATTATATTTATTTAATTTCGTCTACCGGCCTGAATATTCGAGAAATCTCATTAGAGAAATAGATGCTCTCTTCAACAGGATACGAACCAGTGTTATATATATATATATATATATATATATATATATATATATATATATATATATATATATATATATATATTAGGTTGGTGCAAAAATAATTACGGTTTTTGACGTATTTTTTAACGTCAAAAACCGTCATTATTTTTGCACCAACTTTACACACACACACACACACATATATATATATATATATATATATATACGTTCTGATTGCCTGGGGATCACGGTAGCGTGAAACTTGAGTAGCGCTCTGAACGTTGTTCCTTTTTAAGTAGTGTCGCTAATTTGAGACATTAATCTGTCTTCCTCATTTAGAAATAGACCACTGCATTTTACTATTTAGGTAGGTGTCTCTCCTTTTTTTTTTCATTCTGATTATCTTTCCTTTTTTATTGGTTTGTCTCTTGGTGTTTGTTTTATTGGTTTTTGCTTTTTATTTTTATTGTTTGGTTTGCTATATATATATATATATATATATATATATATATATATATATATATATATATATATGGGTTTATACCTTTCCCAAGGGTATTTGTGCGTAAGTGAATGTAACGAACCCGACTATTATTCGAACTCAGCTCTCCGAGTTCTAATTCCGATCCATTTAATACAACTCGTAATATAAACCTATTAGCAAACTAGATTGCGGGTCGTGTAACGGTTAGCGGCTCGGAAAGAAAAAAAATCCGATAGCCGAGTTTTATTATACTCACTTTCGTACAGATATTCTTCGGAGAGGCATGAATCTATGTCTTCCACTCCGTGTTATGGATTAAATAGAGAAAAACAGATTGGGCTCTCTAGCTTTTACTAGGAATCAGTTTAGGAGAAGGAAAACTTCGAATTCAACATCGGTTCGTGATTTAATTAAAGCAGGAGTAAACATATTTTACGGTAGCTTCCATATAGGAGTTTACAGACATAAAACAGGATTCAATCATTTAATCACATTCGGCTGCAGGTGAAGTAGAATGAAACGCAATGTAAGCCACAGCAAATATTTATTCTCGTCCACTTTTATATTTTCTCTCTAGCTTATATCCAAATCTTAATTTAAACCCCGGTAGAGGGAGAATTCTCTAGTTAGCAGAGAACTACTCAACCTTGACACACTGGATGTGTAGCACTGGGGAATATTAGCCGTTTCCTTATAAAAAAATAACATTCATTCACCGAGCAGCCGCTGCTGCTGACGGTTGAAATTTATAAAAACTTTCTATTAGAACAATTTATCAAGAAAATAGGTTTCTCAAGTTCAGTAGCTGTTATAGCTCTTTCAAATATTGATGGGAGCTTCCTTCCTAACCTTTTATTTGAAGTCGTGTGGAATGTTAACATTTTGATTATGTTATGTTCTCTTTGAGTTACATTTGCTATTCATTTTAGTTGTTGCCGCTGTTGAAAGTCCTCAACTGATGTGGTTTTTGTTATCTGGTACAGATCTTTGTGATTCTGTAGCGTCAATCCACAAGGTTCGAAGAATTATGGTCTTCGCTTAGATACACAGGTTTTATTTTTCACCCACTTTTTACTATTGTTCTTAGAAAAAGGTTGTATACTACTGACAGTTTAGATATTTCTGAATGGGTTTGGCGTCATGCACTACATCCATTCACAATTAACTGTTGCGCGGGGTTGTCTTTTTTTTTAATCCATTTCACCCCATGTAAGGCATTAAAGCTATTAAATGCAAGGGTTACTGGGTGTGAAAGAATTAGGAAACAGAAGCATTCTTGAGGAACGCGAACAATAGAAAAGTAATAAGAAAGACAGTAGATAACGATTGGCATTGTATTTATTTATTTATTTTCTTTGAAGGTCAAAGTTTAATGGGAAGAAAGAAGCCGGAAGAGAGTTCCACAAGCGAGAAGTGCGATAGAAAAACTGTTAGCATAGAACTTGCACCTAGTCATTTCAACTGTAAAATGATGAGACATTGCCGCCATTCTCGTAGAACGCTTGAATTAATAAAGTTTAGGTATTAAAGATGAAAGTTCATAAGAACAATTACCATGAAAATATTTATAGAAAAGGCAGAGGGAAGCTAGTTACGACGGTGGGGAAATGAGCGAAGCCAAAATACCAGGTCAATGATAATTCTTTTTTTTTTTTTATCAAGGATCTCTAACTATATAGCAGACCAGATGACCGAATGATAGATTTATAAATAGGTAAGTTAGATTCTGACAAGAAAAAAATATAGATATATAAATAATAAAATACAACGTAGAGCTTAAAATAAATTCTGCTTTCTCAAGTTCAGAATAATAAGAGCTTAAAAAATAATCATATTAACAAAATAATATTAAAATGGTAATCAAAATGCGCTATTCAAAGTTTCATGCGGTAACACAATTGTCAATTATGGACCCTACTTTATGGAATTCTGAACAGCGGAATTTGATTAGCATTTTAAAATTATTGGGTTAATATTATTATATACTATTAGGTTGGTACAAAAATAATGACGTAATAATGTCGTTTTTTGACGTATTTTTTAACGTCAAAAAACGACATTATTACGTCATTATTTTTGCACCAACCTAATATATATATATATATATTTATTACTTCAAACATTTTCTGTGGGTACTCGTGTTTGACATAAACGCCCAGTTTTATTTAAACGGTGTCATGTCTGTCGGCCTACATGATAAAGAAATCTTAAAGAAAATGTGATCTCCGGCAGGACAGTAAAAAAAACAAACACATATTCTTTATTAAGAATTCTCTTTTCCGCAAGACAATATATATATATATATATATATATATATATCTATATATATATATATATATATATGACAGGGAGGGCGAGAAAGATAGATAGATAGATAGATAGATAGATATGTTAGGACGCTGTTTGGAGTTGTATCAATTTTTCTTGTGGCCAATATTTTCCATTGTTCCTAATTTAAACTCATATGAAGACACCTGTTTGTTTTCTTGTCAAACAGACGACAGGAATCAGAATATTGGATCTTTGGTAACATTGACCATAGCAAAAGAGATTATTGAATTCTTCAATATAAATTACAACAAAGACCGGCTAGAAAATACATTAATCAGATCAAACTGCTGACAGAAAAGGTGATTCTGTATTTCATACACGGTTGTTGCTCTTTTTTCGTCGTCGGTGGAAATCGTTGCCGAGTATTTGTATGCTCATCAATGTTTCCTTCTGTGTGAAATGAGTCCTGCATTGGATCTGAAAAGACGTCCGCAGCCACCACATGATAGGGTAGAATAGTTCAGGGGATGAAGAGCTCTGGCTTATCTTTGTAGCCTCTTCGCCTTTTCTAATTGTCTTCTGGTGTTTTTCTCGTGTATATTGCTTTTTCGTGAACTGCTCTTCTCGAATTGGTTCTTTCTGCAGTTTCCATCTCCCAATTGACTGGATCTATTTCTGTCCTCAGCCAGGTGTTTTTGAGCTGATCCTTGAATCAGAGACGTGGGGCTTTACGTGGTCTCTTGCCAGATGAGAGCTCTGAGAAGAGGATTTGTTTGGATAGGCGGATGTCTGTAAGGTTTCCAGCCCATCGAAGTCGGTGGCGTCATGATGATGTCTAGGCTCTCCATCTTTGCGCGGACGAGAGCTTGATTGTTTGTGATCTGGCCCTGTCACGTGTTCCGCAGGATTTGTCGAAATTTCATTTGATCGAATCTTTCAAATTTACGGATATCTCTTCGGTAGGTCTCACATGCGTACAGGAGAATCAAGATTACAACAGATTGGTAGATCATGAACTTGGTGGTTTATGTTAGCCGAGGATTGGCGAAAACTCTTTTGAATAGTTTCGCGTATGCTGCATGGGTTGCCTTGATTCGGTTATCGATGTCTTTTTAAAGAACCCAGCTTTTCCAAGAATATTGTTAACGAAAAACAGCCTGTCTAATTCATTTCAAAGCAATCCTTTTATAAATTCACACTTCCATTTTTTTAAACAATTTATTGCACAGTCTATAATGTCATTTTTCGTTAGGATCCTCATCAACTAATTCGTTACGATTTTCATAATATTGTCCAAATCTTTGAAACCATTCGAAGGCAATCGATGGAAACCAAATCTGGGCTATAGAGGAGATGACTTTGAATGAGACAATATTTTGCCCCTCTCCCCACTAAAAAAATCGTGAAACTAGAAGAATGGACAGGGACATTGTTATGACGAGTGCCATGCAAACACAACCAAAAATGTCACTCAATGGCGTATCATTGACGACTGAGAAACTCCTTAGTAGAGCGTTCATTTATGGTCCTCACCAATTAGCTGCTAATATTCATCAAAGTTGCTTAATCAGTTCTTTAGACTCTCTAAATGTTTGCATACTTTTCGAAAAGGTCTAAAAGTCAATATAGAAATATATGTAATATCGCCCTGTTCTTTACTTACTTTAATACGAGAAATATTCAATTCAACTCGTGGCACTGATGAGAAAGTGTATTGCTTACGTCCAATAATTAAACGAAAACCAAGAAATTCTACACGATTACGAAAGCAACTTTTGTAAAAATAAACAGTTTCCGAACGAAATCCGAACCCGCGTTCATGCAGACGCAGCACACGGCCTCAAGCAAACGAGAATGTGATTTTAAGAAAATTTTGTAAATACCAATGATCTGTTTGCACGCGTTTAAGAAATGACCTCCGGCTACAAGATATGGCACGTCTATTTTTCAGTTCTCTGAAATACGGGTTAGCTTAATTGGAAACGAGGGACGGATGTTTACAAGTGTTCTCAGAACGTAACAATAAATCATTCATGTGAAATGGAAAGGAAATGGCCTGCAAACGAGAGACTTGCTGGAAGGCAGCCTGATTTCTGAAGAACAAAATGAGAGATGAAGATTAAAATATGCACTTGTTGAAAGATACAAACATTTTCAGTTGCACCAAAATGCGTTGAGAAGTCAGATTTATTTATATATTTATAAATTAATTTATTTTTTCTGAAGCTGGTTTGTCGTCGTTAGTTATTTGTCGTTCCTATGACGTGTGGCATGGCGAATTGTAATGTTAACACGTATAAACTTGGAGAAATATTTGATAGATAGAAACAGATTGACATCATGAGAAATGGGGGTGGATATGTACAGGCAGGTCTGCAAAGCACGAGGGTGGGCTGAAAAGTTCACAGGCTGACTATGATGTTAGAGCAGTGAAATCTTGCATTCATTAATTTCAACTCTTCTTATTAATAACTGTATTGTTCTTTCCATGTGCGACGGTGGGCTGAAAAGTTCACAGGCTGACTATGATGCTAGAGCAGTGAAATCTTGCATTCATTAATTTCAACTCTTCTTATTAATAACTGTATTGTTCTTTCCATGTGCGAGGGTGGGCTGAAAAGTTCACAGGCTGACTATGATGCTAGAGCAGTGAAATCTTGCATTCATTAATTTCAACTCTTCTTATTAATAACTGTATTGTTCTTTCCATGTGCGAGGGTGGGCTGAAAAGTTCACAGGCTGACTATGATGTTAGAGCAGTGAAATCTTGCATTCATTAATTTCAACTCTTCTTATTAATAACTGTATTGTTCTTTCCATGTGCGACGGTGGGCTGAAAAGTTCACAGGCTGACTATGATGCTAGAGCAGTGAAATCTTGCATTCATTAATTTCAACTCTTCTTATTAATAACTGTATTGTTCTTTCCATGTGCGACGGTGGGCTGAAAAGTTCACAGGCTGACTATGATGCTAGAGCAGTGAAATCTTGCATTCATTAATTTCAACTCTTCTTATTAATAACTGTATTGTTCTTTCCATGTGCGACGGTGGGCTGAAAAGTTCACAGGCTGACTATGATGTTAGAGCAGTGAAATCTTGCATTCATTAATTTCAACTCTTCTTATTAATAACTGTATTGTTCTTTCCATGTGCGACGGTGGGCTGAAAAGTTCACAGGCTGACTATGATGCTAGAGCAGTGAAATCTTGCATTCATTAATTTCAACTCTTCTTATTAATAACTGTATTGTTCTTTCCATGTGCGAGGGTGGGCTGAAAAGTTCACAGGCTGACTATGATGCTAGAGCAGTGAAATCTTGCATTCATTAATTTCAACTCTTCTTATTAATAACTGTATTGTTCTTTCCATGTGCGAGGGTGGGCTGAAAAGTTCACAGGCTGACTATGATGCTTAGAGCAGTGAAATCTTGCATTCATTAATTTCAACTCTTCTTATTAATAACTGTATTGTTCTTTCCATGTGCGAGGGTGGGCTGAAAAGTTCACAGGCTGACTATGATGCTAGAGCAGTGAAATCTTGCATGCATTAATTTCAACTCTTCTTATTAATAACTGTATTGTTTCTTTCCATGTGCGAGGGTGGGCTGAAAAGTTCACAGGCTGACTTTGATGCTAGAGCAGTGAAATCTTGCATGCATTAATTTCAACTCTTCTTATTAATAACTGTATTGTTTCTTTCCATGTGCGAGGGTGGGCTGAAAAGTTCACAGGCTGACTTTGATGCTAGAGCAGTGAAATCTTGCATGCATTAATTTCAACTCTTCTTATTAATAACTGTATTGTTCTTTCCATGTGCGACGGGTGGGCTGAAAAGTTCACAGGCTGACTATGATGCTAGAGCAGTGAAATCTTGCATTCATTAATTTCAACTCTTCTTATTAATAACTGTATTGTTCTTTCCATGTGCGAGGGTGGGCTGAAAAGTTCACAGGCTGACTATGATGCTAGAGCAGTGAAATCTTGCATTCATTAATTTCAACTCTTCTTATTAATAACTGTATTGTTCTTTCCATGTGCGAGGGTGGGCTGAAAAGTTCACAGGCTGACTATGATGCTAGAGCAGTGAAATCTTGCATTCATTAATTTCAACTCTTCTTATTAATAACTGTATTGTTCTTTCCATGTGCGAGGGTGGGCTGAAAAGTTCACAGGCTGACTATGATGTTAGAGCAGTGAAATCTTGCATTCATTAATTTCAACTCTTCTTATTAATAACTGTATTGTTTTTCCATGTGCGAGGGTGGGCTGAAAAGTTCACAGGCTGACTATGATGCTAGAGCAGTGAAATCTTGCATGCATTGATTTCAACTCTTCTTATTAATAACTGTATTGTTTCTTTCCATGTGCGAGGGTGGGCTGAAAAGTTCACAGGCTGACTTTGATGCTAGAGCAGTGAAATCTTGCATGAATTAATTTCAACTCTTCTTATTAATAACTGTATTGTTTCTTTCCATGTGCGAGGGTGGGTTGAAAAGTTCACAGGCTGACTTTGATGCTAGAGCAGTGAAATCTTGCATGCATTAATTTCAACTCTTCTTATTAATAACCGTATTGTTTCTTTCCATGTGCGAGGGTGGGCTGAAAAGTTCACAGGCTGACTTTGATGCTAGAGCAGTGAAATGTTGCATGCATTAATTTCAACTCTTCTTATTAATAACTGTACTGTTTCTTTCCATGTGCGAGGGTGGGCTGAAAAGTTCACAGGCTGACTTTGATGCTAGAGCAGTGAAATCTTGCATGCATTAATTTCAACTCTTCTTATTAATAACTGTATTGTTTCTTTCCATGTGCGAGGGTGGGCTGAAAAGTTCACAGGCTGACTATGATGTTAGAGCAGTGAAATCTTGCATTCATTAATTTCAACTCTTCTTATTAATAACTGTATTGTTCTTTCCATGTGCGAGGGTGGGCTGAAAAGTTCACAGGCTGACTATGATGCTAGAGCAGTGAAATGTTGCATGCATTAATTTCAACTCTTCTTATTAATAACTGTATTGTTTCTTTCCATGTGCGAGGGTGGGCTGAAAAGTTCACAGGCTGACTTTGATGCTAGAGCAGTGAAATCTTGCATGCATTAATTTCAACTCTTCTTATTAATAACTGTATTGTTTCTTTCCATGTGCGAGGGTGGGCTGAAAAGTTCACAGGCTGACTTTGATGCTAGAGCAGTGAAATCTTGCATGCATTAATTTCAACTCTTCTTATTAATAACTGTATTGTTTCTTTCCATGTGCGAGGGTGGGCTGAAAAGTTCACAGGCTGACTTTGATGCTAGAGCAGTGAAATGTTGCATGCATTAATTTCAACTCTTCTTATTAATAACTGTATTGTTTCTTTCCATGTGCGAGGGTGGGCTGAAAAGTTCACAGGCTGACTATGATGTTAGAGCAGTGAAATCTTGCATTCATTAATTTCAACTCTTCTTATTAATAACTGTATTGTTCTTTCCATGTGCGACTGTGGGCTGAAAAGTTCACAGGCTGACTATGATGCTAGAGCAGTGAAATCTTGCATTCATTAATTTCAACTCTTCTTATTAATAACTGTATTGTTCTTTCCATGTGCGAGGGTGGGCTGAAAAGTTCACAGGCTGACTATGATGCTAGAGCAGTGAAATCTTGCATTCATTAATTTCAACTCTTCTTATTAATAACTGTATTGTTCTTTCCATGTGCGAGGGTGGGCTGAAAAGTTCACAGGCTGACTATGATGCTAGAGCAGTGAAATCTTGCATTCATTAATTTCAACTCTTCTTATTAATAACTGTATTGTTCTTTCCATGTGCGAGGGTGGGCTGAAAAGTTCACAGGCTGACTTTGATGCTAGAGCAGTGAAATCTTGCATGAATTAATTTCAACTCTTCTTATTAATAACTGTATTGTTTCTTTCCATGTGCG
The DNA here is from genome assembly GCA_963932145.1 of Acanthosepion lycidas. Lineage (NCBI taxonomy): Eukaryota > Metazoa > Mollusca > Cephalopoda > Sepiida > Sepiidae > Acanthosepion > Acanthosepion lycidas. Next base: position 36,291,744 of record OZ010594.1, on the reverse strand, counting down.
AGGGTGGGCTGAAAAGTTCACAGGCTGACTTTGATGCTAGAGCAGTGAAATCTTGCATGCATTAATTTCAACTCTTCTTATTAATAACTGTATTGTTCTTTCCATGTGCGACGGTGGGCTGAAAAGTTCACAGGCTGACTATGATGCTAGAGCAGTGAAATCTTGCATTCATTAATTTCAACTCTTCTTATTAATAACTGTATTGTTCTTTCCATGTGCGAGGGTGGGCTGAAAAGTTCACAGGCTGACTATGATGCTAGAGCAGTGAAATCTTGCATTCATTAATTTCAACTCTTCTTATTAATAACTGTATTGTTCTTTCCATGTGCGAGGGTGGGCTGAAAAGTTCACAGGCTGACTATGATGCTAGAGCAGTGAAATCTTGCATTCATTAATTTCAACTCTTCTTATTAATAACTGTATTGTTCTTTCCATGTGCGAGGGTGGGCTGAAAAGTTCACAGGCTGACTATGATGTTAGAGCAGTGAAATCTTGCATTCATTAATTTCAACTCTTCTTATTAATAACTGTATTGTTCTTTCCATGTGCGAGGGTGGGCTGAAAAGTTCACAGGCTGACTATGATGCTAGAGCAGTGAAATCTTGCATGCATTAATTTCAACTCTTCTTATTAATAACTGTATTGTTTCTTTCCATGTGCGAGGGTGGGCTGAAAAGTTCACAGGCTGACTTTGATGCTAGAGCAGTGAAATCTTGCATGAATTAATTTCAACTCTTCTTATTAATAACTGTATTGTTTCTTTCCATGTGCGAGGGTGGGCTGAAAAGTTCACAGGCTGACTTTGATGCTAGAGCAGTGAAATCTTGCATGCATTAATTTCAACTCTTCTTATTAATAACCGTATTGTTTCTTTCCATGTGCGAGGGTGGGCTGAAAAGTTCACAGGCTGACTTTGATGCTAGAGCAGTGAAATGTTGCATGCATTAATTTCAACTCTTCTTATTAATAACTGTACTGTTTCTTTCCATGTGCGAGGGTGGGCTGAAAAGTTCACAGGCTGACTTTGATGCTAGAGCAGTGAAATGTTGCATGCATTAATTTCAACTCTTCTTATTAATAACTGTATTGTTTCTTTCCATGTGCGAGGGTGGGCTGAAAAGTTCACAGGCTGACTATGATGTTAGAGCAGTGAAATCTTGCATTCATTAATTTCAACTCTTCTTATTAATAACTGTATTGTTCTTTCCATGTGCGACTGTGGGCTGAAAAGTTCACAGGCTGACTATGATGCTAGAGCAGTGAAATCTTGCATTCATTAATTTCAACTCTTCTTATTAATAACTGTATTGTTCTTTCCATGTGCGAGGGTGGGCTGAAAAGTTCACAGGCTGACTATGATGCTAGAGCAGTGAAATCTTGCATTCATTAATTTCAACTCTTCTTATTAATAACTGTATTGTTCTTTCCATGTGCGAGGGTGGGCTGAAAAGTTCACAGGCTGACTATGATGCTAGAGCAGTGAAATCTTGCATTCATTAATTTCAACTCTTCTTATTAATAACTGTATTGTTCTTTCCATGTGCGAGGGTGGGCTGAAAAGTTCACAGGCTGACTTTGATGCTAGAGCAGTGAAATCTTGCATGAATTAATTTCAACTCTTCTTATTAATAACTGTATTGTTTCTTTCCATGTGCGAGGGTGGGCTGAAAAGTTCACAGGCTGACTTTGATGCTAGAGCAGTGAAATCTTGCATGCATTAATTTCAACTCTTCTTATTAATAACTGTATTGTTCTTTCCATGTGCGACGGTGGGCTGAAAAGTTCACAGGCTGACTATGATGCTAGAGCAGTGAAATCTTGCATTCATTAATTTCAACTCTTCTTATTAATAACTGTATTGTTCTTTCCATGTGCGAGGGTGGGCTGAAAAGTTCACAGGCTGACTATGATGCTAGAGCAGTGAAATCTTGCATTCATTAATTTCAACTCTTCTTATTAATAACTGTATTGTTCTTTCCATGTGCGAGGGTGGGCTGAAAAGTTCACAGGCTGACTATGATGCTAGAGCAGTGAAATCTTGCATTCATTAATTTCAACTCTTCTTATTAATAACTGTATTGTTCTTTCCATGTGCGAGGGTGGGCTGAAAAGTTCACAGGCTGACTATGATGTTAGAGCAGTGAAATCTTGCATTCATTAATTTCAACTCTTCTTATTAATAACTGTATTGTTCTTTCCATGTGCGAGGGTGGGCTGAAAAGTTCACAGGCTGACTATGATGCTAGAGCAGTGAAATCTTGCATGCATTAATTTCAACTCTTCTTATTAATAACTGTATTGTTTCTTTCCATGTGCGAGGGTGGGCTGAAAAGTTCACAGGCTGACTTTGATGCTAGAGCAGTGAAATCTTGCATGAATTAATTTCAACTCTTCTTATTAATAACTGTATTGTTTCTTTCCATGTGCGAGGGTGGGCTGAAAAGTTCACAGGCTGACTTTGATGCTAGAGCAGTGAAATCTTGCATGCATTAATTTCAACTCTTCTTATTAATAACCGTATTGTTTCTTTCCATGTGCGAGGGTGGGCTGAAAAGTTCACAGGCTGACTTTGATGCTAGAGCAGTGAAATGTTGCATGCATTAATTTCAACTCTTCTTATTAATAACTGTACTGTTTCTTTCCATGTGCGAGGGTGGGCTGAAAAGTTCACAGGCTGACTTTGATGCTAGAGCAGTGAAATCTTGCATGCATTAATTTCAACTCTTCTTATTAATAACTGTATTGTTTCTTTCCATGTGCGAGGGTGGGCTGAAAAGTTCACAGGCTGACTATGATGTTAGAGCAGTGAAATCTTGCATTCATTAATTTCAACTCTTCTTATTAATAACTGTATTGTTCTTTCCATGTGCGAGGGTGGGCTGAAAAGTTCACAGGCTGACTATGATGCTAGAGCAGTGAAATGTTGCATGCATTAATTTCAACTCTTCTTATTAATAACTGTATTGTTTCTTTCCATGTGCGAGGGTGGGCTGAAAAGTTCACAGGCTGACTTTGATGCTAGAGCAGTGAAATCTTGCATGAATTAATTTCAACTCTTCTTATTAATAACTGTATTGTTTCTTTCCATGTGCGAGGGTGGGCTGAAAAGTTCACAGGCTGACTTTGATGCTAGAGCAGTGAAATCTTGCATGCATTAATTTCAACTCTTCTTATTAATAACCGTATTGTTTCTTTCCATGTGCGAGGGTGGGCTGAAAAGTTCACAGGCTGACTTTGATGCTAGAGCAGTGAAATGTTGCATGCATTAATTTCAACTCTTCTTATTAATAACTGTACTGTTTCTTTCCATGTGCGAGGGTGGGCTGAAAAGTTCACAGGCTGACTTTGATGCTAGAGCAGTGAAATCTTGCATGCATTAATTTCAACTCTTCTTATTAATAACTGTATTGTTTCTTTCCATGTGCGAGGGTGGGCTGAAAAGTTCACAGGCTGACTATGATGTTAGAGCAGTGAAATCTTGCATTCATTAATTTCAACTCTTCTTATTAATAACTGTATTGTTCTTTCCATGTGCGAGGGTGGGCTGAAAAGTTCACAGGCTGACTATGATGCTAGAGCAGTGAAATGTTGCATGCATTAATTTCAACTCTTCTTATTAATAACTGTATTGTTTCTTTCCATGTGCGAGGGTGGGCTGAAAAGTTCACAGGCTGACTTTGATGCTAGAGCAGTGAAATCTTGCATGCATTAATTTCAACTCTTCTTATTAATAACTGTATTGTTTCTTTCCATGTGCGAGGGTGGGCTGAAAAGTTCACAGGCTGACTTTGATGCTAGAGCAGTGAAATCTTGCATGCATTAATTTCAACTCTTCTTATTAATAACTGTATTGTTTCTTTCCATGTGCGAGGGTGGGCTGAAAAGTTCACAGGCTGACTTTGATGCTAGAGCAGTGAAATGTTGCATGCATTAATTTCAACTCTTCTTATTAATAACTGTATTGTTTCTTTCCATGTGCGAGGGTGGGCTGAAAAGTTCACAGGCTGACTATGATGTTAGAGCAGTGAAATCTTGCATTCATTAATTTCAACTCTTCTTATTAATAACTGTATTGTTCTTTCCATGTGCGAGGGTGGGCTGAAAAGTTCACAGGCTGACTATGATGCTAGAGCAGTGAAATCTTGCATGCATTAATTTCAACTCTTCTTATTAATAACTGTATTGTTTCTTTCCATGTGCGAGGGTGGGCTGAAAATTTCACAGGCTGACTTTGATGTTAGAGCAGTGAAATCTTGCATGCATTAATTTCAACTCTTCTTATTAATAACTGTATTGTTTCTTTCCATGTGCGAGGGTGGGCTGAAAAGTTCACAGGCTGACTTTGATGCTAGAGCAGTGAAATCTTGCATGCATTAATTTCAACTCTTCTTATTAATAACTGTATTGTTTCTTTCCATGTGCGAGGGTGGGCTGAAAAGTTCACAGGCTGACTTTGATGCTAGAGCAGTGAAATCTTGCATGCATTAATTTCAACTCTTCTTATTAATAACTGTATTGTTTCTTTCCATGTGCGAGGGTGGGCTGAAAAGTTCACAGGCTGACTTTGATGCTAGAGCAGTGAAATCTTGCATGCATTAATTTCAACTCTTCTTATTAATAACTGTATTGTTTCTTTCCATGTGCGAGGGTGGGCTGAAAAGTTCACAGGCTGACTTTGATGCTAGAGCAGTGAAATCTTGCATGCATTAATTTCAACTCTTCTTATTAATAACTGTATTGTTTCTTTCCATGTGCGAGGGTGGGCTGAAAAGTTCATACGTTGACTATGATGTTAGAGCAGTGAAATCTTGCATTCATTAATGTCAACTCTTCTTATTAATAACTGTATTGTTCTTTCCATGTACGGGTGTCGGCTGAAAAGTTCACAGGCTGACTTTGATGCTAGAGCAGTGAAATCTTGCATGCATTAATTTCATCTCTTCTTATTAATAACTGTATTGTTTCTTTCCATGTGCGAGGGTGGGCTGCAAAGTTCACAGGCTGACTATGATGTTAGAGCAGTGAAATCTTGCATTCATTAATGTCAACTCTTCTTATTAATAACTGTATTGTTCTTTCCATGTACGGGTGTCGGCTGAAAAGTTCACAGGCTGACTATGATGCTAGAGCAGTGAAATCTTGCATGCATTAATTTCAACTCTTCTTATTAATAACTGTATTGTTTCTTTCCATGTGCGAGGGTGGGCTGAAAAGTTCATACGTTGACTATGATGTTAGAGCAGTGAAATCTTGCATGCATTAATGTCAACTCTTCTTATTAATAACTGTATTGTTCTTTCTATGTACGGGTGTCGGCTGAAAAGTTCACAGGCTGACTATGATGCTAGAGCAGTGAAATCTTGCATGCATTAATTTCAACTCTTCTTATTAATAACTGTATTGTTTCTTTCCATGTGCGAGGGTGGGCTGAAAAGTTCACAGGCTGACTATGATGTTAGAGCAGTGAAATCTTGCATTCATTAATGTCAACTCTTCTTATTAATAACTGTATTGTTCTTTCCATGTACGGGTGTCGGCTGAAAAGTTCACAGGCTGACTATGATGCTAGAGCAGTGAAATCTTGCATGCATTAATTTCAACTCTTCTTATTAATAACTGTATTGTTTCTTTCCATGTGCGAGGGTGGGCTGAAAAGTTCATACGTTGACTATGATGTTAGAGCAGTGAAATCTTGCATGCATTAATGTCAACTCTTCTTATTAATAACTGTATTGTTCTTTCTATGTACGGGTGTCGGCTGAAAAGTTCACAGGCTGACTATGATGCTAGAGCAGTGAAATCTTGCATGCATTAATTTCAACTCTTCTTATTAATAACTGTATTGTTTCTTTCCATGTGCGAGGGTGGGCTGAAAAGTTCATACGTTGACTATGATGTTAGAGCAGTGAAATCTTGCATTCATTAATGTCAACTCTTCTTATTAATAACTGTATTGTTCTTTCCATGTACGGGTGTCGGCTGAAAAGTTCACAGGCTGACTATGATGCTAGAGCAGTGAAATCTTGCATGCATTAATTTCAACTCTTCTTATTAATAACTGTATTGTTTCTTTCCATGTGCGAGAGTGGGCTGAAAAGTTCATACGTTGACTATGATGTTAGAGCAGTGAAATCTTGCATTCATTAATGTCAACTCTTCTTATTAATAACTGTATTGTTCTTTCCATGTACGGGTGTCGGCTGAAAAGTTCACAGGCTGACTATGATGCTAGAGCAGTGAAATCTTGCATGCATTAATTTCAACTCTTCTTATTAATAACTGTATTGTTTCTTTCCATGTGCGAGGGTGGGCTGAAAAGTTCACAGGCTGACTATGATGCTAGAGCAGTGAAATCTTGCATGCATTAATTTCAATTCTTATTAATAACTGTATTGTTTCTTTCCATGTGCGAGGGTGGGCTGAAAAGTTCACAGGCTGACTATGATGCTAGAGCAGTGAAATCTTGCATGCATTAATTTCAACTCTTCTTATTAATAACTGTATTGTTTCTTTCCATGTACGAAGGTGGGCTGAAAAGTTCACAGGCTATGAAGGAATGATGTTAGAACTGTTAAGTATTGCATGCATTAATTTCAATTCTTTATATTAATAACTTTATTTTTTCTTTTCAAGTAAACTGACATCTGACTGTTCCAAAAAATTTGAAATTTAACTAGTACCGACTTCTCTTGGAAATGGACAATGTTTGGCAGTGTAGTGTTGTCAAGTACTTGCAGAAAAAGTGTTTAGCTCCCAAGGATAATCATTCTGGCAATGTTGCTACATTAAAGGATGAATCTCCAGTTTTATCGACAGTGCAAAAGTGGGCAGCTGGATTTAGAAAGGGAAAGGAGAGTCTTGAAGTGGATCCAAAGGCTGGACGCCCTGCAACTTCCATCGTTGAGGAAAACATTGATCGTGTTCACCATGTGGTGATGAATAAAAGGTGATTGATTATAAATCAAATAGTCAATGCTATCAGCATATCCCGTAAGAGCTTTGAGAATATTCTGCACAATGAACATGGAATGACGAAGATTTCTGCCCTGTGGGGTCTACGTCTTCTGAAGTCTTCTATGCCTAAGACAAGAGGGACAGAGGAAAACAACGCATAATGAACTTGAGAAAATAAATGGCGGAACAAGGTTTAGGAGAGATAACAAAAAGACAAACAATTTATTAAGAGCTACGGAGTACAGGAAATTGTGGAGAGCCATGATCGTCTACGTCTTGAAGGGGACAAGGCAATAAAGAAGAAGACAATAAGAGCTAGACAAGATATCCATAAGTACTGCTATGCTATTGCATGACACGTTTCCAAGCAGTCCAAGTACACATTGCCCAGCCTAGAGATTGAACTCACAATTGGGTGACATAGCTAAATTCATAAAAGAAGAACGAGACGAGATATCTCTAGACATAAACGGGACGAGATATCCTTAGCCATTGTCAGTAGGGCAGGTCGACATTGTAGCCGTGGTATTGCACTCAATTTGAAAGTTGGGGTTTGACATGATAAATAATGACACAAAATAGTTCTTCCAAATCGTTACCGTTTTTGAGGAAATAAGTTTAAAGATTAAGTTTAGGCTAACAATTGGAGCGTTGGAATTTCATTCTGATGATCAGTGAAAGCTTTATAGTAGAGCCTTATAAAATTTATAATTTACTGAAGCTTTGCACATTGTATATAGAAAATATGCATGACAGAAGCACATTATTACTAAATCACTGTACTATCAAATAAGATATTCGTTTAATTCAAAGGGAAATTATAAAGAACAATTTAGCAATGTCATGATGTAATATCTTATACAGTGTAATAGTTTGCGTGATTTTCAATAAACAATGCAAATTTAAAACATTTTGCTTTATAATTTGTGCCCAGCAGTATTCTGGTGTTATATACACTTTTATCTATATTTTGGTTTTATTAATTATGATTTAACATACCTTATTCATTGAGTAGCCGTTTACTATTTTTTACACAATTTTCACTTAACGAATACAGTTGCATTTTTTGTTTGTGGTGATCTATAATTAGAATTCTAGTTTGAATATATTTTCCATTCAATCAAAAAAATATCAACTTTATTTTGATTTATTCTTGAAATATTAAAAATATCAATTTGTAAGCAAAAACCTGCAGAAATTATTTATTTCTGTACATTTTCGGACGATGTTTAAAACTAAATGCTCAAAGAAAGGTAAAATTCACGAATCTAATGTTTGGTGAGTATTTAGCACATCAAACTCCAGCTTTCACACTGAGTACAATGTTGACTTTCTAAACAAAATGAAAAAAAACAACTCGTTGGGCAGTGGGCAGGGGAACAATCTACACCCGCTATTCAAATATAGTTTATCATTTTACAGTTTTATTCCATGTCGTAACACTTATTTATTTATTTTCATTTAATTATTCATTCATGCCCACTACTTACGAAAGTTCACCTTATGAACAAGAAAGGACTTGAAATTAAAGAGATCGACTAGATGAGTTCAAGCAAGAAGCACAAACAATAACGTCTCAGCATTTATACTTTACTTCAAAACATTTTGCTTGGTAAAAATTCTTTGATGAGAACTGTAAATATATATTTTTACAATAATGTTCACCCAATAATGTTCAAGATCCAAGAGTCACTCGAGGTAGAGGATTACGGAGTAAGAGGTAAGAGGCGCAATTCATGAGGGTATGTGGGGCAGATAACGGTTAACTCTAGATTTGAACAGGTTAAGAGTGTAGTGATCAGGGAAGCATACTCTTAAGAATCGGTTCCACAAAGTAGCGGTTTGTAGGAAGACGTTGGAGTGGAACTTACATCTCACCAAGGAAATGAGGGTGGTTCGCTGCAAATTCCACGGCATGGCAGATTTTAGTTATGAAATTAGAACTGGTGGAACTACGGAATGTAGTTCGTCTACCAGTATTTAATATTTGTGATTGAATTGTTTTCTTATGGTTTATCAACCCCTTATGGCATATTTAAAGACGGAATCTTTTTGATTTATAACAATAATTTTTCCTTGTGGTTGAATATTGCACTAACGATTTCATAACAATGATTTTTTTTAGATGCAAGTCTTATTATTTAACCCATAGTTGGAAGGGAATATGGATTCATACATTTCCCAAGGGTATCTGACTGGACTTCTAACTTGGTTCTTCGATTTTTCATTCCAAATCGTTATTCATTACACCACCGCAAAAGCACCATTTAATATGCAATAGGAATAAACAGCATTGTTTGTTTTATGCTTTAAATTCTTTCTTTTTCAATTACCATTGTAAATCTCTTGATTGATGTAATATTAATTTCAACCAAAAGTCTTGCCTGTCAACAGGCAAGACTTTTGGTGTTTTTGGTGTTGATGTTATTCAAGCAATTTAAAATAAGTGAAAGAAATCGGAATAATATTGAGTAAAGCAATAACAAAAGCGGAAAGTGTTTCACAGTAATCGAAAGACGAATCGAAATAGCGAAAGATGTCTTCTAGAAACTAAGCTAAGTATTAAGACATTCGAATATTTCGTTAGTTACAAGAAGGTGTGCTGAATCACTATATCATATCTATTCCTCTATATGGAAGTGAATGCTGGGGATCTCAGAACAGATGAAGAAGAGACTTGAGCCAACAGAAATTTACTGTCTAAATGACTAATTGGCTGTGTGTATGCTGAAGAAATACAAACATATGAAATACAAATACAATACAAATGTCTGAACAGGCATCCTAGCAGAGAAGTATATTTTGAAAATGAGCAGCCATTATATATATATATATATATATATATATATATATATATATATATATATATATATATATAATGACTATAAGAAGACGGAGAGTTTAATTATCCATTTCGATTCTAAATTTATTTCGTGAACACCGAGATGTTCAACTTTTCGGATCGAAATCTCTTCCGTAAATGGAGGAAATACACTGGACGGACACATTAGATTGGGTAGTGTGGAGTGAAGGCAAAAGAGAACGGATGGCTAAAGAGAGGGTTACGGGAATAGTGATAGTAGTAGTCGGCTCACCTAGCCGAGAATCTACTTTATAATTTTATATAATGCTCTGTAGTCTACATTGATGTTTCCCTGCATATATATCCTCCGAGTAGTTATCCCTTCCAGTAACAAACTGGAAAGACGTATATATATATATATATATATATATATATATATATATATATATATAGAGAGAGAGAGAGAGAGAGAGAGAGAGAGATAGAGATAGAGAGAGATATAGATAGATAGATAGATAGACAGACAGATACAATGTGCATAGAAATACATTGAGAAAATAATTTATTTTACACAAAATTATATAATTTTCAACCTAATTCCTTCAACAAAATTAATTAGATAATATTAATCGTATAGACATTATCTCTCACTCTCTCTCTCTCCATATCTTCCTTTTTTGTTGCACTCAACAATAATTGCACCCGTTAATCTTCACTATTTCTTTGTAGTGCTTGTTCCTCTCATCATACAGACTTGTCAAGTAGGCTAATGTTTTGCTTTTTTTCCTCATCTCTTTCATATCCCTGTGAGTGTAATTCCTGTGGAATGTGTTACACAGAAATCCAAAGTTGCATCGAACTAGGGAAAGTTGCCTTCTAGAAACTAAGTGAAGTATTAAGACATTCGAATATTATTATTCGAGAAACAAATAAAAAGTATGCTGAAATGCTATGTCATGCCTATGTTTCGATATGACGCTGGACAATTTCCTTACAGATGAAGAAGAGACACGAAGTGACTGAGATGTGTTCCTACAGATAGATGCTGAGAATACTTGTGCAAAAAAAATCCAGTTACATTAAAAAAGGCTAAGGGTATGCGCCTGCCAATGTCATTGTATCCAGGCTCATTCCATTGTTTATAACAGAAAACGGTTGATGGAATAACCTGGATATATTACACACGGGCTTGATGGAATAACCCGGATGTTTTGCCTATGGGACTGATGGAATAATTCGGAAGTTCTGGCTACGAATTAGTGTACCTAACTTCGAATGCATATAGTGTCAGTGTCAGTGAACAATAGACAAGAGGAATCCGACGAGAGGGAAGAGTGGATTTGCGGCTATTTAATCTTACAGATCTGTGAATTTGTGACAGTTTGCTACAGTATCATGGACAAGAATACGTGAGCAATAAGAAATCGCTAAAGAAAATGTAAACTAGACAAGCACTCATATTTAAAATAAAAAGGGACCGATTATGAGGAAAGAGGGCTTGGAAAATTTAATACTCAAGGACATATTGAGATAAAAGGAAACAGCAGAACTTAGCTAATGATTTCTGGCATCCGGGCACATTGGGAAACCAGTAACCACAGCGTCTTAATTCAGTCAGAGTCGACTCAACTCACAAGTGCGAGCATCGCAAGTGGCAATCCATGATGATCAACCTTGAGATGGTATGATTTTTCCCAGTAAAATGTTTTTTTTTTATCTTATAGCTGAGATGGAAGGACCTACTTAATCTACCACTGGAACGGATCAAGCCATCCTGATCGAGGAAGAAACCCAGTACCGAGACCAGACGCGGCAACGATTTCCCAGAGGTGGGGCAGCAGAAATTCCAGTTCTTCAGCGAATCCCTGTCGCTGAAGGAGTTTCATTAAATAGATCGCGGCCTTCCATTCGCAGTCCTCTTTAAGTTAACGCAGTTTATTAATAAATTTAAAGACCAAATTTGCAACGCTCACAAATTCCGAAAATCGACCCCGGGCAATGGCGGAAGGATATTCTTTCTCAAGAACGAGCTACCAGTTGGTTGCGTCTGCTGAGGCAAGGTAATTCCTGGGCTGGCCAATGAGCCCTACCGCCACTCAACCAAGAAAGGCCATGGCACCAAAGTTTAAAGTTAGATTTAAACTTCCTCGGCGACTATCCTCTAGTGATGAGGTCCGCTGGATTTTGGGTAGCCGAAACATAGAGGGCTCCAGGCCAAACTGGATCTCCAATTCACCACTCATTTGGAGAATATCCCTTAGTCTTTTCCTAGCAAAAATATTCTTGCTGGCCATAGACCGAGAGAAAATCCAGGACAACACAACATGGGCGTCCGTTGCCACGTACAACTTGCAAGGTAGAAAGTTCTTGTAGTTGCTCAAGATAACAGGCAGTCACTTTAGACACAGATGCACCGCCAACAGCTCCAGGGTAGGAAGGGTCTTACTCTTTAAGGGAGAAACTTTAGCCTTTGCAAAGATCAACTCCGAGTGATAGTTTTGCACTAATAAGCGGCAAACCCGCATGCCACCGTCGAAGCATCGCAGAATCTGAACAAGTTTCCGGTCTGGCACTCTGGCACTCTCCAAGTGCCCGCCGGTTGAACTGAATGTAACTCAGACTGGAGTGGTCCCGTGCGAGACTCCGCCATTAAGACTGGAACTCCAGACAGAGAGACAAGGCGTCGAACAATTTGGTCGCCTCAGAAAGGATCTGTCTCTTGGTTGCAGCATCGTGACTGCATGAAATAGGAGCCACACGAATTTTCTCCAAGAGGGGACAGTAGCGGTAACCCAAAACTTTTCCCACTCACTACCGTGAGCATTTAGGGTGCCATCGAGGTAATTAGAGCTGCAAGACTGCAGCTCACCACCCTGAACTCTCTCCCTGGAAAGGGAATACAGTTCAAGCAGCTTTGCAAGATCTTCCTCAGTCATTACTAAATTGCCCACATCAAAATTATTCTCCATCATTGACTGGCATGGGTCAAGGAGAAACTGGGCAGCCTGGTATACAACTCAGCATGAAGGGGTTGGAGGTGAACCCAAAGTTAATGGTGGAATATCGGAATCAGCGCAGCCGGTCCCCGTCATTAAGGAAGAAGTAGAATCTGTTCTTCTCAGCCTCTAGTTCAAGATGAACAATTAAAAAGGCCTTTTTTTATATCCGCGAACAGGAAATACACATATTAGGTCTAGTGCAAAAATAATGACGTAATAATGTCGTTTTTTGACGTTAAAAAATACGTCAAAAAACGACATTATTACGTCATTATTTTTGCACCAACCTAATAGAAAGCCCAACCCTGAAAACAGGGTACTAACTGAAAGGGGATCAAATGCCGAACAAGATCAAACCCAATTATACCCCTGATAGATACAAGGTTGGTACCTTGGGAAAACCTCCCAGCAAGGGAGTAGTTGGCCTTCTGAAAATTATCCATCAGGTTTTCCAAATGGAACAGATCTAATGCTTCATCAACCAGAACCAGAAAGGGCAGCACATGGCCGGTGCCCAAATCATTCTCCAAAATTACCTCCTTAAACCGCTTCTCACACACTGTCAGAAGCGTTGACAACCTCAGGTAACAATCAAGACTGAACGACTTCAAGCAGTGAAAGGGGAGCAACATATCCCCAGAGATATACGTACAGCCGCTCCCGGTATCCAGTAAACAGTTGACGGAAATAGTTTTGCAATTTCTACCGAAGGTAACACACACAACAGGAGACAGATTACATGAGTTCCCTTTAGAGGCCAGAAAATCGGACGTAACTTGAAATGAGGAATCCTTGCGTATAGAAGCATATATAGATTTCATGGTGGGGGCGTCCCCGGAAACCTATCAACCTTAATAAGGAGTCGCTTAATGGCTTCGCCAGTCTCTTGTAAAATAGATGATAATAGTGGTATCCTCCTTCCTCATAGCGGAATCATTTCTCCCTTCACCTTTTTAGGAAACTTGATAAAAAGTAATTTCGCCATGAGGCGGGCTCCGGCTGAAAGATCGTCGGAGAAGTTGCAAGCAAATGAGCTTCCCAACTCACTAAGAAGTGAAGTAGATCTAGATAATTATTTCCTCAGGTCGGAATAGGGCCAATCACGTTTGGGACTGTAGTCAATTATGTCCTGGAACACTTGGTCGATGATTTTATCCACATTCAAGTATTCAGTTTAAAGAATTTTGAGAGCGATTTGGTAATTCCTGTTGACTACACTCAAATGGTTGATCAACAACAAGGGTCTATCAGCGAGGAAACACTTTAAGAAATTCAGCTTCTCTGCAGATTTCGATCTCCGTCACATATTCCAGCATTTTACCTCAAAATACAGAGTATATACGAGTGGTAACATCCTCTCCACCTGACAGCGCTTATGCTTTCCACTGATCAGCGATTTCACTTGAGCAAGTAATCTTGGCTATTCGCCATATCATCAACACTGCAGGAACATCAGTAATGTGAAAGGAGGTAACACGGCACGAGTGCACTATTTCGCAAAATGTCGAAAATTTCTTTGACTCGAGGGTAAAAAAAAGTCGGTCTGGCAATAAGTGTTGGGAAACACGCCTAGTTTTGCGACCCAAATTTAAACAGGAATCAAATAATAGCGAGAAGGGCGCGCAAAACGACTCTCATCGCGTAATGTCCTTCTCATAAAATAAAGATGGAGAAAAGAAAGAGAAGGCAGACCTTAAATAACAAAGAGCAGACTTACGCATCCTACCCTTTCCGGTAAGAAAAGACTAGAAAATCAGTTCCTTGGAGCAGCCTCGCTTTGATAAACCAGAATCCGTCACCAGGTCCGACGGGCGCGCCATAAGCGCAGGTAATTTCACTTATTTTTCCACATCTCTCTCTCTCTCTCTCTCTCTCTCTCTCTATATATATATATATATATATATATATATATATATATATATATATATATATATATATATATATATATATATCGGTATAATTAGGGTATATCATGTTAAAAAACGAGAGTTACCCTCATTGATATATTGCTTACTTTTCAATCTAAATTCAAATTTAAATGATTTAAAATGTTATTTGTTTTATTTTTTAATACTTCGCCTTTCGAACTTATGCCTTTGAATGATATTAATATTTTAAACAAGAATACTAAAATAAACAAGTTTTAACAGGCAATTTTGAATCATCACTGCGAGAACGCGAAATATGTAACGGTTAGAATGGCTTCGCACCTGAAGTTTGCATAAACTTCATGAAACTCCAAGTTGTCGTAACGACATGGGATATTATGTATATTCACTAATATATATATATATATATATATATATATATATATATATATATATGCATATATAGCATATACATATATACATACACACACACATATGTATATGTACATATATACATATATATATACACACACACATACATGCATATATATATACATATATATATTCATATATATATATATATATTTACGTCTGACTGAATAAATTACAGGCATTATGTCTGCTTATTTTTAGCATAATCCGTTCATATTCATGAATAATCTTCCGTGTATTGCACTAAAATGATGTGAGTAATGTGCTATAACTGTGAAAATCGCTTTTATTTCCCATTTCCCAAGTACCTTCGATATTCTTCCATGATCATCTTCAGGGGTGTAAGTAGTAATACAAAACTTTGTGTTGTTCAGGGGTGCAAATAGTAATACAAAGCTGTGTGTTGCTATCCATTACTGTATTTTTTTCTTTTTGCATTTAAAGGCAACTGTTGCCAGTCATACTTATCGTTCATTTGAACGTAAACAAATATCGCCTATGGTCATGCGTGCATTAAAGCGTGAAAAAAATTGTTCTTTTTACAGGCATTTCAAAACATTCCTACAGTATTTGTAGCTGATTCTATTCAGTGTCGGTTTAAACTTTTTAATGTAGATTACTTCGAGGATCTCTAGTTTGAATTTGTAATTTTCTTGGTGTAGGATATTTGTGTTATCTATCAGTATTTTTATACTGTGAATTTGGACAGGAATGTAGGTGTAGATATCTTGCAATGGGCGGATGGTCAGACATGTATAGTGTAAGACGTCTTGTTAATGTACTTGCTGTATGTACAACATACATATTGGTTTTTCTGCCGGAGATATATTCTCCCAAGGGAAATTTGAATTGATATATAATGTTGGTTTTACGTAATACGTCAGGCGATGAGGAGTTATTGGAAATAATTAAATCGGTTGTATTATATTTTTATAATATATCATTAATTTTATTTTTATATCAAGATCCCTGGAAGATATATTAGTACGAATGAGTTTTTATGATTTATTCATCCTGTTTGTAGGTAGCATGCATCTGGTTACAATATAAGACTTTCATATATTTAGGATCCTTTGAGGAAGTACCATATTCTATTTGACGTGTGTTGAGGTTTTTGATATATCGTCTTATTTGTTTATCTACAATATGGTTTGGGAAGTCCATATTAATGAGAGTCCTCTTAATATTTTTTATTTCAGTGTAGAAAATGTGGAGGAATTAATTTGTGCTCGCTTCATTAAATTCTGTATAAGTGCTGTTCTGTAGTAATTAGGACATCCATTCTTACGGTTGAGAGTGCAAGAGTTTTTGCTGGTTGCTTTTTTATATGGGAAGGTTCTAAATGTGTAGTAATGTTCTGAGATGCCTATAAAAGTAACAGATTTTCACGCTTTAATGGGCGCATGACTATGACATTGCAACATAGAAGAAAAAATTCCATAGTGGATAATTTTTTCTCACGTTCTTAATGAACGCTAAGCATGACTATGTAAAAGCAAAAAGAAAAAAATTACAGTAATGGATAGCAACACACAGTTTTGTATTACTACTTGCACCCGTGAAGATGATCTCAGAAGAAGATCGAACGTACTTGGGGAATAAAAGCGATTTTCACAGTTATAGTTTCTCACATCATTTAATTGCAATACACGAAAGGTTATTCGTGAGTATGAACGGATTATGTTAAAAATAAGCAAACATAATGTCTGTAATTTATTTAATCAGACATACCTAAAAGAGAATTTGCTGCCTAAATACGCATACATATATATATATATATATATATATATATATATATATATATATATATATATATATATATACAAATACACACACACATATATACATACATACATACATACATACATATATATATATATATATATACACACATACATATATGTATATATATACACATATATATGTGTATATACATACACACACACTTGCACACACACACACACACACGCATATATATATATATATATATATATATATATATATATATATATATATATATATATGAACTTAGACTTTCCGGAAAAGCGCTTAATATAAGAATGATGGTAATGCTACGCAAAAAATGGAACTATATACAACATGCAACCAAAAGTTTCATGCCGAGTTTCTCTCTCTCTCTCTCTCTCTCTCTCTCTATCAAGATATATAGATCGTTGCCATCGGAATTGAATTTGTAATTTTCTTGGTGTAGGATATTTGTGTTATCTATCAGTATTTTTATACTGTGAATTTGGACAGGAATGTGGGTGAAGAAGAAAATAGATTTACTCTTGTGCGTGTGGGCGTTTTTGATGAACAATACATTTAGCTTAATTTTTACCTGCAGGAGTCTACCATTTATTTGTGTGTGTGTGTGCACCCCACATATACTTATATATATATATATATATATATATATATATAAAAATGAAGGTCTGCTCTACAGTTGTATTGAGCTCTTTTGTTAGTTAGTTGTTTACTCGTATCGAGGTTTTTTCTTTGGGCTTCAGACCTGCATCTGTGCGATTTTTTTTTCGGCAGAAGTTCATGTTTCTAGCTCTTTCTTTTTTTAAAACCTTTTTTTCCCTCGAGATTGATTTGATTATTTGCAAATCAAGAATTCGAGGGTTTTTCGAGACGAGTCTAGTTGTCTATATTTGTATGTATATATATATATATATATATATATATATATATATATATATTTATCGCGTGTGATGAGTAGAAAAATTGTTGGACAATAGAAAATTTGTGAGAATGCTCTGTCATGTAAGAAGAAAGAAATGATCTCATATTAAGGCAACAGAAATGGTGCAGAAAATATCATGATCTAAACATGTGAACAAAGGCGAGATTTTAATGAAAAATGAGAGCTTGAAGAATATTGATAATTTCATAAACGGGGCCAGTAAGCAACAAAAAAATGGCAAAAGAAAGAAATCTTCTATTGAGAATCGGGAAAAGGCAACAGAAATTTCTTATGCACGTAAAAAGGAAGGAGGGCTAGGCAAACTGAACCCTCGCGAGGCATACTGTGAAGAGAGATGGAAGGCAGTTACTTATCTGATGATCATGTGCGAATGGATGGCGGAACTGGGGTGGGCTTAGGAAAGAACTGGAAATGAAGTTGTGGAGGGCCATGATCACCTATATCGTGGTATTGTTATTTTAGTCTTTATTTATATCTCACCAGTTAAGAGGGGTCGGTCGTCAGTCTCAAATGTCAAGGGGTCTTTTTGGGGGACGTCGGTCAAGAAGAACGGAGACATTTGAAACGTTCTTATTTAATAGATATGAAGAAATTGAGAGATATATATAGAGATGAGCAGACTGAAAGAGATAGATACATATATAGACTGATAAATGGATATCGAAGAACCAGAATGAGATAGATAAATAGGTGTTTACTGACAGATATAACGGATATTAGTCTGTGCAAATCTATTATTTCAATCTTTGTCGATTGTCTTATTTGACGTTTTGATCATTTCGGGGCAGAAACATTGAATGATTTGCTATAAACTTTTTATTGCTTTCTTGATTCTCACAAAAACAAACAAACAAAAAAACAGATATTTCATCCTGAAAGAGCAGCTGAAATAATTCCAGATGCGATTGTTTCCACCCTTTCTTATTAACATAAAACCACAGACCACATGTGAGATATTAATACATGATTGAAGACCGAAAATGGTTACGACATTTCCAAGCTACAAGGTGCAGATATACCAAAACCTGGATCTTGAGTGAGCGGCGCAGATATACCATAGCGTACATAACTCAGAAAAACAGAATTCTGTTATAAAGGAGTTGGGTGTGGGGAACGATATTCGTGTCTGGCAAGGCGTTCTCATTCTGAAACCACAAGCAATTCTTTCAGATATAGAAACGAGATAATAAAACATATAAACGATCTGGTGTAGCTAGGAAAACGTTAATTGGTTCTAGTAAAGAACTCGACTTGCTTGATGTCGAATGCCTTTTTCAGATTGAGTGGCATTGAAGGTGACTCTTGAATATCTTTAATGCTCTGCTTCCCAGTGGGTAGTTAGAAGAGAGAATGTTGTCAAATTTTGGGGTATCATATTTCTTGAGTGATGATCGCTGACTGTAATTAGTTCATTTGTCGACACTTGGTTAACATCCAATCGCGTGCGTTCAGGAGTAATTGGGGCAAGAATAAACACAGATATACTCGATACTTTGCTCGCTAGACACAGATGAGGACAGATATATTACACAAATATTATATTATTGGTTGGGTGGAAAGTAACTATCTATTGAAAATTACTTATCACTTTTGTTAATATCGCCACATTTACATTAAACAAAATATATTGTGATCCCTAACAATAATAATTTCTGTTTTTATTTCAGAGTGACTATTGTAGTCTAGAATGGCACAATGCCTGACACTTCATGAGCGTGATCTGCTAACAACCCATTACGAAAAGTGTCAGTCCGTGGTACAGATGGTGGCGCAGCGCTCACGAAATTCTTGCTTCAGTAGATTCCAAAGCCATCCTATATTGTCATTCCAAGCTGATGACGGGATCTATGGTAGATAGTCACAGAAGCGGTCGTCCTTCACCATCCAGATTGGAAGAAAACGTGCAAAAGATAGAAATCATAAAAATCTACTGTACACTTTTATACTCTGCTCAAAATAAAACTCGTTTTATGAACATAGCCCAATAATTGATAGAATTATTAACAATTTTAAATAGGGAATTTTTTACACTTACCATATATATATATATATATATATATATATATATATATATATATATATATATATATATATATATATATACTAGCAGTAGAGCCCGGCGTTGCCCGGGGATGTAACAGTAAGAGATAGATCAAGTATCGACCATCATAAAGACTGAAAAATAAAATTGACAAAGATTATTGTTTAAGGTTGACGGACACGCATGACTTAATTAGTTTGTTTTTTTTTTTTTACGAATTGGTCAAACCCAAAGTCTACCGATTGAATACAATTTTTCAATTTTATTATAAACAATTGTCTTGTAAATGGAATTTTTAAAGCATTCTGAATGTAAAAATAAAAAAAAGTGTGCAAGACAATAAGAAACACTACCTGCCAAAAAAAGTGAAGTTTTGTTGAAATCGGTTGAAAAATGGAGGAAATCCGATCCCATATATAAACGAACACACACACACACACGCACAAACACACTGGGTTTTATAATAAGTATAACTCGATATGAGTTGTCCCCCTTCCATTCTCAAAACAGCGATGCATCTTAATCGTGTTTTCAAATTGATTTCGTGCAAAAACAATTATGTTTTTTTCCAATTTTTGGTGCTGTCAGAACCACTGCAAGGTAATTTTTTTAGTCCTGTGAAGTTTTGTTGAAATCGGTTGAAAAATGTAGGAAATCCGATCCAATATATAAACGGACACACGCAGACCACCTGGGTTTTATAATAAGTATGATATATATATATATATATATATATATATATATATATATATATATATATATATGTATGTGTGTGTGTGTGTGAATTTAATGCTGCATTTATAGGTAAAAGTGCTCAATAACACCGGATAGAGCGTATGCAAATATAAAAGTGGGCACTGGCATCAACACTGAGTGGCAACAGTCTGCTTCATGCTTGAACATAATCTTCGGGCGATGTCTGTTAATTCGACAATTTATATATGCTGGTCAATGGTCCATTATCAGTAGCGAGATCTATTGTATTTTTCTAATGGCTATTGTGTCGGTGGTCACGCTTATATTTCAAATTATTCTAGAGGATATTGCATAGAAATAATTATGGATGTGAATGCGATTATTTGTAGCTATTGTATATTGTGTTGTTTGTTAACTCATTATTTACTATTGATTCCGAAGCGTATTTATTCATTAATTATTTGTTGTTGATTATTATTATCACATTTACATGTGTTTATCTGTGAATTTACAATTTGTTAATTTGTTTATTATTTAATTAATTTCTTATTTTTTCTTATTTTTTCTTTTCTTATTTCAATTTTATTTTCATTTTTGTTTATTTGTTATTTTATTATTATTATTATTTTTAATTTCGGAATTTGGTTATCTTATTTGTTTCCTTTGAAATATTGGTTTTGTCTAAAATTTGTTACGTTATCTACGTTCTTTATCGTACGTATATTTCACATTTTCATAGTGATGTTTTACAAAGTATTATTTTTTTTATTTTTCGATTTTAAAGTAATGTAGTAAAAAAAAACATTGCTTCCGTGTTTGCATTTTGTTCGTTTATTTAGTAATTTTTATTGATCTATGAAAATGATTATAACTATTTTCTTCCGCAGAGAAAGATTACAGCTTTTGGATTTATTGTTGTAGGCTGAAGTTGTTTTCCTTACTTTCCATTATATGTTGGGGCAATTTGTTTTTTATTTTTTATTTTCTATATATATTTAGAAAGGGTTGTACAGTTCGCAGATTTACTCTTTGTAAAGGATTTTTTTTTTATATGTGAATTTTCTGTTTCCAGAGTCCTTCAGTTATTCTTATTTATATTTTTTCTTCGTTATCTGCTGGTTTTAAAGTGGCTTAGCATATTGTTTTGCCAAATATTTCCATTTAAGGGACATTAGTGCTTTGCGTTGCAGTTGCAGTTACAGTTAGGTTTTTGCGTGTGATTTGTTGGTTATTTTTCTGTTGTACCTTCTGATTATTTGTGTCTTCGTTGCAACTGTAGCTGATTTTACTTTGTTTCTGCTGAATAACTTAGATGGAAGGAGAATAACTTGATGGAAGGAGAATGTTTTGTATGAATTTAATGAATATTTTTACTTCGTTTGTTTATACGCTTTTATTGTAAGGTGGTGCTTCTTTTCCTGGTGGTTATTATTTTTTGTATTATGTAGTGTTCACGTCGAAAATCCATTGCCTTTTAAGGCTGTTTCATAACTTTTTTTGGTTTCGTTAAAGATAGTTTCATTAGATAAATTGGTCAATTGATTATGGGATCTCCTTAATTGTTCTTGTCGGGTGGTTGAAAGATGCGTGCATGTAAAGTAGTTTGTCGTTAAGTTTTCTATATGGTTGATGTACATTTTCTTAGGTTGAGTGTGACGTCTAGGAAATCTTCTTTTAAGTTAGTTTGGGTTTTGTATGTTTTGTATCTCTTACAGTTTCTTAGGACTATGAGGGCACCATCCTTGTAGAAGCCTCCATCATTTTTATCGATTGTTTTTCGTAGTCTATGTAGTAAATTTATGGCTATAAGATTACAAATAGGCCCCGTCAAAACTTCCATTTGTAACGTCGAACTTTCTTTCTTTCTTTAGCCACGTGTCTTTGTTGTCGAATAGTAATACTTTTTGTCAGTGCTTGATGCTTTTTACTTCGTGTGTTTACTCTTGTTGATGATCTAGGGAGAAAATTCAAATAGGAAAACGATGAAATTTTCACGATCGCTTCCACTGCTAATAATAATGAGAACAATGAAATATCCCAGAATAAAGTAAATGCTTACATACTTAATTTTAATAGATTTGGTAGGGATAAAAAAAAAGTGCGCTTCATATATGTCTTTTAACGCTGCTACGATTGAAATTTATTTACACTTCTTCTGGAAGTTAAAAATGCCACGGTCAAGATTAAAAAGAATATGATGAGGTAACTGATGGTGATTTAGCATCCCGCTACGAATTTCTTATCAATCTTGAATTTTATTCAGCTTCATACACATTTTCAGGAAATATATGCTTGTAATTGGTCAATACACACAAGTGAGCGTTGCAATCCTCCCACGTACAAATATTTTTTCAGCGTGTGACTAAGTTAAATTTTCCGTGATCTTGTCACGTAGTTATATTAATTATAAATAGCAGACACAAGCTTGCTCTCTCTCTCTCTCTCTCATTTTTTCATTCGCCTAAGAAGATGTAACCTTGAAGGATTTCTGTCTCGACCATAGGCGATCAGACGTTAAAAGCATATTCACGCATGCACGTACGTACGAAATTTTCCAACCTACATTACAAACACACGAAAAATTTCCAAACAAGCAACAATAACTTTTCTCTTTGAAATACTTTTCTAAATCTATAGTTTATTCAGCATTTTTCAGCTTTATAATTCACTCAACTTTTGTGAGCTCAGATAAAAATATTTCAATTTCATAATTCAGTCAAAGGGACATAACACCAACACAATAGTAAACTATGCATGTACATTATGTACACAAAAATAAATATAAATATTGTTTGTTATAAAACCATTTTTATTTCTTCTTGCTGTTTCATATTTCGTGATATTTTACGTAAATATAAATGGTGTGGTCATGTTAATAACAGATATCTACAAATGGCTCATTCTTATTAACCTATCTCAACAGTGACGTTTAAGAGATATATTTTTTCTGTCGTTGCTGGAAAGAAAAACAGTCTTCGTTTCAGTTTACTTACTGCTCAATCTCAATAGTTTGCTGAGAGAAATTTGGATGATTTGTCCATTAGACAAGAGATGACGACAGAACCAATAATCCTATATTTAAGCAAGAAAGATTTTCCCAAAATGCACTACTTTTTTTTTTCCAGTAGAAACGTTTGGTTTTTATATAATCTCACTCAAAATTATTGCTTTTGATTTTATTGTCAGCTGTCATCTCAGTACGTGTTTACAAAATAAATAAAAATATTGTTTTATATTTTTAAAAATTTGGTTTGGCTTTGTTTAACAGTATATCAACACCTGATGGGACATTTTATACCGAAATTTAATTTTCTTGGCAGTTTTGTTCATTTTTTTTCAAAGATTTATTACTGGTAATTTTTCTCTTCCATTTCCAATAATGTATTTTTGGTAATTTTTTTTTTACTATGAAAATGTATCACTGGTATTCTTACTACAAAAATGCATTTTTATGCTTTCATAATGTTTTTGACCTCAGTTTGGGGGTTCGCTATTTTCTCGTAGCTGGCACCCTAACAGGTGCTACCACCCCGGGTCAGTGTGAACCTGGGAACAACAGCAATTAATAGGTTGATCCACGCCCTGCAAAACTGCCAATCTCCTGATCTTGCTGCCGGGTGTAGTTTATCGTCATACCCAGGATGATATTTCTGCTCAAGGGTTCTAAAAAATAGAAGAAAGACAAGCAATATACGATTGAGTCAAAATGGACTGCGAACTTTCATGCTAGACAGATCTTGCTAAACGATTCTCCGAGTCGAGCTGAACTGATAGCGGACTAATGAAGACATTACTTGAAAATAATCAATCATATACGATGCAGGAGATAGCCAACAGTCAAAATTCCACAAGCGTTTAAGTCATCTGTAATACGTTGGTTATACTAGTCACTTTCATGTGTGGCTTCACAAAGTAATACTAGGCCGTATTTAAATCTTCCGTTTTTAACAAAAAAATGCAAGGAAAAGTTGATGTTTTACAACAATGTAATAACAATTCTTCTCTATGGTTGGAAATGCTAGGTTATTTCTTTACAAATGAAAAGGAAACTTTCGGCAACAGATATGCGGTTCTATAGAAGGATACTGAGAATACTGCGAGCGGAAGTTGTGAACAACGAGAAAATTTAAAAGAAAATGGGAACGAAAGGGACTTTTGCTTAGGATAAGAAAGAGACTGTTGACATTTCTGGAGCACATAATGAGGATATAAGGCTTAGAGAATTTTACCCTCAAAGGACATATTGAAAGTAAGACGGGCAGAGGACAACAGCAAGTAACGCAACCAAACAAATCCAAATCCAGGCCCGTCTCACTCCTGTTAGAGGAACTTTTCCCTGATTGACCATGTGTTGGCACACTGAAAGATCGTCCTATGAATTGGAACATTAGAAGATACTTTCGGTTTAGCATCAATATTGATCAGAGAATAGTCAGAAGTGCCCAAAGGAAGCATCATTTCAGCGGAGCATTTTTAAGGGCATGATACGAGAAGAAAGTTTGCGTGATGTCCCGTTGTGTCGGGAACACGTGTGGGCTTAACAACTATCTGGGTCAGATAAGCGATAGAGAAGTCATGGCGGTATTTGCCTTCTGCATCGGTTCTGACTGAATTGGACTAACCACCCGCGTCGTGAATATTCAAATGGGAATACTAGCTGAAGGATTTTATCAAACACTACAATTCCAATATCCTATGAATGATAGACAGTGAAAATGAAAGATAAAGAAGAGGGCCACACGAAAGCGCATGAGCGGGAAATACGTCTTTGGGGTCGCTGTCCTTAATATAGGTGTCAAGTCCATGTCCATGACGATTTCAAGGTTCATGCTTTGCCATTAGGGGCGAGTAACCCAGGATTATGAATTCTTGCACAGCAATAGATAGCCTAGGATCAGTTTCCGGCCGAAACATGAGGTCATGTTTGACCTCCTGAAGATGGTATTCAACCTTTTGAAAGCTGGATCGTAGAAACCTCACAGATGCTGAACTTGAGATATACTTTTGTTTCTGTGGGGTTGCTCTTGTGTCTTCTATTTGTTTTTCTTTGGACACAGATATAGAGGTTTTGAACGGGTGAAGACTGGCAGTGAATCAGCCACACCCTCAAGTAGTACGGGCATCAGTTAGCTGGATTTAGTTGTCTGGAAGTGCAGCCATAACTGTACACTACATCATGGCAACAAGAGGGTCCCATCGACAACTACTGTACGGTTCAGGTCCCATTCAAAAAGTGAGATACAATAACCCCGATTCCTAATATAGGCGTCATGGCCATAGACTAGTGTGCCTATATTAAGAATGGGATCAAGATTCAAGAGTTATGCATTACTGTTATGTCCGAATAAACCTGGGATTGTGAATTCTTGCGCAGGAATACATAGGTTAAGATCAGTTTCCAGCAGGAAAATGAACATTTTTTTTATTCATTGTTTTGATTGAATACACTAACTACTCTTTGATGGGCTAAACCAGACGTAAAGTTTTCAAGCTTCCTGATTCGATATTTTATCTGACTTCCCCTCCTCATAAAATATTTGGATCTATTATCTTACAGATTTGTTTTGGTTTGGATTTTGAATACGCAATTTTCTTATTGTACGTTTGTACTTATTTTCCGGAATGCGAACTATAGATTTTTCTGCATGCAGCTTATGAGATTAATGTTTCTAAATAGATAAAAAATGGACTTTTATTATTTATGTTAAAAAAATTAACGAGAGTGCTAGTTTTAATCAAATGGATACAATACAATTCAATAGCTTTTTCCGTTCCAGGCAAATGGTTAAAGTCTCTCCCTGTAGAGACGACGATGTATGTGTGAGAATTTCCGTTGAACGTCACCAGCCGATCATGTGAATTTCAAATACTGTCCGAGAAAGAGAGATAAAAGAGAAAATGTGGTAATATCAATTGCAGGAAAAAAGAGAAGGACTTCAAGAAGGAGTGAACCAGTTTGAGGCAAAAGGTAAAGGCAAAATAGCGATAATATAGAAACGAGAGGAATTTTAAAATTATCTCACCTCAAGCAAGGCGATAATTGTACGAAGACGCCAAGGATTATTAAGTGTGAAAAAGAACGTGAAGACTTTAGTGAGGAGAAAGGACAGTAAAAGAACAGCTTTCAGAAAGTAATTTAAATTACAGAAGATCGTACGTGGCCAGGAGACAAGCAACCGGAAGAGAAAATAAACTATTAGAATAAAACTTACGGTTACATCTAGCTATTTCAATATTAAAATAATGAGTAGGACGCTTAAATTAATACGGTCGAGGTACCAAGGGGGAAAGCTAATTATTGTCATAAAAATGGAAAAGCCATGTCACGGTGGTGCGAAAATCGAGATGCCAGGTCAATACCGGCAACATTACAGACACATCTTTGGATTTTGTAAACAATCTCGAGCTATATTACAGGAATACCACACCAAATATGGCAGCATTATTCAATTCACGGACGAATGGTAGATTTATAAATGTGCCAGATCAATATTGTCGAGAAAAATAGTCTGGTATGACTCAGGGAAATAACTTACCTAGTATCATGCCTAGCAGTAAATTCAATATAATCACTCCACTTCATGTCAGTGGAAAACTTAATGCGTTGCTGTCCTGAAGGTTAGTATCAGCCATACATTAGTATGGCTGATACTAACCTTCAGGAAGTCAAAAATAGGTTCTCGATGTAGAAGTTCGTTTGAATTTCTGAGATGAGGTGATATCATTAATTACATTATTTACAGGATTTTACAAGGATTTTGTACCAAGCAAGCGATCGCGGAGGAAATTTATAATAAATAAAAATTAAAAGAAAAAAACGGTTTCACGGTTGTTTTGAAAAGTCACTCTTTTATCTTAAAATTTGTATAACTTGGAGAATTAACTCCCCTTGCCTGTCAATGGATTCCGCTTAACACCACTAACTGGCGTTCTGCTCAGAAAAATGACATAAACCCTCTTTCCTTTTTTGACACCCTGTGTAGTAGGAACAAAACAATGACTTATCTCCACCGGAGGAGATTTCTTTCCTTCGGCAGGCCGATTACTTTATTTCAACTAAGTACTTGGTGTGCGCGCCCACACGCTACGCTAATCCCATGATTTCCTTCCTCTTTAACCTATCTGTACACACGTAAATAAAATTTTCTTTTTCTCCTCTTTTGTGATATACAACTTATATATATATATATATATATATATATATATATAAACAACTTATATATATATATATATATATATATATATATATTTATATATATATAAACAACTTATATATATATATATATATTTATATCTATATATAAACAACTTGTATATATATATATATATATTTATATATATATATATATATAAACAACTCATATATATATATATATATATATATATATATATGAACAACTTAACAAAAATTTCAAAATTCAACAAGTGGAAAATGTTTATATATAAACATTTTCCACTTGTTGAATTTAGAAAAATGTTAATCGCATCCGTTATAATGTGTAATACCCGGTTTCCTAGAAAAGCATCTACGGTTTTGTTAAGTTGTTCATAATTGAAAGTTTTTGTCTCGTTAGCAAGTCTACGTTTATGACTAGATACTAACAAGAAATTATTTTAAAAAATGTCAACCTCCTCGCATACACAATTTTCTAAGATTAAACAAGCGCGTGATTTTCCACTGAGCGCGAAATCACGCGATTTGCTGAGTATGCAAAAAGACCACGTAACCTGTCGGCATATTGGGTCAGAGACTTCCTCTCGATCACATACACACTAGAGGACACTATCGCGTGATTATCTAAAAAATGCACATTACAGAATTATGTTGAAGAAGAGCTATTACTTAACATTCCATCAAGTTTAACATTTCTTTATGCATTTTATAAAATTTTAAAATCTTGTAATTGGGTTAGGATTAAAAGAAATAAAAAAAAAAACGTTTGTTACAACTTTGGATTTACACAGATTTTTTCAGTTAAAAAAGAAAAGAAGAAGTATTCTAAAATAAAACTGATTTAAATTAAACCGAAAAAGTATAAGTATGAGACTGCTTATGTGATAGGGTGAAGAGACAGATTTATATTGACGATCGAATTTTGAAATAGCACGATTGCTTTTTTCATAAAAAATATGAAGTATTAGAATCTCAAATAATTCGAGGTAAAGCCTGATTAAGAAAAAAAAAAAAAACAAACAATTGTTACTAGCTTTATATTTTAAAAAATAGTTTTATTTGACCTTCGTCTTCTTTATAATATATATATATATATATATATATATATATATATATATATATATATATATATATATATATACAGACACACACACACACATATATATAGGGTGCGATGGATCGTGTAAATTACGCAAAAATGAAGATAACACTGATATTTAATTTTAACAGATATATTTACCAAAAATATCTTGAAATACTAAAGAAAAAAATTATTCAATAAAGTCGACATTGGATTCAACCACTGCGTACAAACGAATTCGAAATCTCCTGCAACTCTTCTGGGTGGTTTCTTTGTTTAAGTTGGTGAATGTGCCATAATCCTTTATCTTTGCTCTTACAATGAGGTTTGTTGGTCTCTTACACAACTGTGCCTCACACATAATAATCAACGGGGTTGCAATCTGGGGAGTTAGATATTCAGATATAAGGGGTGATGTGATCTCAGAAATTGTTTGACATACAGTGTTCTCTTTCTTGTGCGGCAGGGTGCATAGTAATGTTGCCAGGCATAGGGTCTTCCAGCAGGCATCCTCTTGACCAGGGCAGCACTACCTCCTCAGGGAACTTGATGTAGGCTTCCGTGTTGAGTCTGAGGCAATCACCATTAGACTCATTCCGAATCCGCTGCACAGTCCTCAGATTGACACCCAAACACTCTGAAATGGTTGTAATGGACCTTTCGGTACAACATATATTTTCCAAATTACTGGCGAAGTGAATTGCGTCATGGAACTCTTTTTCTCACAGGCGGTGCCCAACTGAACCTACTATACAGGGCAGTCGACAAAATCACAAACAAGACGCATACAGTAAATTAAAAATAAAATGGCGACAATTTATCCATCGCACCCTTTACATACATGCATATATATATATATATATTTGTATAGATATAAAAGTGTGTATATATATATGTCTGTATGCGTGTGTGTGTGCGTGTGCATATATATATATATATATATATATATATATATATATATGTGTATGTGTGTGTGTGTGTGTATGTATAGTGTAACAGCAAAATTGTCCAAATCGTGTAAATTTGTTAGATTAAGATTTGAACCGTTGTATCTTAGAAATGATTAAATATATCTTACTGTAATTCTCCGAGTAACAAGTTGACTCACAAGTTTCACGTAGGATTTCGTATTTAAGTCTTTTTTTTTTCTCACTGCTCTTTGGAATGTCATAGCTGAAACTCTTCTCTCACGTGCCAAGCGTCTTATAGATTGAGTTGGATCTTTTCTAATTGATCTCTTTAGCTCTAAGTTGAAATGATTACACCTCTTCTTGTTGTGATCTCCTGATCCAATTTTTCTCTCTACTGTTCCCTCTTTTTTTAAACTTATTCACTGTTCTCTTGATTGTTCTTGAATGGTCTTGAAGATGAAAGCCAGATTATGAATGTTCATACCATTAGTGAAGGCCTGAATGATCTTTTTCCTTTCACTATTGCTCAGTTGGGAAGGCAATTGGGCTGATCCAAAACGAGTTTAACCTGTTCTCTTATGATGTTTGTTTTCAATTTTCCCTTGATTACTTCCTTTTATTGCCTCCGAGATGAAAGTAAAATGTTTTCTTTAATTTGTATTCATTTAGGTACAATATTCCTTTACCCATGAAACAGTCAAATACACCCAATATTTCCGGGTTCAAAATTCCCTATTCCCTATACAAGTAATGGAATAGGACTGTGGGTGTATTTCTCATTCCTTACTATTTCATGATGCGAGTCTATTTTTCTTGAGAACTGTTGTCGTCGGAGGTCACTGGGAAATTAAAATTAAAATACCAAAATCCCACTTGGTGACGCATGCCACGTGAATGTACTTGACCGATTCCTACTCACTTTCTTAGGAGGTCATTCTGTTTGTTGTCAACCAACCCCAAATTCTTTTCTTGACCTTTCTTCGGCGAAACAAGACTCAGTCCAGATAGGACAAAAAACAAAAAACAAAAAAAAATAAAGAATAAAAAGAGGAATGAGTAGAAGAAGAAACACAAAGACAGAGAATCTCATATTAATTTTATTGTACGCCTGATTGAACAGTTAACATTGAGGGTCATATCACAATATATATATATATATATATATATATATATATATATATATATATATATGCACCGTGCAATCATAGGAAATATCTCTGTAAGCGACAAACGTTTGGAGGAAATCAGACTAAAGCAAAATACTGACAGAGTCTGCAGTCATCAGCTATTACAAGACGGACCACTGGACTGTAACAGCAAGGCGAGGGTCCCGAACTAAAGCGGTTCTGATTCGTTAACCAGGACTTAACACTTTACTCCTAATGTACTAGAGCCGACTTGTCATACATACCGAACTCCAAAACGACATATTTGATCGTCTACACGAGAGACACCAAAGTATCGTCAAATGCCGAGAACTAGCTTGGGAACGCGCGTGCTGGCCCGGCATCACTAAGCAAATTGCAAAGTCAGAGGATGTAGCATCTGCGAAAAGGAAGGAAAATATCCTCTGTCAAAAACCTATTGAAAAAAGCAAGTGACCAATATGTACCACTGGTTAATTATCGAAGGACTCTTCTATAACAGAGTCAACAAAAATACATTAGAAGCTGTCGGCAAGTCCGGTCACCTAAAAAACTTACCCTGTAAAGTACTTTATGACTAAAGGATGGATGTAGTGTTAAGTCCTTTAAGGTTCACCGGTTACAGATAATTACGGCTCTTGGCAGTTAGTAATTTTGTGTATGACCAGCAATAAATTACTACTGTGATATATTGCTCTCTTCGTCTTTCTTCCTAAAACCCATTCGGTAACATTACAAAATCACCGACTTTATAGTTATTTAATTTCAGTAAATTGCAATTTCTATTTTTTTTCCTAATACGGGCTAACATAGCAAGGCAAGAATTTTTTTTAATAATGCAGCAGTGAAAGTGTTAACAATGTTGAAGTAGTAAGAATATATAAGTTATCCTTATTCACGTCTATCTACCTTCGTTATAAACGAATCTTGATAAAGATTAAGTTGTCCCTTATTTGGCTGCTTACAGAGGTGAAAATAATCTATCCTGGATGGAAAGATTATATTCATCAAGCAGTGCACATTTTTGAAGCTAACAGAAATGTATATAGCATGGGTCACCTCAAGTAAAGCATACTTGCTTCTAGAAACGTCCTTGACACCTGACCAGGATATTGCGCCAATGACAACTACGCATTTACCTGGCTAGGTCACGACCTTGAGCGAAACATTTTTTCCTTCAGACAAGGTGAACGGAAAACACCTTCGACATGATGCAGCTACATGAAATCATAATACGATTGACAAGAATAACTTTTCAAGGGACATAACTCATGCTTGTTTTTATTTGTGCTACCAGTTTCAGTTTTCATCTCGCTTCCCCCCCTCTCTCTCTCTCGCTCTCTCTCTCTCTCTCTCTCTCCCTCGTGTTTTTCATTGGGAGGAAAACCTTTCAGCAAACAGGATAAAATTAAACAAAAACATACAAATTAGTACAGTATAGCTTCATTTTTTAAACAGCCATTCGACATAAAGAATGGTGTTTTAATAAATTACTTTCTGTTTTTTTTTTAATTAAAGTGAAAATATATTGAAAGTGCATTAATTACTGAATCCCCTGTAAATTTATGTGCAGGATCATAAAGCATATTTCTTTCCCTCACAAAACTACTAATATTACAGAAGGTCGGATAATAAAAAAGAATAGTGAGGTAAATAAAAAAAAAAAAAGAAAATCGTGAGGAAATTATAAACCTTCATATACCGGAAGTGAAAAATTGTAATTTAAAGTCGCGTGTCTCTGTACCTTTAATGTTTAGGATGTAAAATTGTAACCGGCGTTTACTATATTTCTCACCCAGCCTTTCACTCACCCATCTATCTCTTTATATATATTCCATCGATAAAAACAATATTAATCTTCATTTGACGAAACGCGTTACGCAGGAGAGTGTTTTTTGGGGGTCATTCGATTACCCTCTATTCGTCTGATATAGATTTTTGGAGATTATTGGTTGGTTGTTTAACGGCAAATCAATCTTTGTGGGTTCCAAGATTTGTAGATATTTTCTATAAACAACTTTATAAATAAAATTAATACATAATTTACTGTCTTAAAATTATAGTTATTCATATTAAATAAGTGTCTTCCTCTGTATAACACGCAAACCGATATATATATATATATATATATATATATATATATATATATATACAGCCACTGATTTTTATTGAATTTTTCTTGCATTCGTACATGCGTTGCCTTTTCTGGGTAGAGTGTGTAAAAACTGTCCATACAATTTTAAAAACAGACTAAAAGACTAAACTGTTCATACATTCTAAAAACAGACTAAAACCAACAATCTATGTCCTGAAAAGAAAATGCATGTACGAGTGCAAGAAAAATTGAATAAAAAGCTTAATCGCAGTGCCTTGTCAGTCGTCTTTAATGAAACATGTATAAAAGAGGGATTGCTGATGAAATAAGCAATATATATATATATATATATATCTGTGTGTGTGTGTGTGCGTATATACATATATACATATACACACGCACACACTGGAGAAATAATTTATATATACATATATACATATGTATGTATGTATGTATGTATGTATGTATTTCTCTGTCTTTTTCCCGCGGAAGGTGAAAAGTTCATTCACTTGATATGCAAAATATGCTGAAGGAAGCATTTCCACTGCTGCTACTACTACAGTTGCTTCCTACTTGATTCTCTCTCTCGACTTTCTTTCGTAGATAGGTCAGCGCTGCCTGATGCCACTAATTCTTGTGCAAAAAAACAAAAAACAAAATGAAAATAAAAAAAAAAAAATAACGAAAAACAAACCTTTGTTTGCTTTTTCTCTTCATTCTTCAAAAGAACTCCCAGAGGCACTACTTGAAGCACTTTCTTTACCATATCCTGGGTTCTAGATCTTGGACGACGCAAACAAATTTATTTCATTTGTTTGGAAAACAAGTCGAGTAAATGAATAAAATCTTTCCTACAGTAAGTATTTTAATATACAGGTAAATAGTATTCAGATGGAAACAACTAATTTAATTCAGCTTTGTTTGTTTTTTTTAAATTTCCAAACAACGTTCGTCTAAAAGATCGAAAGAGACTATGAAGATGTCAAACATTATCTAATTCATTCTCTGAAATAAAGTCCTCTTATAGAAACGCCAAATTTGTTCCTCACTCAGTTTCAGTATTAATGTAAATTCGACATAAGTTCTTCGGAATATATATATATGAGTGTGTGTATATGCACATTGTGTGTTTGACTTTTGACTTGAGAAATAACATGTGTCTCCTGAAATATCTACAACAAAAATGGCGGAATCGGTATGTGAGTCCCCGTGAATAAATGTAAAGAAAGAATATGAACCATTATATATTTACAAATAAATAATAATGTATTAACAAGAAAGAGAAAGTGAAAAAGACAATGATGTGTATAACATAAGAATGCGAAAACCTTTTTGGTTCAAAGGATGTAAAGTGAGTGAATGTGCGTACGTTTGTGTGTGTTTGTTTATGCGTTTCCCAATGAGAAACGTGTTTTCTCCCGAGAGGCTTACATGATGACGTATAAGCGAAAAAAGTAAGAAGAATATACGAAAAATTATGACAGAATACTTGTAATCCGGAGAGCACGCCCTAGTAGCGGTTTTAGGAAAGTAAGTTGAATTACACCCCCCTATATATATATATATATATATATATATATATATATATATATATATATATATATATACAGACACACAAACAGAATGTGATTGAAAAGTAACTCCCTATTTTATGTATGATGGACGCTCCTGACTAACTAGAATTTTTACCTTGTGTGTATGTACGTATATATAAATATTTAGTCATCTATAGACAGACTGTTTCACAACTTTTCAGTGTGGTAGACGTTTGATTGCTTCAAGCCGGGATCGTAACCCGTCTGATTTGACATGGAGGGTGGGGTGGGGATTTTAACGTCTTTCCCAAACAAAACACGCCAATTTTACTTGATTATATATATATATATATATATATATATATATATATATATATATATATATATATGCTATCAAGCATTACTCTTCAAGTAAAATTGGCTGAGGAGCTGTCATTAGATCCGATGTGCTAATACCGACTCAGCCACGAAGGAAATTGCTGACCAAGCACGACAGAATAGTGCCTTTAATGGAAATCCTTTTCGTCATAGATTTTTGAAGGTTTATATCTGCTCAGTTCCGTATCTAAACGGATATATATAAAGGAAAAAGACAATAGGAAAACTAGTTTTTGCCGACGCGTTTCATCGAGTGTGGAGTTTTTCAAGGGGAAAAACGAAAACACTGGACGAAACGCGTCAATAAAATTAAAGTTTTCATATTCCTTTTTCCTCTATACATATTGCATTTTTCTACAGGGTAATTCTGAGAGATTTCCCCCCCCCATATATATATATATATATATATATATATATATTCCAAAAGAGAAATAAGTTACTGTAAATTTATAAAATCATAGAAAACGTTGGAAAAAATCGATAGGAAATATTGGGCAAATATGGACCTTTATGACCCCAAAAATTGGACTGTCAAAAGGACGTTTTTTTCCTATGACATCGTTTTTATCGTAACTACTTTCATTCTTCGCCATTGTTTATTGATTTAAAAAGCGATGATTAGGATTGTAATAAAACCTAAACATATGAAAGTGAATTTATACATTTTTTTTTGTTTATGAGAATTTTCGACAAAATATTAAACACTATTTATTTATTAGATTATTTATTTACAAGAATAATGGTATATATACAACATTCTAAAAGCTAATACAATTGTATTAAGACTAATGCAATATTTAGTATTTACTAATTTATAAAATAATAAATATGAAAAGAATTTCTTATTATTTATAAACATTTACTAAATTATTAAAATATATGAACCATCTATAGGGAAATCCTTATTATTTACCATTTTATAAAGTTCGAATCAACTGGTAATTAGCCGAAATTTTGCTAACCGTTCCTGGTAAACAATCTAATAAATAACTATAAAGTTTTTATTATTTTTGTTGTGATTCTCACGAGCAATGAAAATATGAATTCACTTTCACCAAAGATCCAAAATAAATTAAGAAAATGTATTGAAATCTCGCTAATCTCATAATTGTTGCCAATACACCTAAGACCAAGTTCATGCATAATAACGCAAATCATCCCCAAAATAATAGTAGGACAATGCGGTATACGAGCTAAAAGAGAGAAAAAAAATAAACAGATCTATTTAGATTGAGTTGGTTTAAAATCCAACAATTCATCGTCAGCTTGAATATTTATAAATATGCATTTAATTTAAAACGTTAATCCTCCTTCTAAGTTTATAAACATTAAAATTTCTTACTTTAACCATTAATCTTTTTTACAAGTCAATAAATACTGCATTTATTGTCATTTAAAGAGTGAGTAAATTTGTAGGGGACAACCTGCATATATATATATATATATATATATATATATATATATATATATATATATATATATCGGAGAATGTAAATCGAGTGATGGGATTATGAATCTGGAATACACCCACAGCGTTCAGGATTCCATCGTTGAGCGACAGCACCCTGGAGAAATCCTAAGTAAACCAAGAATACAGCGGCCCAAAGGTAACCAGAAGACTGTTTGGACAAATCTTGACAAAGAGCTTTCTTTTATCCTTAATAACAATCCTAAGGGTTATATAGGACAACAGATCAGTTCCTTTTGTAGAATAATATACGACGTTTGCTTTGAGTGATTTGAACCAGTAATGGAAAAGAAAAAAAAAAAAAGAGGAAAAACGACCAAATCGACGACAAATCCAGAAAGGAAAGTTACGATCAGAACAAAGATTACTGAAATATTATGCGCGCAACATCACGACCTAACATACGCAAGTGAAATATTTGCGTAGTCGTTTATAACGATTTTTACGAACGGCAAACGCGTTCAGAAACTTTCATTACGGACAGAAGCTGCAAAGAGGAACAATCGTTTTATTTATTTCATTAAGAATTTACAAAGAGGAACGATCAATTAGTTTTTTTTTTTTCTTTTTTTTTTCATACCCCGCCTGGTGGCAAACGCTGCTGGTGGCGCCTGGGGTGGCGGTCCCGCCATAGCCACCGAAACCGTGAGATCACCCCTGGTCGGCGGCTGATGAAGACAGGGTATCGCACGTGCTAACACACGTTGTATGTTAATATATATATATATATATATATATATATATATATATATATATATATATATATATATACGTTTCATTAAATAATATAGACAAGTGTTGTGTATTTATTTTATGTAAATTTTTTTCGTAACTTCTGATAAGTTTAATAACATTATCGTTGAAAGAAATTCACAATAGTGATCCATATATTTTTTTTTTATACAATCTAAGCTTTCGGCTTACTTAAGCCATTATCAAAGATGTCAATTACAACATATTAAACAATATACGGACACGACAGTGATGATAGTCTGTCAATGTTTACATAGAAGATTTCTAAGGAACGATAAACACGCGCATATAAGACGCTAGAAGCGAAAATCGCACCGCATCTCATGACGTCACACGTGACCACACGAGAGTGAATTGTAGAAGTATAAATCGAAAGCCGTTGGCTTCTGTTACCAATTATAGACATTTAAGAATATTTGTAGAGATGCCATAATTGATTTTGTTTAGGTCGGGTTTCAACTGTTTGATGTATAATGCTTCAAGGATTTTTATTTTTTTGTCTATTGTTTTCATGTATAATTGTGTTTTCGACAAGTATTTTACGGAATTGTGTATGCGGGCAGGCATGTTGTTTTAAATGCCTAAAAATGTTAGAGTTTTTATTCAAATGTAGTGTCAAGCGTCGTGAAAGCGAGTTTGTGGTGTGACCAACATAAATATTATTTAATTCGTTGGAGATACACTCTCCCAAAGGGCACTTGAATTTATAAACTATGTTGGTTTTTTGCAAATCGCTAACCGGGGGAGAAGAATTATTGCGAAGAATTAAGTTGGATATACTAGATTTAGTGTATTATATGATTAATTTAATTTTTTTGCTAGGATCTGTAGTTGATATATTAGAATATACTAAATTTTTTAGTATATTTTCATCTTGTTTATAATTAGTATGCATTTGATTACGATATAGGAGATTAATATGTTTGAGATCAGTAGAAGCAGTATTATGTACAATTTTCTTAGTATTGAGATTTCTAAGAAAGCATCTTATTTGTTCATCAACTATAACTAAAAGCTATTATTAATAAGTGTCTGTTTTATATTCTTTAGTTCACTGTAAAAAATCTGTTTTGTGGATGAATTAGTTGCTGCACGATGTATTAGATTCTTTATAATTGCTATTTTGTAGTAATATGGACATTCGCTCTTGTAGTTAAGTGTACATGAATTTATGCTTGTAGGTTTTTTGTATGGCGAAATAGTAAATTTGTTATTATTTGTGTTTATCAATATGTCAAGGAAGGGGATTTTATTATTAGTATTGAGTTCATATGTGAATTTAAGGACATAATTCTTTTTCAAAAACGTTTCCAAAATAATTCTGTCCTTAAATCCTATATCGTAATCGAATGCATACTAATTAGGCAGGTTTGGTTAAATAATTTAGTCATATGTCGATTAGTCTTCGTTGTTATTCAATTTTCTAAGTCTACCAAAAGATTAATCCGTGAACATAAATGGATCACAATGAAAACTAATCGACATGATATGCTGCCTAAATATATACAATTTAAACTCCATGAT
Organism: Acanthosepion lycidas; assembly: GCA_963932145.1. Taxonomy (NCBI): domain Eukaryota; kingdom Metazoa; phylum Mollusca; class Cephalopoda; order Sepiida; family Sepiidae; genus Acanthosepion; species Acanthosepion lycidas. The sequence continues at coordinate 36,253,177 of OZ010594.1, read as the reverse complement.
CCAGCAGCTCATCATAGCACCAATACTTTGAAATTCAAACGTAACCTTGTCAGAAGGCAAATAGAGATAGCCAAAGTCAACATAAAAATTCTCAATTAAAAAGCACAAAAAATCCATAGCAAACTACAATTGACGACTACTCTTGGACAACTCAAGGAAATCCTATGTAGGCCCACAGAAATTACTAACAAGTCTGAAACATAGCACCGGTTGAATATCTAAATAACACCGGCTGACAATAAAAAAAAAAAAATTTAAAAAAAAGCTATACAATGGAACTTCCAAATAATAACAAGTTTATAAATATCTCCAACTATGAACTACCAAACCATCAAAAAGAATTACTCAACCTCTGACCTAATGTCACTTCGATAAAAAATATAGTAGAAATAGAAATGCTGTAGCAAAACATACAGAAATTCGAGGAGCAGCAACTGATAAATACAAAACCAGAAAACTCAAGACCGAAGCGCTGAAAGGGTATTTTGCTTAATCAATTTACCAAGTTTACCAAACAATTAATCGGCGAAGTTGAAAGTGTCACAACGAAAACTAATTGACATGATATGTCTAAATTATTTAACCAAACCTGTCTGAATATGCATAAATATACACACACACACACACTATATATATATATATATATATATATATATATATATATATATATATATATATATATATATATAGTCATCCAGACAGACTGTTTCGCAGCTCATCAGTACAACTAGACTTTCGGTTGCCTCAAGCTGGGATCGAAATACGACTGATAGTGTCAGTCGAAGATTTTACCACTGAGCCATTAAGAGTTAATTTAAACGTATTTATTTTCAGACAAACATTCCAGTGACCTGAGAAGTCGATTCGTCTTAATACACACACACACACACACACACACACACACACACACACACACACACACATATATATATATATATTAATATATATATATATTGTCATCCACATACAGACTGTTTCGCTGTATCACAGCTCATCAGTGTGATTGACGTCCGGTTGCCTCTCGCTAAGATCGAAACCCGACTGAGTTGGCGCACGGCAGAGATGAAGGTGAATTTAAGTATATATATATATATATATATATATATATCGGATTCATTGTATATATATATATATATATATATATATTAAGATATATATATATATATATATATATATATTCGATTCGTCGTATTTATATAAATATGTTAATATATATATATAATCGATTCTTCGTATATATATATATATATATATATATATATATATATATATATATATATATAGAGAGAGAGAGAGAGAGAGAGAGAGAGAGAGAGAGAGAGAGAAAGAGAGAGAGAGAATATGAAAGATATATAAAAAAAAGTACCTTCTGGTCCTTCATCATAGGATCTGATAATTTAATTTAATTTATTGTCCCTCTTATCCTCAGAAATCCCAACGATTTTCCTGACATACAGCATTGACCTGAAGAAACCGAATCTAACACACGTCGGTAAAACACATCGTTAAAAAGCTTTTCACTTTGATCTCAGATATTATTCAAGATCCTACTACCACGTGTGTTTGCGTGCGTGTATATATATATATATAATGATATATAATTTTGTATAATTTTATTTATCAACAAAGTATATACAAAAATATGACAAACTAAAAAGGTTTTTTTGTGACGTGTTTCATCCGTTAGCATTTCATCGGACTAGGCTTTGTTGACGTTCGCACGTCTACACATGCGCACGAAACTAGAAACGCAGGCAGTTTCAAAATCTTTTGAATGAATATTTTTGGAAATAATTTTTTTTCTATCTATTCCAAATCATCTGTATTCTTTCTCTTTTTCTTTATCTCTCCACCAACAATAACAACGCATAAAACGCATTGATTGTTCACCATAACCAAACCGACCACAATTTTGACATAAGGAATGCTACTTTGATTAAAAGAAAATAATCTGCTGAGACGAAAATGTCTGGAAAGTACCTTAATCGCTAATTCAGCCACAATAAATTTATATCCAAGCCCTTACAATATATCACCACAGTGTGGGCTAATCAGGAACAAAAATACTATTTTCATACTATTGTTTTTATAAGTAACTGATGTTAGTTAAGAGTTCCATATAGATTTTCATTTACCGTAAAGTTGAAAACATTTTCACGATTAATAGTTTTACGTGATTACTATTTTCTTTTGCAGTACCTGTAACATTTACAGACGGTTGGCAACGTTGATTTAAATAGCATCAAGAATCAGGAAGTCTGCATGTGTGTTGGCAAGACAACAAACTCGATCGTAACTGTGGAAAAGGCATGCTCCTTCCAAGTCTAAACATAGGCTACAAATTGTCACGCATCAAGGTAAATGCTGAGTGCTGGGACAAACTTAATCGTCTAATATGCCAAATAGAATGAATGTCAGAATGAAATAGAAAGATAAGAGGTGCCTGATTCTTTGGAACTTATGGCATCTTTCTCCGCCCCCGTCTCTCGCCTCTGAAGAAATTTTTCTGATAAAAGAAACAAATGAAAAAAACAAAAAAAAACAAAAAACAAAAACGAACAAAATAAATAAATGCAAACGGCGGAAGTCGGGATTCCGGTATCAAGCTGTCCAACGTATACTTGTTTCGATACCTTTAATGTCGAAATTCCAGCTCTAAAACTGTTGTCAGCGAACATTGTTCAGTGTGTTGCGTCAAAAAGTTGTTAATTTATCACACTTTGGCACAGAATAAAAACTCCTTCAAGTTTATTGGCGGTGGACAGAGATATTTATAGGATGATTGGTTCTCTTAATTTTGCTAATAGTAAATCGAAGAAAACGAAGGACTTTTAGCTAAAAAAAAAAAAAAATTAGAGAAACATAGAGAAGAGATAAACAAAGGTATTTTCCTAGAGAAGCAGTTCCTAACCTTTTTGATAAGGGTGCCGATCGTAAATTTTACACATTTTCAATAAGGGTACACATCGCAAATGCTACCCATTTTCAATACGGGTTCACATCTTAAATTTTACGTATTTTCGCCTGTCAAAGAAATAAATTAATGAGCAAATAAGTTTCGTTTTTTTTTATTTACTTTTGTAAACACTGTTGTGACACTATTTACGTCGCTATAAAGAAAGAAGAAAAAAGAAAGGCGAGAATTAAATTTAGGTGATAAGAAGCCATCACGAAAAGGACATTAAGCGATGTTGTTCTTTTTGCCAAAGAAAGATGCTAAAAGTTTTATTCTCATTGGCGAGAGGAGTGACTTCGCGGATGTTTCGGATTTAATCTGATTTATATTACGGGGCGGCGAATAAGATATATCCAATCTGCCATGGCAATGGTAAACATTTCAAGTTGGACAAGCGACCTCCCGCAGAATTCTAAAGAGATAAAAATTAAATAGGTCATCTGCTGACCGAAAAACAAAAATGTCCGCTGACCACCATGAAGGAAAGATTAAGCCTTTGTCTATATGCAGAATATCATTGAGAGGAGCATCTGTTTATTGTCAGGGCTGGCTATGATAGCAAAACTATTTTATCGGAACAGTTAATTTGCAACAGAATGCAAATACGTCCAATTGACCACCCACTTGTTTGGCAGGGGTCCCGAGTGACGAATTTCAGTTAACATTCAGATAAAATTGAGATTAAGGGATCACATTACGGGTCGTATTGGTTTGTTGTCGGGCAGAAGGAAAGAAAGAGAAAGAAAATAAAAATAAAAATAAAAAATAAAGGAAGATAATTTTTTTTTCTTTGAGCAAGATTTTTTTAAACCGAGGCTAGTCCAGCCACACCCATACTGCTGGGCGCCCATTGGCTGAATGCTTGCGTGAGCGTTAGGCGAAGATTATCATGTGTAGAAGGAGAGGTGGCCTGTTGGCACTCATTGAAGAGATTGGTATGAGATGCCACTGTGAGAGAGAGGGGAAACCCGTTGACACCCTCTGAGGGTATGGTGAGATACCAATATAAGAACAGAAGAAGGTGGGAAGACGAAAGACTTCCAAAAATGGAAAATAATAAATTTTCCTGGCCGAAAACAAAGAAGTGGATTGTGGATTTAGAATTATCAAGGAACCTCAAACCTCGACAAGCCCACCCCCGTTTTGGTCGGCGTCCATATAAGCAGAGTCACAGCGAGTGAAAAGCAGTTCGAGTTCGAGTTGAGAGGAAGTTGAGTGAAGTGCGCAGTTGGAGTTGCACCCGCCTCGCAGAAACCTGACTGAAAGATTCCACGCAAATCACGACCTCAACTTCTAACCAAGAACAATTTATTTTTGAAGAACGGCTTAGACTCACACCACCAAAACAAGTTTTACGAATATCGCCTGAAGATACACCAAGGACCAGTTTCTTAAAGAACAAACAACTTAAGATGTTAAGACTCGCCTAACAAACACAAAGTGTCACGAATCCATATAGCGGGTTGGGAAGAAGACGCGGTCCTGTATTCAGCAACCAGATATAAAATGTTGTTATCCTTTTTTTAACACATTTGAACTTTTAGAGTTATTATTTTCTTTTCTTTTACATATACTTGTGCGGTGTTACCCTTGATCGAACTCGGCTTGCATTACGGCCCGGCGACTGATTGATTTCGTCTGCCTAAGATCAAATCACAACGTGGGTAGGTTAGACTGGAAATCAAAACAGTTACTTCGGTAACCAGACGTTGGAGGCGAACTGGGAACGACAAGGCTGATACCGAATCTAACCAGATTCCCATCCAAATCACCAAAAGGTTAGAACGTCAAATTTGGTGCCGCGACCAATAATACCAAGCCAGTTGGTCGTCACAGGACAGGATAGAACGACGGACGCGGCCAGGGAGACGTCACACTTGGCGCAGCGACACCGGGGTACATCACACTGTCCATAGAAGAAGAATAAGTATCTAAAAGTAAAGCTTGCGTAACTTATCCTGTGTTTAATTTATTTCATAATCTCATTTACGAAATTTGAATTTTGAAATTGTAGCTAATAAATTTTAAAAATTAAGCCATTAGCAAACTCATTTAATCAAGTCACCCCAAATAAGGCAATAAAGCCACCAAGACGCAAGTGGGGGGTACTGGGTGCTAGAGAATATGAGAAAATATACTAGAGAGAGAAGAATAAAAGAACAAGGATTAAGAAAACAGAAGATAACGATTGACATTACATTTCAATTTTTGAAGATTAAAGTTGATTGGGAAGCTATAATCCGGAAGAGAGTTCCACAAGCGGGTAGTACGAGAGAAGAAACTGTTAGCATAGAACTTACGGTGACATTTAGCCTTTTCAACTGTAAAATGATGAGACCTAACCGCCAATCTAATATTTAATTACTTAACGTCAGGTGAGAAAGCAGGCAATTCATTTAAACATATTTCAAGTTGATTAAAGACGGGTAGATTCCTTTTGCGGTAGTGTGGCGACACCTGTTATAGATTATTCGTTTATGGTTTGGGGGAAGGTATATTGCTCTTGTAAAGTGAGAATGAAAACTCGAAGTGGGACACATTAAGAGAGGCTTTAGCAACATCTGCAATCGAGATCATCTCACCAAAAAATGAACAAAGGCAAAAAGAAAGGATGACCGATGGAATTCTTGATAGAATGAAAAAAAAAAGAAACAAAATCAAGGCCGAGGTTGGGTACAGAATATAGGACTCTGCGCAAAGGAATTCGGAATAAATGCCTGCAGTCTAAAGAAGAATTGCGCAACGAAAAATATGCAGATATAGAAAGAATATGTATCACAGATAGAGACGCAAAAAACTAACAGGACAAAATACATTGTCACCAGTAGGATTTATAAAATCCAAGGACGAACACTTCCACGACGAAAGAGAACAACCTGCAATAAGCAGAAATATTGAAGGAGCAGAAATATTAAAATCTGCAGTGGAATCAACGATAGCCAAATTGAACAGAAAAAAAGTAGAAACGGGATCGTAATAGAGATGCTTGCAACCTTAGAGGATTTCGGCATTGACAAGATTACAGACATAATCAATGAAATATACAACAGTGGTGATATACCAGAAGACCTAAGTAGATTCATTTTTCTAGCACTGCCTAAATAACCAGGTGCGCACGAATGTGAACTCCAGTTGACAATCTATTAAATGAGCCATATAGTAAAACTTAAAATCCGAATATTGATGAATAGAGCGCGCAGCAGAATCAGAGCGGGAATAGGAAGAGAACAGTGTGGGTTCGTTAAAGACATTTGAACAAGTAATGCGATATTTATGCTCATAAAGATATAAGAAAGAGCAATACAAATACAAAGGCTGTTGATCCCGTGTTTTATAGATTATGCGAAAACGTATGTCACAAAGAACTCTTGGAATTGCTAGGTGATGTTGGTATATTTGGGAAGGATATTAGAATAATCCAGAATCTATATTAGCAGTAAACTGACTGCATACAGATAGAACACGAGTTCAGTAAATATACAAAAGTAAAAAAGGGGTGTAAGACAAGGATGTGTCTTCTCACCAGACCTTTTCAACATGCATAATAATATTCTGAGAGAATTAGAATTCCTAGCAGAAATCATTATTGGCGGTCACAATCTTAACAACCTAAGATATGCAGATGACAGTTTTTATAGCAGACACAGAATGGAAACTCTAAAAACCTACTACTGTACATAGCGAAAGGAAGCGAGAAGAAAAGACTAACAATTGCAAGGAAACTGAATACATGATTGTTAAGAAAAGGAATATCTCAATATACAAATTACAGATTGAAAGTAAGAGAGACAGAGGAAATAACGTATAATCTCCCTGGCGAGCTTGAGTGAATGAATGGTGGGGCAGGGTTTTAGAGAGATGACCACATTTATTATTAAGAGCAACAATGGAAAAGAAATTGTGGAGAGCCATGACGGGGTTTGCAAAGGACAATGACTTGGAATGAGAAATCGGAGAATCGTGTTCCAATTCCACTCGAGTTCGTTAAAATTCCTCTCACGCGCAAATAAACTTGGAAAAGGTATGAATCTACTTCATCTCCCCACATATGGATTAATTAGTAGGACTTGTATAAGTAAATCATTATTAACTACAAAAGAATTTTCACAATCCAACAATATTTTTTGGCTTTAAATAACCTGTAAAAGTTTGATAAGCCGTAATAAAACAAATCAATCAAATCTTGTACGACAAAAATCGAATTTATTTTTAATTGCATTTTTTAAAACTTTATATAATAGCTTTGAGTGATTGATTTGTTTTTTTCTGGCTTGTCAACCCTTTCTGGGCTATTTTAAAATCGAAACATTTTTTAGATTATAAGATTTTTTTGCAAGTGAATATTGTATTAGCAATTTTTTGGAGAATAACATTTTTTTCCAAGATACAGTTCCTACTAGACTAGAATTCGAACTCGGCCTTCCAATTTCTCATCCCGAGTCGTTATATCTTTAAAAGCACATTCACACCAATCTTTTTGCGTTTTGTTCTGTTTTTAGTCTCTTGTGATTGATGAGTTGTCGCTGGCATCTTAGGTGGAAACACACACACAAACAAACCGTCACATCCTTATTCACCTTTCATCGTCCTGAAGAGGGTTTTCTTTGTCATGTCACAAGTTACAAGTCCAGATATAATGTAAATTTTATACACGATGGCGCTATAAGTGCATCGTGAAATTTTGGCACCTCAAAGCACTTTTGGCTGAAAAGTTCGTTCGTTTATTAAGTAGAAAATTTATTTAATAAATCGAACGAACATTTTAGCCAACAATATATAATTAAATGTCTTGCTGTGTTTTTCTATATATATTTAATAATTTGTCATGATGAATCTGGAGGTTTTCCGAAAAATGAAAAGAAAAAAACCCTGTATTATTCAGCACTTGTACGTTTAATTTTTATATCCTTAAAGTTTTAAATAATAGTTTCATACTATTATTTTTTATTGACAGTGCATTTGGCTCAGACCCTCTGAGGCTGAACTTAGGGTCAGCTGGTAGGCAAAACAAAGGAATTTGTTTCTGATTGGCCGAATCGAACGTGGGGATGTTAGAGATAGCGTTTTCTAGGAGTTTTACACAACGAAGAGATCAGACGTGGTTATTTCGTGTCTCAGGGAACTTGCTCCCCAGTGGGGGGGGGGTGATAGAGCGACCACACTGGCTAGTTAAAAATGTACACGTTGACGTGATTAATAAAGTAGTAAGTTAAAATTTCTTTTGTTGAAGTTCTTATTTCATCTCCGATTAAAAAAAAAAAAAAAACTTTTCGACACCCGGCCGAAAGAAGAAAGAAAGAGAGGAAAACAACTAGCGATCACCCAACTTGGAGAAGACGGCCGAGAGAGAAGAACTGCAGTTACGTCATGGAATCGACCTCTTTGCCCGAGAGAACCAAAGCGCGTTGGAATAGCAAAGGTTGCCTTCCAAAAGCTAAAAAGAACAGGTACTAGGTTGGTGCAAAAATAATGACGTAATAATGTCGTTTTTTGACGTATTTTTTAACGTCAACAGACGACATTATTACGTCATTATTTTTGCACCTAATATTAAGAAACAGGTAAAAAAAAAGAAAAAAGAAAAGATATCCAGCGAATTTGACATAGCGTTAATCCTCAAAGTAACTCCATCGGCATCCAGAATAATTTGCCAACGTGCCTTCAGTTGCGCAATACCCAGACGATAAAAATCGGGTGTTTTGGACGCATAGAAATATGTGACTATATTTGAATGTAAATAATATACATATGGGCGTAATAATATTATTAGGTTGGTGCAAAAATAATGTCGTTTTCTCACATATGTTACTATGTGAGAAAACGATATTATTTTTGCACCAACCTAATGATAACATTGTAATACTATTAATTAATAATAATGAAACCACCATAATAAAAAATACCACTACTATTAATACTCTAATAATAATAATAATAATAATAATAATAATAATAATAATAATAATAATAATGTAACAGACATTAAATGAAAAAATCAAGAGATTTAGATGAAGTAATTTGAATAAATATAAACAGGTGTTTACTAAGTAAAATAATCAATTACATTCAATATTACAAGGTAACCAAAAACGTCCTTGCTATTTTTTATTTATTACTAAAAAAAAAAGATATCCAGTGAATTTGACATACCGTAAATCCTCAAAGTAACTCCATCGGCATCCAGAATATTTTGCCAACGTGCCTTCAGTTGCGCAGACGGTAAAAAGTCAGGTGTCTTGGACGCAAAATGTGTGTGAGTGCTTTGCCGCAAGTGTAAATCATTTTACTATTAAATCGTAAATCGTGGTACTAGATTAACATCTAGGTTCCATCCTTTTACTGTTGAAATAATTAAATGTAACCGCCATTTCTATTCCAACACTTTCTTTTCTCGCACTTCCCGATTGTGGAAGTCCCTTTCGTTTACTTGCTTTCCTGGTAATTACGATCTTTAAAATTTTAAGTCCAGTGTCAACCGACATGTTCTGTTCACTTAAACCCTGTTCATCTTTTATCCTTTCCTCAATCCTCCCTATAGCCAGTCTTTTCTCTCGCTTTCACTCTTTATAAACACCTGCGTGCTAATGGCACTCCTGCCTTGCTTGGGGTGAAATACTTAAAAAAAATTGCGAAGGATTTCCCACGAAGGTGGTTGTCCAGGTAATGGAAGAGGTGGTAATATTTTGTGGTAGGGTTCTCCTTGACACCGCTATATTTCCTCGCCACGGACTCGAGATATGACTGATGTGTGTAATTCCCCCATCCTCACTACTTTCTCGGCACGTGACGTATTCATTTGTTTGCGTATTAATGATCACGTATCCGAGATATGTATGAAAATAATGAGATGCATAAACAGATTAAAAATTCATAAACTCTGATAGAAATCAAAGACAATTGTGATAATAATTTTTAACTTGCCTCGGAAATAAATATAAATATACTTGCGTCAACAGCTTGATAAAAAAATATTATAATAGATCAATAGATAGAATCAATGTTTTTGGAAGAGGCTGGTTCATTGTGTTTATAACAGTTACATTTTTCAAAAGAATGCAGTTTGCGTGTTTAACCATCTACCATTCGGCTATGCATTTTGGTCTAGTATTTCTTCTTTCTGTCTTTAGATCCTTATCAAAATACAAAGTGTGTGTAATATTACCCGTCTTGACCTGGCATCTCGGCTCCACCGTAACGTGGCGTTTCTGTCTTTTCTATTATTGTTTTCAGGGAAATTCTGATGAGCTTTCCTCCTACGTAACTTGACCGCATAAATTTAAGAATACTGCTAGATTGGCAACCAGCTTTCATCATTTTACCGTTGAAATAGCTGAATGAAACCATAAGTTCTATGCTAAGCGTTTATCTTCTTGTACTTCTCGCTTGTGGAATTCTCTTCCGGCTTCTTGCTTCACTGACACCTACTATCTTAAAAGATTTAAGAGCAACAATAATCGTCACCTTGTGTTTTCTTATTGTCCTTTTTCACGTTGACGTCTTAGTAACCCCCTTACGTTTTAGACAGATTAAAGTGCGACATATATATATATATATATATATATATATATATATATATATATATATAGATAGATAGATTATATTGTCACAGTTTTTTTTATTCAAATAGATGATTAAAAATTATCTTAGACAAACATAAATCAGAAAAGACTGACGCATACACAGATGTAAAGAAACATCATTCGCGAAGGTTTACAAGGTCATCTCGCGGACAGATTCGCTAGTGTAAATTCTTCGAACTTTGCTTCCGGACTTGACCTTGCGTTTAAAAATGAACTTTAAGTTAGCTACAATATTATTCCATATAACTCCCGTTATATTAAGTTGGATCATTTAACATTTGCACAACAGATTTATTAGTACCTAACAATATTAACAGTGTTAATAGTGAAAGCAACAATATCACAGAAGGTCAATTTAAAAAGAAATATATATATATATATATATATATATATATATATATATATATATATATGAAAAAGAGACAACGATTTACCATATAATACGCCAAGTTTTTTTGTCTGTAAACTTTTGTTTTATTAGACCAACAATGTAAAATGGCTGTACCATTGTTATAAAAATGATTGGCGTTTTAGAGATGTTGACGATACGGGGTGGGGGGCGTGAACCGACTCTGTGAAAGAGCAGAATTAACAGTAATAATTGGAAAATATATATACACGGTTATTCAAAAAGGAAATAGATTTCGAATATTTAATAAAAAGAAATTTGCTAAGAGACAAAAACTAATTCAATTTTTGATGCTCTGAGTAAGCTTATTTGAACGAAATACTAACAATACATTGATAAATTGATGCAAGATCATCGGCAAATTCATGGTTAGTCACAACCTAGTTAGAGAGGGTATCGAAGGAACAGAAGACTAGGTATGGAAAACAAAGAAGAGGTTTATTAAATATTCATACATAGAGCAGAATCAAATACGTGAGTAAATCAAATACTACTAAAATCCTACTCTAATGTGGCTACTTGCCGTATTTATAAGTAGAAACAGTCCATTGTCACAGTAGTAGGGAAGATCAGGAAGTACGTAGATTCCTACTCTACAACAACAGTGAACAGGTTAAGACTGCCTATTCATCACGAAATACGTTTGGGGTTGTTTAATTAAGCACACGAATCAAATGACTAGCTTTATGAGAAATCAAACGCTAAGAAACATAAAACAGAAACATTTCAATTGGGCACTATTTTATCCATGGCACAAAGGCGGCGTTACTTTTCGTTCAAAAGGTCGCTAAGTGTAAGCAACGCGTAGATACTCTTTACACGCGGATTGATTTACGTTAACACTTTTTCAGCATTTATTTTCCATTACAGAGATCTTTAAAGAAAATCTCGTTAATCATTGTACTCGGTTTTTTATGAGATTGCTGTTAATCTTACAATCGTTTCCTTTAGGAAAATCTCCCCGGTTTGAAATCAAAAATAAGAAAAATAAACGATATTTTTGGAGATTTTTTATTTATTTAAATAATCCCTTAAACTAAAATCCAAATCATTCTAAATATTTTTCATTTCTTATGCAAAGCAGATATTTAAATTTCATGGCATCATGCTTTACGTTTCCCGCCAAAAGATAGAATTTCTGAACCTTTACATTTGCGAGCAATGATTTAATGAAAGAGTCCGTATTATGTTCAGTTACGACTGGATAGTGAGTTCGATCTTCCCTAGGTGCTTCATACTTTCAGCCTTGTGCTACATCTAAGCATCATTTAAAAATCATTATACAGATACGTTTGTTGTGATATGAAAGGATTTATTCTACGACCCAACGGAGCGTATTGGGTAACATGAACTCTATAGCTGCGTTTTAATCTCTACACGATACTGAACCGATATTAGAGTTTGATAGTTTAAATCTGTGAATGGGTTCACTATTTTTAGACAAAACAATTTAAAACTTATCGCAAATGTAGGCTAGTTTACCGCAATGGAATTTGACAAAGTCTAATTGTGTCAGCGCAATTGACAATTAGTAAAGGCACACGGCGCCACAGAGGGACGTCAAAGGCACGCACGCGTTAATGACACTTCAGACCACGTTAACGCAAGTTCAGTGGCAAAGACAGATCGGGTTAGCGTAAATGGGCGATAAAAATTGACAGGTTTACAACAAATGGTCGCTAAAGCAGTTGTTATCATAAAAGCATATTTTCATGATGGCACAAACACATCAAGCATGTTTTAAGCACTGAAAAATTAGAAATCGAAAACAGTATTTTAATCTCAATTTAAACTGTATTTCCAGTTCTCAACGTGAAGTTTCTTCACTAAAGTCTATCATTCGTCTTTGCTTCGAATATTGCTGCCACATATGGTGTGTTGCTCTTGCTATATATTCAGAGATCATTGATAAAATCCAAAGAAATATCTGCAGTGTCCTGACATGGCATCTTGACTTCAGTCACTTTCTCACCATTATAATATAAATTCTCTGTGCATTTTCCATAAATACATTTATGGTAATTGTTCTGATGAACTTTCCTCTAGGGTACATAGACTTTATGAATTTAAGTGCGGTACAAGATTGGCGGGAAAATCTCATCATATTACAGATGAATTAGCTAAGATATAACTTTATGCTAACAGTTTCTTTTTCTCGCTTGTAAAACTCTCTAGCGGATTCTCGTTTTACAATCAAGTTTGATCTTCATAAATGTAAATGCAATGCCAAAACGTTATCTTAATTTCTGTTCTTTTACTGTTCTTACTTCTTAATGTTTTTCTTCTATTCTTTTACATTCACTATGTGTCTTAGTAGCTTTGTTGCCTTGCTTGGGGTGAAATTAGAAAGTAAAAACTGTAAAAGTATGGCATATGAAATGAAATTTATGTCAGCTACTTTCTGTTGTAACGAAACTTGCTAAATCCATAATCTAACGCTGTTCGACCATTATCACTTCTCCTTCATTGGTTTCTATTAACAAATGGCTCCAGTTTGTTTGTTTTTTTTAACGTTGATTTAATGGCCTGTAACTTCATGTTTTATAATGAGGCTCGCAAAAAATCCTTTAGGAACTTTAGCTTTTGCGGTTAGTGTGAGTGATAGAGTGAGCGCTGTGATAAATACACACACAGTAGAATAATAGAAATAAGTTGTTTTCTTAAACAATAACGAAATGGAAAGTTTCAATTTTGACAAATTGAAACCGAAGAATATCTGCAGGCAGTTGTCGTGTTCTTCAGCTTTTGATGTATTTGTTCCAGAATGAATTCTGACAATCTCTACATCTTTCGAATGTCGCCAATGATGCCTGGGGAAAGTAAAGGAAAACAATAACGTTGCCATAGACAACGAAGAGATAATTTTGCAGAGATAAAGAAACAAAAACAAAATATATGAAATGCTTTCTACTGCTTAAATATCAAATGACATTTTTTGTGTAAAATTCTTCTAGCTAGAAAACATTTTTTTAACTGAAGGATAAAAATAACGACGTTTAATATTTCAGAGTTTTTGTTACGTGTACATATTTCACAAATGGGTAAGGTTGGGCGTAAAAGTTATCAGCAGTGAAAAAAGTGTCAGCCAATAGTGTTTGAATTGCGACTGTAATTTTCCGAAATTGAAAAAAAGCAGTTATCCCTTTTTCCTTGCGGTCAGTCTTATCATCATATATCGTGAAAAAAAATCACGTTTTTTGCGTTAGGCGAAAAAGAACAATGGAAGTAAGTTAACGTGTACTTGTGCAAAGCCGTGTCGCGCCAATAACTTATATTCTCTAGCTTGGAGGGGACTGTTACTTCTAACGTTAAACATTCTTCAATCCTATCAGTTATTTGGCATAAGGTAATCGAGAATGTTTCGCAAGTAATATGTGGGATTTGTTCGCAGAAACTGTCAATCAGTGCAACAGAAAACATGGCAATTACAAAATAATCAATTAATAGAAATAGCGAAATAAACGATTAAGAAATATTGATTAAGTTAAAATATCATATAATCATTGTGCTTGACTCTCCCATAGTTGGTTCGTACAATCGTTTCACGCCGGTCAATAACTAATAAATAACGAAATATTCCGTTTTGATCGCATGGAAAGACAAAAGATTTAACAGAGACGCTACTTGGTTTCAGTGGAAGAGAGAAAAAATAAAGATAGAAATAGAAAGAAAGAAAATGAAGTGTTTAACGTTTCCTGTAAATACCTCATAAATAATGAACTATTCCAGTTTGATCGCGTGAGATGACAAAAGACATCAGAAGACGCTACTTGGATTCAGTGAGAAAATGAAAGAAAGAAAGAAAGAAGTGTCTAACTTCTGTTTCAGTGAAATGGAAAACGTTGTCAATTTCAGATCTTTTCATTTGTACCCTCTTACTTCTGAAAATAATGACCAGCATTCATATTTATGTTTCTTAAAATATTTTGTTAAAGTTGTCACGCTAAAATATTTAAAAACACGAAACAAAAAACACATGATTAATCATTGTGAGAAGCGAGCGTGATTAACGGCTGCAGATGTTATTTTAAATTTAAAATTACAAATGATTATTTGGCTTTTCAATTGTTGTGAGGAGCTTTTGAGATTGACACTTGTAATTTGAATGTTAAATATGCATTTATGAAATAGATTTTCTTTGATCAATACAATTCTTGTTGTACATGGTACCGATGGGGGATTTAAAAACTACAAAACCCCGTGTTGACCTTAGATAAGTATTTAATATTTGTAATTATAATAATATATACATTATATACCATAATTTTGACAACTATACTGTATTCTGAAGTTAAAAGAAAAAAGAAAATATCCCTGTTCGAGATAAAAATGATAACCATTTATTTAATTATAAATTGAATTTATTGCATGGAGTTTAATTTTACATTTGGACATTTTTTATTTTAATTTTAAATATTATAATTATAGTCAGGAGAGGTACAGTCTGCAATGTCTAACCAAGTGACACTTTTCATATATATTTATATCAAGAGAAACATACACACGAGAGTTTGCTGAAATGTTATCTTATCGACCAAGAAAGGATTACCCCACAAATTCTGATGTTTGGGGAGATTTTGCCAATAATTATTAATGAACATTACCGGACAGGTATTAGTAAGATTCACAGGAATGATGAGATTCTCTTTCAACTGAAATTAAGCAACCATCCACTTTATAATAAGAGAAACGAAAACAAATTTAGTGGCGTAGGATTTCTAGTCAATAGTAAATACTATGGGAAACGTAGAAACTTTTGACAGTTTAACAGACAGATTATTTTGTTGATGTTATTAACAGATTATTCAAAAGATTATCTCTAAAAATCATCCAATTACATGAACCAATTTTGAAAAAAAAAAAGATTTTTATGAGGAAATCGGAAGGTTTTACGGCGATATCAGTGGTACTATAGATATAGAGAAAACTAACTTATAGCATTTTGACAGACGACTTCAATGTGAACGAGGAAAAGTGGGAGAATCTGGCGAAGAAAAATTTGGAATTGAAAAGAGAGAAACGAAATGTTATCTTCTGAGAATGCCACAAAACGATAATTATGAAGACATTTTGCCAAAAAGGAAAAAGACATAAAGGAACTTGACGAAATGGCGAAGCAATGAGAAAAGTAACTTTATATTTGTTAATGGTCACAAATAGCCGTTTCCTTATAAGGAAACATTCGGCTTTCATTGACCGAATAATTAGCGTTACTGTCTGTTGGAATTTATAAAAGCCATTTCTTTAAAACGGTTTTTCAGGAAATTGGACTTCTCAAGTTACATTCTTTTTAGTAGTGATGGAAATTTCCATCCAAACCTTTTGTTTAACGCAGTGTGAAATGTCAACAGGTTGTTTACATCATCATTATTCCTTACATGTATGACCCATTTTGGTTATTGCTGTCGTTGGAATGAATCAACTGGTGAGTTTTTGCTGTATGAGATTGTATATTTGGGAGGTCGTCCGTTATTCTGAGATCCTTACAGAGGAGCAAACAACAGATTAAAAATCGCTTGCCCCAAAGTAGACACATTGGCAATCGAGATATTAGCTGTTTCCTTATAAGGAAACGTCCACCATTCATTGACAGAGAAGTTAATATTACTGTCGATTGGAATTTATGAAATATTTTCATGAAAAGAGACTTCTCAAATTTACTAATATATTTCTTTCTAGTATTGATGGCAGTTTCCTTACAAGCCTTTAATATAGTGTGGAAAGTTAACATCCTGATTATATGATTATTTTCTCTTCTAGTTACATGTGCAACCCATTTGTGGCGCCATTGCTTTTAGAAGTGTCCAAGTTATGTGGTTTTGTTACTATAGGGTTTGATTGGGAATTTATTCGTTTAAAGTCATTTTTAACCATTGATTTGAGAAAATGGCTTCATATAAAGAACAGTCCAACTCGTTCTGATATTTCTGAACGAGATGGACGCTATTCATGTCCATAGTGTATCATCTGAAGAGTTTATTTAAAAAGATTTAAAACTCAAGTTTTCAGGTCAATATTTTTTAGCATTTTCCGATGTTGGATGAAAGTGCCACTATCGTAACGTTTCTCATGTTCAATTTCCTTTTCTCCTACACTAAATTTGCTATAATTTATCCATACACCAAATTATATTTTAATTTCGCGTTCTGAATTTTATGATGCATTCAGAGTATTCTCATTTCAATTCCAGTTTGATAAAGCCAGTGGTATTAAAAATGAAGCCCTTATACGATCAAAGAATAACAACTTGCAGAATCAAATTTGATATTAAAATTGAGGGAAAATATTCTCAGAAAGAAAACATAGCCTAATAAGCAGGACGATTTCACTGATGAAATAAATTTTTAGTTTCAAAATGGGAACTATTTACCAAGAAAACTAATTCAAAACTTTCCTCAAGAAATAGTAAATTCTACTTGATAACTTCATTACTATCATTAATATCAAATATTTACAAATTATATTGGAAAGTATTTATAAATAGACTAAAAAATATATTAGATGATAACCAGCTATGCTAACAAATAGTTTCTAAGCTTGTCTTGGTTGGTTGCTTTTTACGGTGTTTATCAATTCTTAAGTTTTAGGAGTAGCCACCATTTACAAATGTTAGATCAACTGATCAAAAAGCAGTTTTATAACAAATCACTTTGGTTAGTTTCAATTGATAAGAAAACATATGTGTCGATAAAACACGCGATTATTTAAACCACAAGGAGTGAAGACTTTACATATGATTCTGAGTCCTGGGTATGACGATAAACTACATCCGGTAGCAAGGACTCTGATCGGGAGGTTGTAGATTTTGAGAAGTGTAGAACCACCCCTGCAGATCCATCGTTACCCGGAGTGTTTCCACCTATTAGGGTCTCAGCTATGGGCAAATAGTGAACTTCCAAACTGGTGTCAAAACACTATGAAAGTGTAGAAATACATTTTCATAGTAAAAAATTACATCTTATACGTTTTTGTAAAAAATATTAAAAAAATATTACCAGCAAATACATTTTTTTTTCAAAGAAAATTCCTAATGCCCCCAAGAAAATTAAATTTCAGCATTAAATGATCCATAAGGCGTTGATGTGGTTAAATAAGCAAAAGAAAACAAAACAAATGATATTGAAAATATAAGTGATACCTGTACTAAAATAATTCAATTAGACAAAGAAGAAAAGGAGATGGCAAGGGAATACGATTTCATTTAAGCAACTAACAGAAGGCCTCCTGGCAAATGATCTAGAAAAGGATGTGTGTATGTCGAAACGAAGCATATTTGGCAATCTTTAACGTTTGTGCCCGCAATAAAACAGTGTTTTTAAAGAACGGTTGTTTCCTTGACACTGCTAGTATTTTAAGTAACTTCACCCCCTTGGCAATGTTTGTTGTTTTAAAACGAGATGATTAGAATTTTAAGATAATCCAAACATATGAAAGTGAATTTATATATTTTATTTTATATTTATTAAACACTATTTATTTATTCGATTGATTTTTACAAGAATAATTTTATATTTACAACGTTATAAAAATGCAAACCATAAAAATGTGAACCAACAATACAATGTTTATCATTTATAAAGAAATAAATATGAGAATATTTTTTATTCATAAATTTATGACAATTTAAATAAACAGAACGATGATTAAATGGAATTGTAAATTTGAAAAATGCATTTTTCGGGCATTTATTTTATGCAGCAATTCATTGCTATTTTAATAAAATTATGAATAAAAACACTTGTTTTCATAGTCATAAAATGGTCAATCTTGTATTATAGATGGTTTACATACTTAGATGTATATTTGTTTAATTTTTGAATAAAGAGATTTCTTTTTACTTTTATTTCTTTATAAAATGGTAAATAGTAGATATCACATTGTACTTGATTTCACATATTTTTATAATCTTATAAATAAACGTTTTGCCGAGGGAGTGAAAGTAGTAGAAAAAAATAATGGAGTCAAGGGAAAAAAACAAACTTTTGACACACGAAAGTTAAAATTTGCCGAATAATTAAACCATTTACGATTTACTCATGACATTTTACTTCTATCAGAAACATTGGATGTATTAAAAGAATTTGTAAATGGCAAGAATGAAGAAAGCTTCATCGTAGAATAAAAAATGACCAGAAATTAAGCAAAATTAATGTTTAATATTGACGTTTCGAAAAAAGATCATAAAATACAGTAGTGATGTAGTACCACGTATATGAAAAAAAAAAAAAACATATCATATAATTTGGAAAGAAAGTCTTTTATAGATTTTTGACAACATCCAAAGGAGTATCTGCAATGTTATCGGTCATAACCTGGCATTTCGGCTTCAATCTTTTTTCCAGTAGAGAAGAAACAGCACAGAACTTAGGGTTACATCTAGCCATTTCCACTGTAAAATGATGAGATAGATACTGTAGATTGCCTTCAATGTGTACTGTGAGTGTCAAGTTCTCCAAGACCTCTTTTCTCACGTGTCTCAGAAATTTAAAATTCTAGAAAAAATCTCATTTTCGTTCTCATTTACCTATAAAGATCTTGATCTCTTTTCGACGCCTTAACAAAATTTATAATCCTGAAATGTTTATTTTTTGTTTTGTATTTTTGCACAATTGACTTTTATTGCATAGAATGGTATAAAATCAATTGTGCTTCAGGTTAATAGCCTAGACAGAAAATATTGTGTCGAAAATTAAAACAAATCTGATGTTTTATCTCGGTGCTTAAGAGGCGGGTCTCATTGTAAGACTCATGCAAATTTTATGTCTTATCTCCTGCCTTGAGGTTAAAAGGAAAATGGCATAGAATTAGTTTGCAGAGAAAAGGCGATATCTTTGATGTTTTAGTCAAGACAAGGATTGCCTGCACAGCTGCTCATTTGTTATGGAGATAACACAAAGATTATTGTTCGACACGTAGAGGGAAATGTGTATTCTTTTGTTGCTAGGAAATGCAGAACAATGTAACAGAAATAAATTTGGGAATTAAAAACCGAACTAGTAATTATGATTTCAGGTAAAATATAACTCAAAGAATCAGATTTATCTCTGGCAAAATAAACTGCACACACACAGACACACACACACACACACACACACATATATATATATATATATATAGTGGGGAGAAACAAGTATTCGTACACATACAAATTTTTAATTTTTTGTATTTCCAACTAATAAATAAATATACTTTTCTTATAAGTAACTGTACAAAGATGCATAATAAATAAATATGCATAGAAAACAGAAAAATGTTCATTTAATAGAAATAAATCTCATTTATCGATTTTAATGGGTTTTTCGTACAATACAAAAAGGATACATGATTTTCGTTTAATATTTTGTAGAATAGCCATTATTCACTTCTACAGCAACCAACCTC
Source organism: Acanthosepion lycidas (assembly GCA_963932145.1). Taxonomy (NCBI): domain Eukaryota; kingdom Metazoa; phylum Mollusca; class Cephalopoda; order Sepiida; family Sepiidae; genus Acanthosepion; species Acanthosepion lycidas. The sequence goes on along the minus strand of OZ010594.1, from coordinate 36,232,851 downwards.
TTCTTGTAGTTCTCAATGATTTGCAAATTTTAGTTGGTATTTTGTTCCTTTCTTCTTCGCAAATGGTCTTCAGATCCGGTGTATTTTTGGGAGCTCTTGATTGGATTTGAATTTTCAATTAACGCCACAGATTCATAATTGGGTTTAAATCTGGGGACTGACTTGGCCTTTTTAAAATATTTACATTATTTTCAGCAAGGCATTTCTTAATAGATTTTGCAGTGTACTTAGGATCATTATTTTGTTGGAAGTTCCAGTTTGGAGAAAGTTGAAGATTGTCAAGCAAAATCATTACATTTGCTTCTAAAATATTTTGATATGTTGCGGCATTCTATCATCTATTACTGATATGTTTCCAGTACCTTCTGTAGAAAAACATCCCCAAAACCATGATGATGCCACCACCAAATTTCACTACTAGAACTGTGTTCTTTTGCTTGAAGGCATCGCCATCTTTCCTCCATACACAATTTCTAGAATTACATCCAAACATCTCAATTTTTGTTTCGTCTGTCTATAATACCCTTTCCCAATACGAATTTTCCTTATCCTTATGGTCACGAACGAATTTCAACGTGGCATCTCTGTGTCTTTTCAAAAGTATTCGAGTTTTCCGAGGGAAGCGTGACGTTATATTGTCCCTGTGTATTTCATTGCTTATTGTCCTTTTAATGACACAAATTCCTGATGAAAGTAAATCATTCTGCAACACTTGACGAATAAACATAAGATTTTGTTTAATTTGACACATTAATTTCCTCGAAGATCTTAAAGAAATCTTCTATGGAGCGCTTGTTCTTCTTTGGTTTTCAACAGTTTTGAGGTGTTTGTATCTTTCAATGTATGAAATAATGGTAGTAAATGGAATATTCATCTTGTCTGAGATTTTCCTGGAACTTCTATCTTCTTTTCAGAATTTAACAATCAGTTATTTTTGCGAATTTAAATCTTGCCGATGATAACCTTCTTGCTCGAATATCAATTACGAAATGTTATGTTTGTATATTTAGGCTAAAACAACTACTGATAACATTATTGGAACATTCTAGACTATATGGATGAATAATCCCAAATATTAAAGCAAATTAAAAAATTTTAAATCAGAAATTTACATTGTACGAATATTTTTTCATCCATTAAACTGGATAAATGGAATTTATTTCTATTAAGTCAAAATGTTTTTCTGCTTTCTATGCATATTTAGTTATGCATTTGTGTACATTTAATTATCTGAAAAGTATGTTTATTCATTAGTTGGAAATACAATAAATTAAAAATTTATATATGTATGAATATTTGTTTCCCTACAGTATATATATATATATATATATAAAAATCAATTAAATCCGGCATATATTTTCTTTTTATATGTTATATTTATTTGAGTAAATGCTCTGTTCTTTACCGGTCTAAATGTTCGTGAAATTATGCGTTCTCCGACAGAAATCGAACCTGCATCTTATACCGAACCATTATAAAATCTGGCTTGCTATGAGTGTTCAGCAACAAAGAATTTCCGGTTGAGCAAAGCTCGAGCTAGTGTTTCGACGATCTTTCTTGAAGCATCATATCTGCTTTTAATTCGTAACCCAACGTAAACAATGAAAACTTATCATAGGAAATGGATTACATCTGACAAATATTTGATATACTTTCTATTTATACGTTATTTTTTATGGATACATAAATTGATTATAGTGGTGAAGGTTTCGTGCTGGACCATCCACACTTTTTGAAGCGCCGAATACAGAGACCTGCTGCACTAAGTGCCACAAGGTCCACAAACGACCCTCCGTAGGTTTTGAATTCAGATTTGTCCTTCTCCTAGACCAGTTGCCATCTAAGGCTATAGAACCCAGTCTGTCCTGCTATTTATCCATAGCTGGAGGGAGAAGAAGAGGATTCACACCTTTCCCAAGGTTATTAGCGCGTAAGTGAAAGTAATGGTTTCGCCTGGAATTCGAACGCGGCTGACCGATCCAAAGCCGCTATCCATTACTCCACCGTGCCTTTTATTTATATATATATATATATATATATATATATATATATATATATATATATATATATATATATATATATATATATATATATATATATATATATATATATATATATATATATATATATATATATATAAGGCATTAAATTATATTATAAATAAATATATATATAAAAATATCTAAATAAATATATATATAAGTATATATATAATATATATATGTTTATATATATATATATTACATATATATAAATATATGTATAATATATATATATATATATGAAGAAATATAGTCTTAAGATGTGCTATATTTATGGGATAAAGTGCTCAATATCCAAGATATCGGATATTTCCGAGAAAAATAGCAGCACACGTGGCCTGAGGATTGCATCTAGCATGAAACAGACTGTCGCCTCTAATTGATGACTTCTATGTTCATTTATATATATATATATATATATATATATATATATATATATATATATATATATATATATATATGTATGTATGTATAGCTATATATATATAATGGACTCTCACGTCGGTTTCGATATATGAGGATCTAACAGCTTAGTTGATTCAGTTCTCAAATTTTTTGCGATAATCTTAAGTTGCATTTAAGACGCGCTAGTGATTTACAAAGGAGGCCACATATGGAGCAAGTGTGAGAATTATGAGATGAGATCATTGTTACATTGGCTGATCTTTTAGATCTTGCTCTCGCTTCTTGAAGATGATTCAGACAAGCAGATTGAAAACTGCTGAGTCCACTAAAACACGTTGATCGCCATTCTATCCGCTCCATGGCTAAGCGCTCAATGGTGTTATGTGGTATATTGACAGCTGTTACTTTCAGCTTGTCTTTGTATCTTAGCCATGGATGTCCTACATTCCTGTAGCTCTGATCTAACTGTCTGTACATTAGGATCTTGGGTATCCTGTCAGCAGACATTCTCAAGACCTGATCAGTCCACCATAACTGAGACTGTATGAGAAAAGTCTCGAATTCTCCAATATTACACTTAGACGTTAGGATTCCTATCTTGAAGGTTAACTCCAACGATTGCACAGCTTTTATGGAAAACATCCAGATGGCGCATATAGTACTTGTATGGTGTCCACGACTCTGAGCCATACAAAAGCTCTGTATACCCGAATTTTCGTATTCAGTTGAATACCCCGCTCATTCCACAAGCGATGGCGAAGTTTGCCGAAAGCACTTAGCAATCCAATGCATGATTTCATCATCTAAAGTTCCACTGTAATTGACTTTGCTACCAAGATAGGTGAAAGTCCAGGGCTTTGTCTTCTACTTTCAATGGTCTCTCTGGAAATTTGTAGATTGGTGGTTTTTGTTTCTCACCACAGAATTGCTTCGGAGTAGGACAATGTTGGTGCACTACTTCAGTCTTCTTTATGCTAAGTGTAAGATCAAAGGCTTTACATGAAGCAGAGAAACGGTTTATTAGATGTTGGGCCTCCTCAAAGGATGTCACTACAAGAGCCGCATCATCAGCAAACAACAAATCACGAATAATTTGCGTACGAAGTTGGGTCTTGGCTTTGAAACGCTGATGATTGAAGAGACCATCAGTTGTTTGAAACTGAAACTTGACGCCACTCTCTGTGTCTGCAAATGCATATTTCAGCATCACCGAGAAGAAAAGGGCAAAAAGGACAGGGGCCATGACACAACCTTGCTTGGTGCCTTTTGTGACATCAAATGATTCTGACATCATACCATCAGACACGATATTAGCTTTCATTCCATTATGTAAAGAGATGATGACCTTTAGTATGTTTTCAGGGATGCCGAGTTTCTTCAAGACTTGTCAAAGAGCCTTTCGATTTACAGTGTCAAAGGCCTCCACAAACATCATGTACAACTTCTGGTTTTTCTCGCGAACCTTCTCTGCAACTTGACGAAGAGAAAATATCATGTCAGTGGTGCCACGACCCGACCGAAAACCACACTGCGGTTCAGGATAGATGTCGTCAACAAGGTGTATAATGATTCTGTTTAGAATCAGTCTTGGTAGGATTTTGCCTGCAGTTGAAAGTAGTGATATCCCCCGATGATTATCACAGACACACCTGGAACCCTTGTTTTTGTAAAGGTGTTTGATAGAGGCGTCTTTATAAGCCTGTAGGACACAGCCTGCCTTCCATATCTCCACGAAAATGTAACTTTTTTACCAACTTTTGGCCACCATGCTTATACACTTCGCGTGGAATAGGATCCTTTGGAGTAGGTGATTGTCCAGATATTTGCTTGATGGAGTTACTTACCTCTTGATAGGTAGGTTCAAAAGACAACTTCGGAATTTCTGGATTTTGCTCAATTGATGTGATGGCTTCCTCATCAGTAACCGAAGTGGTCTTTAACACAGTTTCAAAATGCTCTTTCCAGCTATCTAAAATGTCTGACTTATCCGTCAAGAGAGTTTCACCATCTGCTGTGGAGATTGGAGCAACACCACTTTTTTGAGGGCCAAAATGCTCTTGAGGCCATCATAAAAAGCCTTTAGATCCTCTCTATTTGAAGCTTCTCTTTCCAGCTTTTCAGACCACTAACGCTCTTTCATGGCTCTGAGAGCTTTTTGAACCTGACTTTTGTACTTCTTGTAAGCGATCTTCTTATCTGATGAGTTCTTGCCTCACTCCATGCTTTATGAGAAGATTTCAATTGATCTATAAGCTGCTGAACTTCTGTATTGTCATCAAACCAGTCTTGATGTTTATGATGTGGCAGGCCGAGGACCTCCAAGGATGTAGAATATGTTGCATCACGCAGAGCCTTCCAAGATGATTCGATATCATTGGTAATGTTGACAGAATCAAGTGCAGCATCAAGTTTGTCAGAGAGCTCAATTTTCGTTTCAGTTGATTTAAGATGCAGTGTAGCTTTACTCCGAATTAGAGCGTGATCTGACAGCATATTGTGTGGAATGAACGCGTTATCTTAAAATCTTTTATGTCTCGTCTTTTGGTGATGGCGTAGTCGATCAGATGCTAGTCTTTCGAACGAGGATGCATCCACGTGGTCTTACGACAGCTAGATTGCTGGTAAAAGGTATTAGTGATACTAAGGTCAAATTCCTTGCAGATAGTGAGAAGGCGTAATCCATTAGAATTCACATGACCAATACCATGGTGACCTAAAACGCCCTTCCAAGAATGATAATCCCTGCCAACACGAGCATTGAAATCACCTGTAAGGATTAATTTATCCTTATGTTAGACTTTGGAGATGACATCCCGAAGAAGATTGTAAAAATCATCTTTTTTTTCATCTGAACTACCTAAGGTTGGCGCATAGCAGCTAACCATCGTCACACGGGTGTTGCACTCCAGATTGAGGGTTAATGCCATTATGCGATCAGATACACATTTAGGTAAAGAAAGCAGTGAGCTAGCAAGGTCTGACTTGATGGCAAAGCCAACACGAGACTGGCGTGGCTCTTTTTCAGTCTTTTCTTCCCTAAGCTGAGAATTACCAGCCAGACGAGTTTCACTAATGGCTGCTATGTCGATTTTATATTTCTTCAACTCGAGAGAAACAATAGCTGTTTTACGCTCTGGTGCGAACATTCCAGGATCCAAAATGAAAATTCTTTTTACACTTATTCTGATCTTTCTTGCCGTTTCGACTGCTTTATTGGATAACTAGACAACTGCAGCGGGCTGCCAAGTCTCTGTGTGAGCAAGCAATGTTTAGGGGTCCTTTCATCGCCCCCTCCCCATAATAGGGAAAGCAGTGCAATCCTAAATAGGGCTGCTTTGTCACCGATGGAGTACACGGACATCACAATTGCTCATAGGTTTCTGAAAGAACAGCCATCAGTTAGAGCCTTCCAGTAATATCCTTTACCCGACCCCGATGCCTTCACTCTCTCGCCAGCGGAAGTTGCAAGTGAACTGTGTGGATAAGAACGAATCAAGATAAACCGCCAGAAAACCCACACAAGTGATTTGATTAAAGTGGTGAATCTCCCAGTGAGAAGACTTGCTGCCGGATGTAGTTTATCGTCATACCCAGGAGAATATATATATATATATATATATATATATATATATATATACGTGAGAGATTTAGAGGATGGGTGAAAGCAGTGTTGCCCGTTACCGTTAAAAATAAGGTACAGTAGATGAGCAACAAAGGTACTACTTCTATCAAATGCTCCCTAAACACATAAAAAAAGTTTTTTTGGGGGGATGTCGGAGTAAACAGTTCGAAATTAAATGTGTCGATATAATGCTATGTATATATTTTAAATAATATTAATAAAATAAAATAAAGAAATATAAGATTATTATTAGAATATTTTATAATTATTATTATACCTGTTATAATCATTATTACATGTTGTTTTTAATGTGTATGTGTGTGTATGTATATATTATTATTATTATTATGATGAAGTATAAGAGAAAATTTTATTATTATTGTTGTTGTTGTTGCTTAAAAAAATTGAACGATAAAAATAGAACAAATTGACTAGAAAAACGAAACAAAACGTTATAACTGGCAACGCATTTACAATAAAATCGAAATTACGTTACTTTGCAAAAAAAAAAAAAAATAAGAAAATGTAATTGTAAAGAATTAAAATTCATAGTAAATGTTATCAAAGAAACTTTGAATATAACGAATAATAGATCATAAAAAAAAGGAATCGGCGATAATGAGCCACTAATCAAAGATAAACAAAAACATTACAAAAAAATACTTTCGTCTAATTCCGAAAATTACGTCCACTTTCGTAAAAACAACAACAGATAAATAAATGTTACGCTTAGATATAAATAAATTAAAATTACTCTTGGCAATATATAATTCGTCAAACAAATAAAATACATTAAATATTCTTATAACTCTTAGAGAGAAATTTCACTTGCGAAACAACGATTGTTTTAAAATAAAAAAAAGATAGAAAGAATAAAAAAGAAAGAAAAATCATTGTATACCACGACTAAAGATAGGTAAACCGTAAACATGTACAATAAAATTATATACATAGTGTAAATGAATAACGTAACTAAATATTAATATAATAAACAAGAAAAATGTAAGAATTTATGATTAAAAATAAAAAAAAAAAACAATCGAGACTTTCCTTAAAATCGCTTTCTTAGAGCCATGAAAAAACAAACAAACAAAAAAAAACAAACAAAATAAAAAAAATTAAAAAACGAAAACAAAACAAAACATGTCCGTTTCTCAGCAAACTTCATTAAGGGTTTGATTGATGTCAGAGTTTGCCCTTTGTTTATTAAATACTCAAAGAAAGCGATATTGTATTTTTTAAAAAAGTCTTGATTTTTATAATTATCCATTATTCTTTTATTTTTCTTTGTTTATTATATTATGATATTAACTTGTTACGTAATGCATTTAAACGTATTATTTCTCTATTTTACGATTTGGTCATAATTTTCGAAAAACTGAGGAAAGCTTTTAGAGAGTTGTAATGTTTATTTTGGTTCTCTTTCTTTGATTATCTTTCTTTGATTATTATTAGCTCATTATCGTTAGTTTCTTTATTATTATTTATATTCAAAGATTCTTTTAATAACATTTGTTCTGATTTTAATTCTTTTACATTTTGTTATTTATTAATTGTAAAGTAATGTATTTCAAATTTGTTGGAAAAGCGTTTTCAATTATAACCTTATTTTATTTCATTTACTACTCGACAATTTGCTTTTATTTTTATTTTTCAATTATTTAAAAAACAACAACAACAACAACAATAATAATAATAATAATAATAATAATAATAATAATAATAATAATAATAATAATAAAATATTTTAATATATATGATAATAATTTTATATTTTTTATTTTATCATTATTACTTATATATATATATATATATATATATATATATATATATATATATATATAGCAGTATATTGGCACATTTAATGACGAACTGTTTGCACCAACATCCAGTGTATAAAAAATGTTTGTTTTTTTTATGTGTATAGGGGGTATTGGGTAGAATAGTACCTTTGTTGCTCATCTGCTGCACCTTATTTTTAAGGGTACGGGCAACACTGGTCTTACCCATACTCTAAATCTCTCACGTGTTAAAGGGGGGCTATCGGCCAAGCATTTGGAGACGAGATGGGCGCCGCCAAGTTATCTACAAGTCCAAAGAATTGATTATATATATATATATATATATATATATATATATATATATATATATATATATATATATATATATATATATATATAACGCCCAGCCCTCGTACCAGAAACGGCAAACTCTGACATCAAACTCCTTATGTACATTGTGTGCCCCACCACACACTACCCAATGTATTTAAGGTCCTGGGGAGGTCAAACTCCTTAATAATATAACATGCGATCATTACAAACAGCTAACGCGTTGCACACAGTGCACCTGTATGGGCTGTGTTGTTTTAATGGAGAGAGTGTGCTTTGTACCGCACTAGCAACTGACCACTTTAAACAAATCTTAGTGCAGGTTGACCAGTAGCTGTATGGCTAAGAGTTCAACACAAATATATGCAGGACAGAAATCCCATGGCGAGGAAGAGATAGCGACGGGGACAGGTGGAGGATGTCACTGGCAATCTTCAGCGTGAATTTCACACATGGGTGGTGAGAGATAGATGGCGTTGTGCAGCACAAAATCGGACATTTTTGTACTTCGTGTCCTATTCTTATAACAAAGCAGCCCTATTTAGGGATGGCACTCCTTTCCTCTTAATGAGGAAGGGTCAATAAAAGGCGACATAAAAATGAGCATGAACCTGTCATAAGGTGCGTATGGCTGGACATCCAAATTGCTCACCCGAAATTTCAGAAGATCAAAACTCTTCAAGGCAATAAAGAAAACCCTGAACACAGAACAGCAATTATTGCACAAGTACTTAAACAGAACAACATCAGTATTGCTGTTCTATCAGAAACCAGACTTCCAGACAAGAGGGCAACTCAAAGAAGTGGGAGGTGGCTACACCTTCTTCTGGGTAGGATGACCTGAATTTGCGAAAAGTTAATCTGGCTTAGGGTTTGCTATCAGAGACGATCTTGTGTCACTGGAATCACTTCCAGTTGGTATTTCTGACAAGCTAATGTCTCTTCGCTTACCTATCAGTAGAAATAAGCATGCCACTTAGTTATTATGTTCCTACCATGGACACTACTGAGGAGATAAAAGAATCCTTACTGTAACCTTCGTTATCTTCTAAGGCGGACGTCATTTCGTGACAAACTTTATGTGATGGGGGACTTCAATGCTCGTGTTGAATGTGACACACTATCCTGGGGTAAAGTCGTTGGAAAACATGGCATTCGGTAAATAAAATTCTAATGTGTGTTTGCTGCTGTCTCTTTGCAATGAATTCAAACTTGTAATCACCAACACAATTTTTCACCAACCAACTAATTTCAAAACTACATGGCGACATCCTAGATCAGGGTACGACCATCTCATTGACATCATTTGTGGTTGTGATCACCACAACGTAAACCTGACGCGATCATTAGCAATCGATCAATGTTGGTCAGATCACAAAATTGTTTGCTCACATACGACAATGCATTTGAATAAGCCTGTTAGAAACAATCGAGCAAAGACACCAAAGAAGCTAGACATAACAAAGCTGAAAGACTGGGAAACATTAAACCCTTTCAAAACATTGTGTGATTCAAAACTTTCATCACTTGTAGGTAATGAAGTTGAATCGGCATAATCTATACTGGATGACTCGGTAAAAGAAATACTTGGGTATGTTCAGTGAAAACATCAAGATTGGTTTGATTCAAACGAATTAAATCTCTCCTGGAAAACATTCTTAAATATTAGGTTGGTGCAAAAATAATGACGTAATAATGTCGTTTTTTGACGTATTTTTAACGTCAAAAAACAACATTATTACGTCATTATTTTTGCACCAACCTAATATCATCAGGTCTGGATGTCAGATAAAGCATTCCTATCAAAGAAGCTGGCCTTTAAATCAACCAAGGGAAAGTCTCAAGCAAAATTGAGAGAAATGAAGTTGGGTTGGGGAACAGCAAAGGCTTCAAATCATTCTATCCAAACATGAAGGGTGTTTTTGGTTCCATTTCCATCTTTTCTTCAGATAACATTTTCAAACGCTGGGCAGAACACTTCTCCACGGTCCTAAATCAGGATTCGTCTGTTGATGATGGAGTAATAAACAATCTTCTTCAGAGACATGTTGTACAAAGCCTTTCTGCTAACCGTTCAACCTTCGAGCTCAAAAAAGCCATCAAACAACTTTCGAATGGAAAAGCCCCCGGCGAAGATGGAATTCCAGCTGAAATTTACAAATGTGGGACCAAACTTTTGATACGCAAAATTTGTGAATTTTTCAACCTAGTGTGGGAAAAGGGAAAAGTGCCACATCAATATAACGATGCTTCAATTGTCCATTTGTATAAGCGCAAAGGGAACAGGTGCGAATGTGCCAACCATAGAGGAATTATCTTCTTTCGTTTACTTGCTCGTATCATCCTGAATAGGCTGAATGAATTTGTCTCAGAATCAGCATTATCAGAGATCCAGTGCGGTTTTCGATCTTTTGTCTCTGTCAGGCTCAGGAGAAGGCACAAGAAGAAAACAAGGATTTATTTGTTGTTTTTTAGACTTCACAAAGGCTTTCGATACTGTATCTCGATCTGCTCTTAAGAAAGTTTTGTCAAAATTAGGAGTTCCAGAAAAATGTTTCATATTATTATCTCTTTTCAAGAAGGAATGAGAGCTTTTGTAAGGCCGGGAAGTGAGCATTCGGACGCCTTTTTCGTCTCCAACTGTAAGGTTGCGTTCTTTCTTCTCTTCTCTTTGCACTTTTCTTTTCTGTTATGCTTGAAAAAGCATTCTCTGACATAAGTGAAAGAGTCAATGTTGAGTTCAGAACAAGTGGAGGTCTATACAATCAGCAAGGCTTTAAAGCACAGTCGAAACTTGGTCTGCAGCTGCTACACGATCTTCTCGTTGCAGATGATGCTGCTCTATTAGAACACAGTCTAGAAGACATTCAAATTATCCTTGAAAAATTCTCTGAAACAGCGAATGCATTTGGAATGATAATGTATGAGCTAGTACTAGTCAATCCATCTCTCACAAATTCTTCCGTATTCATTGATGGTAAGGCATTAAAAATTGTTGAGGTGTTTACATATTTTGGATCAACAGTCTCTTCTGATTAAAAAATGGACAGAGAAATTCAATCCAGAATAGCCAAAGCCAGCACAGGATTCGGTAAACTTAAACATAATTTATGGAACACCAAATACAGATCAGTTGTTCTCTCAAACCTTCTCTATGTTGCTGAAACTTGGACCCTGTACCGCAAGCACACAAATCAACTTGATGCCTTTCTCATACACTGTCTTTGTGCCAATATTTGATATAAAATGAGATGACAAGATCAAGAATAGTTCAATACTGAAGAATTGTAACAACATCACAGGCACCGAAACCATTCTAGCATTAAGATACAATTTAGGTGGGCTGGTCATGTTGTGAGAATGGATGAGCAAAGGCTTACAAAAATGGTGCTGTATGGTCAACTACCAAACTTCAAGCGTTCAGTTGGACGTCCAATCTTACGCTACAAAGACAAGTTAAAAGACAACTTGAAACGTCTCAACTTTGACCTGAAAACCTGCATCAAACCGAAAGGAGTTGCGTAAGACATGCTTCATTAAGTTAAAGGGTTTTGAAGACAGTAATAGCCCTGAAGCAGAGATGCCATCAAAATCTTGCTTTAACAAACTTCATTTGTCAGTGTAGCTTTGTCACACTGACAAAGTATCGTACTTAATAAAACACAAATGAAATATGTCTTTCCTTTACCTGATTTTCTCCACAGTATCCCCCCTGTTAGCACGCATAAATGTAAAACAAAAGGCACCATCCAATGCTGACCCTCATTTATCGTTCACGATAGGAGACTCCACCACTACATATCTATCTATCTATATATATATACACACATATATATAACTATATACACATACAAAAATAAATATATAAATATATATGCATATAAGTAAATATATATATATATATATATATATATATATATATATATATATATAAGTAAATCTATTTGGAGGCAGGTGGTGGTGGAGTACCAGAACGTGGGTTCAGTGCGGTGCTGGCGATCTGCTGTTGGTTTATAGCTTTGGAGAGGGTTTGAGTGAGACCCAGTCGTTGTGTGGATCTTTTTTCGAGGGGTCAGAGCTGGTGGGATGAGTGGCAACTCTGGGATGTGTCGGGAGGAGGAGTTGGCTGTTGCAACATAAAACCGTGGCGCCGTGCTGTTGAATCGGAGGCCCGAAATTATGGCCCAATGTAGGCACAAGTAACAGCCTGGATGATGTTGGAGAAATAAATGTTTTTTTCACTCCCACCTCCTCATTTTTTTCACTTCTACTCTCATTACTTCCGGTGCCGCATTAAGAAATTTTAGTTCTTGTGTTGTCACTAATTAGTACACTAAGTTAACCACCTGATGAGAACTTGTCTGTCGAAACCGCGGTAGTGTTTCATTCAGTGTTTCAGTCTTTTAAAAGATATGAAATCGCTCTACAGGTTGGATTTTAAACACTTTTTAACGCATACGATTTTAAAACCACAATTTTAGTGTCTGTTTATTTCGGTGTATATATAAATAAATATATATGAGTCTGTACCGATACATTTTCATAGAGTGCTTGCCCCCTATTAAGACTAAAGATCTTGGTCTACCCTATTATCTACGCGGGTTTCCTCCTTCTCGGCTGGCTGGCTAACACCTAAGTTACCAGAGCCCCATCCGTTTGCTATTTAACTCATAATTGGATGAAGATAGATTCATCCCTTTCCTATGGTATTAATGCTAAGTGAACGAAATCAACTGTCAGATTTCTAACTCGATAAAAAGCGTTACCCACACATCCACAGTAGACTACAATAACATATCACATCCCGAGAAAGTGAGTTAAATCAGTAATGAACTCTTCATAGTGGTCGCTATTATCAATATTGTATATACTCAGTATTGTCACAATCCGCTCTGCTAAAAATTTGAAAATATGAATATAGATTTTAGACTGAAGAATACATTGAATGTATTGAAGTTGCTACCGATGTTTAGTCATCGAAGCGGACTGCTTTTTCAATGATATATTGTATTAAGGAACCATATAGATCGATATCCAATTCAACTAGTTTATTCTCCAAGCTTATATGATAATTCTGTATGGTGATTAGAAGGGAACTGGTTTGCGATCACTAAATATCGATATGAGTTACTGATCATAAAAGTGGACAGTGACGATGACGCCAGATATTGATGGGAAGCTAATGTTCTGTAAATCCGTTGGATCTGTCTAGCGATTTGTGTGTCAGAAGAATATTTATAACTGCCATTCAGGTTCCAGTAACAACATTGCGTGCTGTGTCTTAATAATTACAATTCTTTATTAATAAAATGAATAACGAAGGATCCTAATTATAAATAATCATATTACGAAGAAGAGGAAGTTACATTTACCAAAGCCATTTAATATGTAAGTGTCTGTTATCAAGCAAAATTAATAATAAGAGCCAATGAATGGAAATAGGCTCTAAGAAACGCTAATACTTCATTTTTATCTTATTTACCATTTGCTTTCAGGACGAAGCCAGTCATATCTATCTACCGCTTTTTTTTTAAAATCATTTCACTCCAAACAAGACAGTAAAGCCACCAAAACACCATGATTGTGAAAGATTAAAAAGAAAAACATTATTAAGAAACAAGAACAATCAATGAGTAATCAAGAAGACGCTAGATAACGATTGACATTGCATTTAAAGTTTTGAAGATCAAAGTTGTCTGGAAAGCATGGAGCCAGAACAACAGAGCGAGAAAAAAAAACTGTTACCATAGAACTTACGATTGCATCAATTTCAACTGTAAATTGGTTCGACCGTGTTGCCAATCTGTGCTTAAATTCATAAAGTCTAGGTAACATAAAGGAAAGTAATATTTATTTTATTATAATACAAAAATGTGGCACAAGGCCACGAGGGTGGGGTTAGGGGGAAGGCTGGCATTCTATTTATCTTATCTTAAACTTAGCTACCTACCCAAACATGTCACATTATTTATTACATCAAAACAACACATTCTTACCAATTCTTTACTACAGCCACCATAATTTACATTACTTGGACTATTGTCCTCATCTTTGTCGCTATATTTATCACAACGTTTCTGCCGTTGTACGCTCCGGCCTTCTTCAGGTGGTTGGAATGTCGAACTGAACCCTTTATTTCGCTCACTGGGGTAGACTGTTCTAGTTCCACGTGCCATGTTTGATGGATGTCAGTTATCAGTTATCTCCTGTTAATTTTTCCCCTGAAAGTTCTCCACTGCCTTAACATTCCAACCACCTGAAGAAGACCGGAGCGTACAACGGCCGAAACGTTGTGATAAATATGGCGACAAAAATGAGGACAATTGTCCGAGTAATGTAAATAATGTACATAATACCTCGGTCTCAGAAATATAGACAGCCACCATAATATTTCAAAAGAATAGAATTTATATACAAGAAAGTAAACAAAATAGCGGAAAGTTCATCCAAACAATTACTAAGAAAGTCTTTATAGAAAAGACAGAGAACATCTATTAAATGAATAGATTAATTCACTTATGATTTCACTAGTAGCATTTGGCATTACAACAATGGGAAAGTGACTGTAGGTATTATATGTGTTAGTATAAACCTATATCTTTATGTTGACGATTTCAGTATTTTGACTGTCCTTGGTATGACGTTAAACTACATCCGCGTCCTGGGTATGATGATAAACTACATCCGCGTCCTGGGTACGGCGATAAACTGCATCCAACAGCAAGGTCTCAGATAATGTTTTCAGAAAAATAATGTTGCCAGATCTAAGTTTTTGAAGCAATAATGTTGCCAGCTATACGTTTTTTTGTAAAGAAGTAATGTTGCCAGCTATACGTTTTTTTTTAAACAATAATGTTGCCAGCTATACATTTTTTATTCCATACAAAATAGGCATTTAAAATTCATATAAACTGGATTTGGCATTAAATAACCCACAGTGGTTGATATGCCATAAAACTCAAACAAACAAACAAATCAGTATTTTGAAATAGTTTTCTTATGTTGGTTTAGTTATCGTATTTAATGTCTTACAGGCGCTAAGTAAGTACAGTTAAAATGCTTTACACCGTCAGTGCCGCTTGGCATGTTGTATATATTGGATGATCTTCATTTTTCAGCAAATATGAATGGGTGAGGCATGAGTGACTTATGTGCAGCCGAGTCAACATTACCTCAGCTTTTTCTAGACACTTGTCGCTATTTACCCATTGTATGAAGCTTTTCTTATTTGCATTGTCACTTCAACGTTTCTACCATTTCTACCATCAAATTATCTATATCTTTTTTTTCAGGTCTGCATAAGGGATCCTAAATCTATTATCAAGTGTTTAATACCGGGCAGACTTTGCAATCGAGTATACGTGATCATTGCCTTTAATTCCTAAGTGGTTTGTATTCCAGCATAGCACTCTTTACTGATGCATAGTGAATACAGTCCATATTGTAATTTCACCAGCAGTGGGTTGTCAATATTTTTTTTATTTATGATTTATTTGCTCTTATAACTGATAGGGAGTCAAAAAATATTACATTTTTTTTTTCATTCGAAAATGAAGTTGAGTGCTAAGTCAATTGCACAATCATTGAAAACTGAACTTTCTTTAGGCAGATGTTTCTTTTTTTTATTTTCTTCTTATACACTGCTACACATGCAGCTTCATTTTTCTATCTTGATCCATCTGTGTGCAGGATATATGATTTTGAATTTTTCTAATTCCTCTTGGAACATAAGTGGATGCGTACTTGGTTTATGTTTGTAGAGTTTTAGATTTATTTCCGGTATTCTTATGGTCCAATGTCGTATATTTGGTAAGTTTGTATTATGGATTTTGAGAAGTATTTCTGATTTTTGAATGATGGCTTCCGTCCAGAGTCAAAAGTTTTTTTTATTACTTTCTCTTTTTGTTGGTACAGGTTTCTATATTTTGGATCGAATGTGGTCGTGCATACAGGATTAATAGGTTTGTTTTTCGTTTTGTATAATATCGTAGGGCTAGTTTGAACCGTCTAAGTTTTGGTGTACATTCGTTTGCTTCTACATACAAACTTTCTACAGATATTTTAAATACTCTAAGCGTCAATATCAAACATTCATGATAGGTTGAATTAAGAATTTTGAAATATGATTTCCTTTCTGATT
Source organism: Acanthosepion lycidas (assembly GCA_963932145.1). Classification (NCBI taxonomy): domain Eukaryota; kingdom Metazoa; phylum Mollusca; class Cephalopoda; order Sepiida; family Sepiidae; genus Acanthosepion; species Acanthosepion lycidas. The sequence continues at coordinate 36,216,531 of OZ010594.1, read as the reverse complement.
GGTATATGAAGTTTGTACAGTTCAGATGGGATAAAATTAATGTTCTATATAATCTCAAGGATTGTAATGTTTTAATCCATTTTGTTCTTAGATATTTTAGGTGTGGCACGAACGTTAGTCTCTTGTCGAGAATTATTCCCAAGAACTTGGACTCGTCTACCGTTGGAATTTCTGTCCCTACGAGTTGTAATTTTCGATGTTTATGCAATTTCTTTTTATTACAAAAAATGCACACATTTTCTTTTGCTTTTTGAAATTCTAAAACCTTTATTTATTGCCCATCTGTTGATCTTATTTATGTATTGCTACAGTTTTCTTTCTATGGTGTGGATATTTTGCGATAGGTTACAGTAAAGTCAAATACGTACAGCGATCCTTGATCGAGTTCTTTTGCAATGTTATTTATTTTAATACTGAACAGAATGATGACAATATACTCCTTTGTGGCACCCTTTCTTCGGTTTTTGGATCGAACAGAGTAGATCCAATATGGGTCTGTACAGTTCTATTCAAAAGAAAGTTCTTGATGAATTCAGGTCGCCTAACTTTCAGTCCGAGATCATGTAGATCTTGCATGATCTCATATTTCCAAGACGTTTCGTAAAACCTTTACAACTCATAGAGTAGACACGTGCTCTTTTCTTAGAAATGCTTCCATTATGAAGCTCACCAAACGAATCAGGAGGTCCACTGTACTCCTGTTTTTGCGAAAGCCACATTATAAGTCAGTCATTGATTTGTTGGACTCCAAGTACCAAACTAAAAGATTATTTACCATTCACGCCAAGATTTTATATAAACAAGTTGTGAGAGAAATCGGTTTATAATTTCCAGGGTCTGAATTATCTTTGTCCCGGTTTAGGAATCGGTTAGTCGCTATTGTTCAGATAACTTGCCATTCGTTCAGATTATATATTTTAATATCAATTTTAATGATTCTTTTGGGTGTTGTTTTAAGAGTAGTCCACATGCGGTCATACAGCTGAATTATATGAACTTTTAATAAGAGTCCCTCTTTTTCTGATCGAATGTTATGTTGTAATCTTCCAGGTTAATTTGCATTTTTCTGCATTTTATTTTTATTTTATAGTTTGTTGTCTAGATTGTTTTTTTTTTAAATGTTTCGACAAAATATGTTTGTTATCGCGATTTTGTCCGTTATTTTGCTATTATTTATTGAGAAATGTTTTACTTGAATACTTTGAGGTTTTACAGTTATTTTTCTCATAAATTTCCCAAACTGATTTTGGTTTTAGTTTGCTGACATATTTTTGTCAACAATCTTTTTTGGCTTCTTTTATTGCTTTAAGGGCTTTTGTTCTATTTAGTTTATAATTTATGAGGTTGGCAGTTGTTGACTTCTTAGATAAATTTCCGAATCGCTGCCTTACGCAGTCTTATTATCTCTTTAAATCCATCATCGAACAAGGGCCTGCTTCTTCTGCTTGGTGCTGAGTTTTGTGCGATGTCTTCTTTTGCAATGGCGCTATTAAGACTTCCAGGAGACTTCCTGCCGTTTCTATATTATTTTGTGTTAATTTTCTTTCATATAAATTTCTAAATATTTTCCCAGTCGACTTTGCTTAGCCTTCACCTAGGTGAGTGTTTATAGATCACCTAGAATGATGGGGAAGTGATTGCTACAGCATCTGTCATCGTAAACACGACAAGTAAAGTTCAGGTAAATTTCTGGATTACACATGGCTAGATGAATTGTTGACAGTCCTCAAGTTGCTGGATCAACGTGTGGCTGAACTCATTATCCATAATAAAGGGTTCTGTAATTTTCCCTTTTTTTGTTGGTCTCCTTGTATCACCAATTGGTATTGTGGCTATTAAAATCCCTTAAGAGAATGAAGGCTTTGGGTATTTGTTTTATCAGGGTTTCCAGCTTGTGTTGGTCTATCTGGTCATGTGGTGAGATATACAGAGAGCATATGTTAACTATTCTGTGCAAAATAGATCTCATAGCAGCTGCCTATAATTCCGTTTTTACTTTAAATTTTCTCTGGGGTACATCATTCTTTTTTAATTAAGATGGCTAACTTTCGGATGCCCTGAGTCCAGAGCTGTGAATATGACTGTACTCTTGATAGTGTTTTTTATTTATCTTCTTTTTTTTTAGGAATTGTATCCTAGATACAAATAAACGCAGTATCCAGTGATGTTATCAGCATGAGTAATTCTTTGGAATTTGACTTTAGTCTACGACAGTTCCATTGTAATATTTTATATCATATGTTTGTATTTTTATTTGAGTTTTGTACTTATTTAATATTTTGTTTTTTATTTGGAACTTTTGAATAGTTTATCATCCATTCTGTCGACTAGCTCGAAGCTATTTTTGTGGGTGATTTTTTTATTGATTGATCTGATTTTGGCAGGGGATCTTTCCAGAAAGGGGGTCTATTTTTTAGACTGAGTGGACAGACCGGTGATCTTTGTGATTTTTTGTCTACTGGTGATTGCCTTAGGTGACAATTTTATGTTTTGTAAAGTCGGCGCCTGAGCCATAGCATATGCGTTTGAAATGGACTCTTGCAATTTGACTATTTCTGTTTGGCAGCTCTCAGCTGTGCATAAACATTTTAGCAGTTCTTGGAAATTTGATCTATCAACTTTGGTCCTAGCTGCACCACCTGTTCGATGAGTGCACTATATTTGTCTTTTTTGTTGTTGTTGTTGTTGCCAAATAGATTCGGCTTCTGAACGACATTTATATAGGAATGAACATTTCATACAGGAGTCAAATATTTTACTTGCTTCCGTGAAAAATACATCTCTCCTATGCTTGACCAAGATTTATTTCTCTCTTTTATAGATGTAGCAGATTTTGCAAAGGCTGGATGGTTTTCCTGACAATTAGCACATTTAATATTATGAGTACACACTTCCACAATAGGATTGGGATGTTTCTGACCACATTTCACACATATCTTTTGTCCTCTGCAACTCTACTTGGGATTCCCATATTTCTGACACTTGGAATATCCCAAGGGGTTGGGATGTATTGTTCTGCCCTCTCAATCGTAAAACCGAATTTTATTTCCTTTGGGATTGAGGGTTTATTAAATGTAAAGATACATGTTAGGTTTGTTGGTCTCCCCTTTTAATACTTATCTTTCTACATTTAGTAACTTCTTGCTTTCCTAAGGATGCATGTATTTCCTCTGGCATAGCCAAGGACAGCTCCCTATTTCCGAAAACTCCCTTTGAGGTATTCAATCTTTCATGTGGATACGCTTTACACTTTAAATTATCAAAAGACTTCATTTTGGTTATATTATCTGTTTGGTTTTGTTGTTGACTTCCACCAGACGATTACCACTTCTCAATTTCCTCACTGTTCGTGGACTTATTCCACTAGTAATGACTTTTCAATAAAATATAGTGACAGACTGACAAGAGGAATTTTCTTCAGTGATTCTATCACTATGGATCTCAGGAATTCTGTTGCGGTTTCTGTTTTTGAATCAAAGACAAAGGGATTTTTTATAATTTTTTTCAATATCGATGGCTGCCATTTGATTTTTTTTCATTGCTGCTCCATCCAGCACGGAGTTCAATTACTATTCAGAATTTACCAAAGAGGTTAAACCCATTCGCCTTAGTTGAGACGGGGATACATCTACCAGTATAATCTCATCGAGAGAAGGAGTTTGAGCCCCCAAATCTGACGTTTGTTTGTTTCTTTTTGTTTCTAACCCCCAGCCACAGCTTTCTAACATATTTAAAATGATAAAAGTGTAGGGTGTCTGATCGCTATGGGATCAGTTTTTGAGACAACGTCTGTCTTAATTATATAGGTGCTAGAACCTGACATGACGAGATTGGATCTGGCTTCTCCTACTGCCCGTCTAGCCCAAGTAAGGGCTAAAGAGGAGTGTTTACTGTCACATGACCACTTATATACTCGGGCCATGGACTGCTCAGCCTCCAAATTTTCCGCCCTCAGGCATTACGGGTCGCCACATAGGTTGAGGTTATTACCCCTCTACAGAGCTGAAGTTGGCGTATTTTATAGCTCCTGCCGACAGGGTGTGATCTCCTATTAAGACAGAGCATGTCATTTCATGTGGATCAGATACATTTTTCCAATATCTTTTGCGATGGATCGTATATACGAGTTCCACTTGAGATCTGGGTTGAAATAGAATCATAATAGACGTTCAAATCAAAGGGCCTCTTTGGGAATAAAACCGTTTATCCTGACTAGAAACAATTCAAAGTCAGCTCAGTGATTATGAAACTTTAGTAGTTTGGTTATGGAGGTATTGGATGTTACAGGTCAATTTTCTCCTGCATTGAATTTTTAAAGCTAGGTCAGTGGAGAGATCAACTTTCCAACTTTGGCAATCTAGATATTTTTGAGAGGGGTATCACCTATACATTTTGGTATCATCTAAAAAGAAATTTACTCATGATCTATAAAGTTTCTGTAGTTTCTAGTTTTCTGCTTATATTCCAAATTAGGATTTGGGAGATCGATATCTTTGAGCGTAACATTATGATGAAGATTTGTGCATTACTGGTATCTTTCTCAGTGACAATTCTTACAATTGAGTCATAAAACATAGTCATTATGACTGGCGTTGGGACATAATGCAAATAGGTTGAATTAAGATTATTTTTTTAAAGTAATTTAAAAAAAATCACTCCAGTAGGGATGATCAGAATTAGAAATTTAATTTATCAAAAACTCTTTTTCAAGTCAACTGCATCATTTCGTGCCATCAACATTTCACGTAAGACACTCCTGCGTTGAGGTTAATTGCTTTGTTTACATTATCAGCGAAAGAGCTAACATTCCCTGACAAGCAGTTCCATTGAGTCGGGAAAAATCTAATTCGCAATTATCCTGATATTTCTCTAGTAGAGAAATTAACAAATATTTATTGTCAGATCCTAAAGCGGCCATTTCTTTCACTCATCAAAGACAAATTAACTAATTATTAATTGAAAGTTGATTAGATCTAAAATTCATTAAATTAGTGGGCTTTCTTTTTTATATTTTTAAAAACTGAGATCCCTTATGTGATCAGTCGTCATGTCATTCTACAGCGGAAACAAAATTCAATCAGAATGAAATTTGACATATCTTTAACTTCAAACCTTCTTTTCCATTGATACCCGTATTTGAGTAGACGTTCTGTTTATTTTAAACAGCATTTTTTTGTCCACCGGCCTGCTTACTCGAGTGAAATTAATTAAAAGACATGCCTTCCGGCAGGATTCAAAACTATGTCCCCATTTTCAGGTGGAAACCCCCGTCCGATCCGTCGTGCTTTGACCATTCGACTACAAAAAAAAAAAAAAAAAAAAGAAAAAAAGGAAAGAACATCATTTAATTGTGAAGCTCTTCGTAGCCGAGTGGTAAAAGCACGCAGGATCAGACAGCGCTTCATCCTGTAAAGGTTGACGCAGTTTCGAATCCAGCCGGAGGGCTCATTAACCTTATTAGGTTTACTCGAGTACGCAGGTCGATATTCGAACTATATACCATTTAAAATAATGTTATTGTCTACTCAGATACGGGTATCCACTAAAAATAACGTTAACGAAATAAAAATATATGGGATTAATAAATAAAAACTCATTATTTCTTTAGAGGTATACTAATATATAAATCTCAAGGTTTGTATGTATGTATCTCCACTCGAAACACTGAAGAAGATTAAAACCGTAACATCGACTAGATAGGGTTGTATTAAGGATTTATCCGTACGCCCTTTCGAACGGAGTATGGCACAAGGCCGAGTTTAAAGTGGGAACTTAAGGTCAAAAGTTACTAGATCGGTAGGAGATTAAATCTAACTAAACAGCTGTGATAAAAAGAAACAATAATAGGATGGAGTAAAGGCAAGTAACTCATCAGTCAACAGATCGACCGCAGTCGGGATCGTAGAATCAGTGATTTTTTGTATTTTTTTTTTTTTTTAATGAAATATATGTGCTTCACAAGAGTCACATACTGTTTTGAATTTAGAGTTTTTCTCCTTCTGGACTGATTGACAACCAAACCTGAAAAAGGGCAGTCCTGCTCTACTATTTAAAACATAACTGGGGAGAGAAGAAATAAATTCATACCTTTCTTCCAAAAGTATATGCAAGAAAGTGAACATAATATACCTCGACTGAAATTTGAATTCGAAATTACACCACCAACAGGTAAGTAAAAACTCTTACTGAAATAATATAAATAATAAGGTGTGTGTCCATCAAGAAAGTTGTAATAAAAAGCAACACAAAGAAGATAGAGGTAAACAAGTAATAAAACAAATAAAAACATTATAGTATTGATTCAAGTAAGACGTATTGAATAATTATTAAATACTATTTTCTTACAACTACCGCCATTTTGTTATTCGCTTGGTAAGGAAAGAAAACCACCAATTTACATCGAGTAAATATTGGTAACGTTACAACGTTGATCTTTAAATCTTATGCAACTCAGCCCCAAATTCACAAATTCATCCAAACGGAATTATACAAAAATATTTTAAACGGCGGATTTTCGCTTAATTGCGCATAAACGCGCTTAATAAAAATTAATTCTACTTTTTAAGGTACTCTGAGCACTATTTTTATTCGTATCTAGGTACCGCCAAAGAACAGTGATACCTAAAGTTTAAAATGAATTTAAAAAATGAAAAATCTGTCTTGAAGTTTTTATTTCAGTTTTAAAGTTAATAGATTAAATTTAATATTTCAAAAAATACAAGAAAACAAACAAAATACTTTGCTGCATTTCAAAACTAATTTAAATTGATTGGCATGAGGAGTTTCCTTAATGGCTAAAATGGCTGATTTTAGTCATAATTACAATTTTTTCAGCACAATGTAATTATCTTGCTTCAAATATCTTTCAAAAATAAAATATATTTTTCTTAAACTTTATTCGAGGAAGATTAGCTGCTTTAATGTTTAATTAACCTGATTTAAAACAAATATTACTTTTAGTTTAAAATATCGCAGAAAAGCATTTTCCGTATTAAAATACGGAGGTCGGTGTTTTATGAGGTGTTGACAACGATAGACTTATGTTTGGAAACTTTTTCTACAGGAGACAATATCTCTAAAAATTACTTGGCAAATATAACGTCTGCGCATTTTTTACCCTGTAATCTTCAAAAATATTCTAAGTAATCTAATGTTTTATTGAATTTTAGGTACTTAGTCCATAAATTTACTAAATTTACCGCTTTATTTTTTGATAATGTCGTGTATGAAAGGCTGTATTTACAAAAAACGGCACGTTTATACATACACACGCACATATTCAAAATTATTTTTAAAATGCTGGAATAGTAATAACCTTTTCCATTTATGATCAGTAAATATAGTTTTTACATATTAACAATAAAACCGTCCCCACGGTAAAAACTGACCTTGTGTCACAACCTAACTCAGTGGGAGGGGGGGGGTCAAGTAAAAATCTATTAACAACAAAACCTAATCGCTACACATTAATATAGAATTATAAAAGAATTAAAACTATAAATTATTAAAAATTAAAAATTTCAAAAATGAAAGAAATTTCAGTAAAAATTCATTATTTATCGAATTCTTTATCTTTTCCTAAGATAATAGCGTCCATCATATATTTTATTCATAAAAGCAATTAAAAGCTTTTCTAATTAAATAATGTCTTGGGCTTATTGTATTTTTCATTTTACGATTTCCAGCAGATTTTCTGTAACAAAAAATTTTTCTGCTTTACAAAAAATGAATGATTTATATTCTCTAGAGACTTCTGCTTATACAAACATTAAGACATATAAAAATTAATTTCTCGAAATTTCATAAAATTAATTAAGTGTTAGCAGTGGTGATAGTAGGGCTAACAGAGGTAAAAAAAATATTTTTGCCAGGATTTTATAAAAAGAACCATTTCTAAAATAATGTCTTTCCTTTGTGAATAATTTCTGAACATTTCATTAAAATCCGACAATTATTTGATTTTTGTAAGAATTTCCAAATCACATTTCACTGCTAAAATTACTAATGTATGATCACAATTAACACCAGAAAAAAATTAACTAAAACTCTCGGAGTTCTAAAAAGGATTAAAATATAATTTAATAATCAAAGATCCTTTGGTATTTCCTCTTAATAATAACACAACAATTTTGACGTTAAAAATTTGTCTTTATTAAGTTTGGGGTAATTTTTTCATCATTTATACTCAATTTTTAGCCAATCTTTGGAGGTACCCATGTATAACTGTTTTTTCGAAAGAAAACGTCATTGCCTTGTCATTTTTTGCTGTATTTTTCGATGGAAGTGTTGAAGGATATGATTTGTTGGATGGAAGAAGGAGAAAGCCGAGGAAAACAACACTTGTTCTAATAGATAACTAAATTAGAATTAATTAAATGTACTGTAAAAGAAAAGAAAAATTTTTAAAAAATCGCTATCTCTACTAGAATCTTGCTCCTGGTCCTATATGTGGACCTTATATTCTATCCGTAATATGTGTGAGATTGTCCCAAACTGTCTTAATCCTCCTTGCTACAGTTGTGTATGTAAAAGCGTGTATTACAAATCTTTCCCACGCTTGAAAGCCGGATACAGGTATGAAATGATGTACCCTTTTCATTCGACGGCCGGGAGTAAATCCAGGTCATTGCCAGTGGTAGACCTGGCATCTTTGATGGTCTGCAGTGTCTTTTCTGGTATCAATACGAAAAAAGAGGATTATGCTGAGAAATATTTGTCGTGTAAATTAAACGCTTTTTCGTTGTAGATCTGCTCATTATGTCATCTACGCACAGACATCGCAAAAGATCAATGCCAACATACGAAATAAAAATGGATCTAAAAAAAACAAACTTCTAATCAAATATGTTTATTCTTGAACAGAATCATAACGAGAGGTCAAAAATTATTCCATATTTGTAACTTTCTGCTCTTTGATTTAAATGAATCTTCGTTCATATTGTGAGCACGCGATTCGGAGACGGTAAGATGAGCAGGAACTTTTTGTTCATTTTCTTATTGATTGTTGTGTTAACAATAGTGGCTTTGTCGTTATTTTCATATCTTAATTTTTGAGGTTCCGATCATAAAGCATTTATAATATTTCCTTTGATGGAAAATGAAAATATCATTGAATCACATAAAATAGATATATTATCTTCTTGACTTTGAAGGTTTACGGTCATATCACGTTGAATCACCGCTTTGCATACGATCACCGAAGCAAACAAGCAAGCATAAAAAGGCAGAGACGTTAATTTTCGCCCAAATATCATTGGAAAGTTATGAAACCATCATTTAAAAAAAAAAATCATTTCACCCCCAAGAAAGACGATAAAGACGCAAGTGGTTACTGAGTGTGAAAGAATCTGAGACAAAAAAAAAAAAAGCATTAAGGAGACAGACCAATAAGAGAACATGAATTAAGGAGACAGATGACAACTGGGATTGAATTTACATTTTTGATGAACACATTCATGGATTGATTTGTGTTTTACGTCTTATCAGCCCTTTGCAGGTTATTTAATGTCAGAAAACATATTTTGTAGATTATAACGTTTTTTTTTTTTTTTTTTTTTGAGATAATGGTTTACTGATAGAATTCCTGCTAATTATCCCATAGCTGGGGGGAGAAAAAGTGGATTCTTACCTTTCCCAAGGGTATTTCCACGTAAGTGAATATGACAAACCTGAGTGGAATTGGAATTCCGCTCTCTGGTTTCCAGTTCCTTTGAAGATCAAAGATCATTGGAAAGCAAGAAACCGGAATAGGGTTCCACAAGCGAGAAGTGTAAGTGAAGAAATGTTTAGCATAGAACTTAAAATTACATCTAGCAATTTCAACTATAAAACGATGAGACTTAGCTGTTAATCTAGTAAGTCAAATGCCATACGTGATACAGGCTTATGTGTCTTTCGATGAAGGAGTGACTAAATAATAGATAGGCTGCCGTTTAGTTCTGTGCAGATTAGTTGTCAACCAAGGCTCTACTCTGCCCTGTTATTCAAACCCTAACTGAGGGAGAAGAGATGGATTTATATTTTTCCAAAGAATAATTGCACGTAAGTGAATGTAACGAACCCGACTGGAATTCGAACTTGGCTCATTGTGATCTGTTATCCATTACACCACAACCCGTATATAGTAACGTGCTTAAATTCGTAAAGTCGTGGTAACCAGAGATAAAAGCTCATTGGAAAAATTACTATGTAAATAATTATAGAAAAGTCACAGTGAAGCTACGTTAAAGTAGGAATGGGACTGGACCCGCGATGCCAGGTCAGGGCTAATGACATTGCAGATTCTTCTTTGATGGTTAAATATCAGACTAGGCTGAAGTAAAAACTAGTTGAGCGTCTGGTATCAACTCCACCCGTAAAATCTTACTTTCTAGCGAAACTACGGGAGTCCCAATAGGGTCACCTAGCATGGTGATACTATAAGCCTATGTTCTACAAAGAGTTTATCAATCGGAAAACATTACGATCTAACGAAAATACATTGTTAAGTGATAGATAATATTTATTCTGGGGAACCAATTGGAATGACTGATGTATCATACTAAGTACAAATGACACTAATTATACACGGCATTCAAGAATACATTTGGAGTATATTAACATGCAACAATGTTCAACGCAAAAGATAATAGATCTCCAAGGATAAATGTCTACGACCTACCCCAAAAGCTGAGGTCCATAGAAGTAAGTTAATGTCTTGCGTGTACTGAAATCGTCAGGGTTGGATCGACGGAGAGTGCAACACTGAAATTCGAAGGCACATTGACATGGCTAAAGATGCCTTACAAAAGCTTAGCAAAATATTAGGAAAAATTCGTTAGAAAAGACGACAAATTTCCCTAGAAAAGAAAAACAATCTCTTCACAGATTAAAAAAGTCTTGAAGTAACAAAAATGTGGTTCTGCAAAAGGATTTTGAGAATACCATGGACTGAACATGTGAGCAATGACAGTATTTTAAAGACTTATACTTAATATTAGAAAGAAACAGTTGAAATGTCCAGGACACATAATGAGGAAAGAGGGCTTGGAAAATCTGACACTCACAGGATATATTGAAGGCAAGAGGGACAGAGGAAAACAACACATAACTTACCTAGAGAGATTGAGTAAATGGACGACAGAACAGTTTAGGAAAGATAACAATAATACAAAAATTATTAAGAGCGACTAAGTAAAAGAAATTGTGGAGCGCTATGATCGACAACATTCTGAAGGAACACGATAAGAAGATGAATTCGATTTAAAGGTTTTGGTTAATCCACTTTTCGGATAAATGAAATTCACTTCTTTGAAACCGACCCAACATTGATAATCCACAATTTTCGGTATTTCAGTGAACCTAACCGCATAGAAATGGCTTTGTGTCGTATTTTATATAAGGATACATAAAATATCTCTTTAAAGACTCAATTACACCGTGTAATAATATTTGTGTCCTTGGGTAACAACTGTTATTCTCCATTTGCTTACGCCTAGAAAATATGAAACATGGCTAATATTTCCTTCAAACTTTGCTTCCGTGACCAAGATGTTTCTGAAATGTACCTATTCCCATTACGGAAACTAGCGAATATGAACATTCTTGTTCCCGACAGGTAAGAAGAAAACGACATATGATTCACTAGTAGCATTTATTTATTTTAAGATTACACAAGAGATAGCACAAAAAATTTACAAGTAAGCAGTTTTTCGCAATTTACTCTTATACTGAAAATTAATTTCACGAATCAGCCTCCAAATATTGTCTCTCGTTAGTTTTTCGTTATAAAGTTCTTGGTAGCAGTGTTCAAAGTCCAGTATACTCTGTAGGTGTTATATGTGTTAGTATAAACCTATATCTTTATGTTGACGATTTCAGTATTTTGACTGTCCTGGGTATGACGTTAAACTACATCCGCGTCCTGGGTATGATGATAAACTACATCCGCGTCCTGGGTACGGCGATAAACTGCATCCAACAGCAAGGTCTCAGATAATGTTTTCAGAAAAATAATGTTTCCAGATCTAAGTTTTTGAAGCAATAATGTTGCCAGCTATACGTTTTTTTGTAAAGAAGTAATGTTGCCAGCTATACGTTTTTTTTTGAAACAATAATGTTGCCAGCTATACATTTTTTATTCCATACAAAATAGGCATTTAAAATTCATATAAACTGGATTTAGCATTAAATAACCCACAGGGGTTGATATGCCATAAAACTCAAACAAACAAATCAGTATTTTGAAATAGTTTTCTTATGTTGGTTTAGTTATCGTATTTAATGTCTTACAGGCGCTAAGTAAGTACAGTTAAAATGCTTTACACCGTCAGTGCCGCTTGGCATGTTGTATATATTGCATGACCACATATCCTAGCTGAGGATTTTGTCTAAATGGATGGCAAATCAAGGTTTAGGTGAGATAGCAAAAAGACTTGATAAATTATTGTGTATAAGCGGCTCTTCATATTCATAGATACGTTTTTTCCCAAGTTTCCTTAATGTATTGTAAGAAGCAGTTATGATTGTTGATTTTCTATTATACTGGTTTCAGAATAATTATTTTTATGGATATTTTTGTTTCTGGCCAATATACATAATTAGTTTTGGATGTGGTTGTAATTATTTTGATATTGTTAATATCAGGCACGGTTGAGTAATAGACAGTGGCTCGGATTGAGGAATACTCTTGGGAAAGGTATGAACCCACTTCTCCCCCTCCCACACCAGCTACAGCCTTAGATGACACCACAGTCTACCACAGAAGGAAATGGCAACCTAGTGCTGGAAAAAATCTGTTTCGTCAGTCATGTATCGAAAGATACATAATCGCCTAAACCTGTATCGCGTATGACACATAACTGACTGATTAATATTGGATAAATCGTTTTGTGTAGCAGATGTTAAAAGAGTTGTTAGTATTATGTGTGTCCATTTACCTGGAGTATAAATACAGAAAACCCCTTTAAAAACCTCCCATATCCTCGTTATTTCATACTAGTATCTCTGAGCGTTGTGGATGAAATAACGAGGATATGGGAGGTTTTTAAAGGCGTTTTCTGTATTTATACTCCAGGTAAATATTGGGGGTTGCAGAATCTTAGGGTTCTTAAATAGAATCTTGTAATTATTCCAGATTTTATTGTGTTACCGCGATGAGATTAGACATTAATAATGTTAATGTTGGTAGATTTTCTGTAAAATATGAAGAATGATGCGGATTATTGTTCATAAATTGACATTATTTCTTTTTTACTGTAAATGTGGATGCAGGTTTGAATCTACGAATTTCTTTATTAAGACTTTCAAATGATCAGGCCGGTAGACATTAATTAAACTTCAAAATGTTTACTGAATTCGGTGTGTCCAGTAATTCTAAATATAACGTTTATAGTAATACTAGCTTACAAGCCGCCCGATAAGGCGGCATTAATGCTAGCTCCTCCGGGGAGCTCTTGATTAGGCCCACGGCTTGTTCAGGAGATTGAGAGTCTCTGTCTTTGTATATTCTCATTTGCATGAGATTTTATTTCTCTCGTTGCAGCCTTGGCTCATTTGATTGCAATTTGGACCTATGTTGGCGGGGATTTCTTTTTGCGAGAACGTACGCGATAAGCAACAATAAACTACACAAGAACTCAAAAAACTTAAAACTACCTCCGAAAACACATGTGTGCATAAATTAAAAATAATATGTAAGATTTTAAGTCTGGAAAAATTTGTCATGCATATTTTTGTATGAAAATGTAGATCTGAAGAATTAGGAACAAAATCCCGGCCCTAAGGAAATAAATTATAATCCCAAGAACCCTTAAAATTGTCTGTTTCTTAATATAATTAATATTTGCTCTGTTTTTACATTGAGCTCTCCATAAGGATTACCAAATAATTTCATTAACTAAACAAGTATATATATATATATATATATATATATATATATATATATATATATATATATGTGTGTGTGTGTGTGTGTGTGTGTGTGTGTGTGTGTGTGTGTGGAGAATTTTTTAAAAAGCAACGAAAATTGTTTACGGACATTCTTCTACATTTCGGCCCATTTTCCTAGTTTTCGGTAATATTTAAATATAAATTGTCCAATAACTGAGTATGTCTGTGTATATCTGAGTATATATATATATATATATATATATATATATATATATATATATATATATATATATATATATGACAAAAGATAAAAAATGTTGGGTCATAGATTTACCTAAAACTGTTCTCTCTCTCTCTGTATATATATATATATATATATATATATATATATATATATATATATATATATATATATATATGTTTGTGTGTCTGTGTATTTCAATCAGTCTTCCAGTTTATATTTATTCAAATCCTTGTATATTTCCTTACTTCTGTTCATCTATATAAAATTCTGTAAGTATTGATCTTGTTAAGTATTTGCATCTATCTAGCAGTTTATTTTTGTTTCTATTTAGTCTTTTCGTTTCATCTTCCTAGGCATCTTCAAATATAACACCTTAAATACAAACCATTTAATAATATCTGACAGAAAGCTCTGTTAATAACTCAAGCTTGGAAGAACCATAAAATTTGAAAAGTAGCCCGATGATCAATGAAAAACAATCGGAAATGCTGGAATTTGGCCCAACAGTTGATTAAATCGACAAACGCTCACCTACATATTGTATAACGTTTAGTCGAATTGTTGGAAAGAAACTCGGCTGGATTAGTAATATCCTGATTCAGTCAACGCTCGCTCGTACGGAAGTTGAAACTTCTTAGCATTGATAAACATACTGGATGACGTCACAGTAACTAGTGGCCTGTATCAAAATTAGTTCCGCTTTCGAACTGCTCCAACGCTACTGTATTTATTCTGGAAGCTTATCTAATTCTCTACGTATAGTATCTTTCGATAATCCTTGCTCTTTTCAGATGCTCTTGGTTAGTTTCTCTTTGGCCTTGAGTTTTAAAGCCATCTTAATCGACACCTGATGCCAGTCTATTTCTGGCCTTTAATTCAAGTGAAAAATCACCACACTTCTCATTCTTTACGTGCCGTCCGCTCAGGATGTAGGCGATCAAGGCTCTCCTCAACTTCCACTCCCTTGTAACTTTTAAACTTTGTCTTTCTGTTATTTCTCCTAAGCCCTTTTCCACCATCTGCTAAAGCTCACTGAGTAAAGTATGTTATGCGTTGTTTTCTTCTGTCCCTTTTTGATCTGAGATCTGTTTCATGATCTCAGATTTTCCAAACTTTATTTCCTCATTATGTGCCCCAGAAACTTCAACTGTCTCTTCCTTATGTTAAGTATTAGTTTCCTTTTTGTTTCCATTTTCTCCAAAAGTTCGTCGTTGCTCACATGTTCGGTCTACGGTAACCTCGGATTCCTTCTGTAGAAGTACATTTTTGTTGCTTTAAGTCTCCTATTCATCTTCGAGGAGATCGTCCAGCAGTCACTGGCATACAGGAGAACAGATATCACATAGCAAATTTGTACTCTTTTCTTTGTTTCTAGCGAAGTTTCCCTATTTCTTAGTACTTTGCTTAGCTTTTGGAATGCCCCTTAAAACCCTTAAACCAGTTTGGGCAGAATATTGTTTAATTAATTTTCACTTCTCGAATTCTGCGAGCTGTTTTAGTGTCTTTGATGTCCAGTTTCAATTGATTGCTCAAAATTGGTAGAAGCTGAATTCCTTCTAACCGCCATTTTAGGATTTGGAACAATAGGTACAGCCGAAAAGAATTGATAATGAAATAATAATGTGGAGTTATAGTCTTAAACTCCACTAAAACGCAGGGGTTTACAGAAGGAAGTGAAACTGAAAGAGAACGATAAAGAGAATACTGAAAATGGGGAGTACTGAGGAAAGGACAAAAAAAAAAAAACCGGGATTAAGAAGACAGAAGATGGCGATTGATGTTGCATTTAATTTTTCGAAGTTATCAGAGAAGCAAGAAATCGGAAGGGAGTTGCACAGGTCGGAAGTGTGAAACAAACTGTTATAGTAGAAGTGGCTGTTGCATCTATTTCAAAAGTAAAACGCTGAGACATATCTGCCAATTCAGTTGCACGCTTAAATTCATGCAAAGTGGGTAGCAGGGAAAAATGCTCAACAGACCTGTTGCCATGAAAATATTTGTAGAAAATACAGAGGAAAGCCACGTCACATCGGTGAGAGAATGACTGGTCGAGTAAAGACCCTTCAGATTTCGTGTACAATCCCGAGATGAACAGTAGCAGCACCAAACTAGATATGGCAACAGAATACAATGCACAGAGGAATGGCAGTTTTGTACATGTACAAGATGGATTCTGACGAGAAAAAAATTTGCTACGACACAGTGGATAAATTTTATATAGTCACTTTACTTCAAGTCAGTGAATAGCATGAAGCCGAAAGGTGCAGTGTTTTCTGCTGGAGTCTAGCAGACAGAAAAGTTTCTCTTTGATGATTAAATGAAAGCAGTTTCGTTTAGGTGGCGTTAAAAGTCAATTCTCGCCCCAGTTAACCACTGGTTGGAGGTCCTCTTCAGGAACAGTTGCTAAGTTTACATTGTCGGGTCTGTCGAATTTGCTAATAATACAAGAGTAAATGCTAGTGTCATCTACATAAATGCCTAGTTGGGAACTAATTACATCGGGTAGATCAGAAAACGTGTATGTCCAAGATTAGAACCCTGGCGAACTCCTGCGTTTGTATAAAATGATCTGGAAATGTGCCCGTTGAACACGACCTTGATTACACGATTTGTTAGAAACGATTGGATTAAGCTAAATATTCGTCCCGTGCGTAGAAGGCCAGGGACCCTGTCGAACGCTTCGAGATATCAAGAGTGACAGCCGGAGCTTCGCATACACAAACTCGAACCGAACAATTAGACTATTCGCACATATAATTTGATTATAGTGGTGGAGTCTTGTTGCAGAACCAACCACACTTTTTGGTAAAGCCAAATACAGAAAAGTACCATCAAGGGCCGGTGCGTCTTACCCCCCATCCCCGAACACCCCGATGGGACGAGGGCGTATTGGATACCCCATTGTAGCCCCTGCTATTTTTTATACTCCCTTTTATGGCCATCCGCCATTTTAAAAATTATTTTTAAACTGACGTTACATTGTCAGTCATCAACTAATAATATACATCGTCTATCTGCATGACCGGTGCGGTGCATACTACGCAGGAAGCCCCGACGAGGTTGGAGCCAGAGAAGGCCTAGTTTAAACAGCGTCTTTCTTTTCCTGTTTTTTTTTTTTTTTTGACTTTTTGTAAAACGTTTTTTTTCGGCGGAGAGGCGTCGGCGATTAATCTTTATGGAAATTTGCGACTTGAACATTTTTTTCGAGTAAAATTTCGTCATGAATATATTAATGGTTATTACAAAAAGAATGACTTTTTCTCAGATTTTTTAAAATAAAAAAAACTATTCATTATAAAATTAAATAATGAACATGTACTGAAATTTTGATTTAAATTGGATAATATTCCCTGATGTTTTGGTAATTTAATAAATGCGCTTCTCTTCCGCCCAAATTTTCCTTCGACGGTTTGTGGCCCTCAGTTTGGGAAACTTGGAATCAACATGTAGTAAAGAGGTGGTCCCCGTATCGAAGTTTCGGGAAGTTGGGGTGGCGAGACCCTAGCGCCGGGCCTACTACCATCTTCAGGTTTTGAATTAAGAGTTGTCCTCCTTGACCAGTTATCACTCAAGGCTATAAGGACCAGGTCACTCCTGCTATTTACCCATAGCTGAGTGGGCGTTGTTGTGGAAAGGATGGTTCATAACTTTCCCAAGGGTATTTGCATATAAGAGAATGGAATATATATTTATAGTAAGTAAAAAATCATAGCGATTTAAAAACTTGAAAAATGATCATAAATCATCTTTTATATAAAACAATAAGCTCTTTCTCTGCCTGGAGTAGAATGCACAACTCACACAACTGAATAATTTCAACCATATGTTTTCATGGGCCAATACATCCCCAAAAGTGGCCCAGGATTGCTGAAAGATGAGCGATTCTATCGAGCCACTATCCCTAGGATTGTACCCAACAAATGCTACAGAACAAAATGTCCTCCTGTTTAACCCATAGCTGGAGAGAAAACAAATTGATACATACTTTTTCCAAGAATATTTGAGCATAAGTGAAAGTAACGGACTCGGCTGGAATTCGAACTCATATAAATACAAAAAAAAAAAAAACAGAACGAAAGAAAGAGAGATATATTGATAGGCACGTTACGGGTTATAGTCCCTGTATGAATAAGGTTTAGAACGCAATGTTTAACTCCAAATGTCGCGAAAACTTGATATTTATAAAATAAGGAAATAAATGATATGGTTTACTGAAATTTTATTTCTCTGGAGATAAAGAATGATGACTAGTTGTCTGACCTCAAGACAGACAACCTAACTCGCCATCACTTTATTCAGGATGTGTCGTCTTAACTTAAAAATACAGGCTAAAAAACAATCATTGGAAAGAGAATAAAAGTTGTTTTTTTTTAATTTTTTTCCAATCATTTTATTTAAAATAATATACCTTATCACAAATTTCTAAACCAAGAACTGTTTGCAGGTGGCAAACAGTTAACAGATCGAAATATGGAATTTTGCGAGCCAAGTTCAAATTCCGACTGAGTCAGTTTATGCTCACATCGTACTAATGCCGTTGGGGTATGGCTTGAAAGAAGCAAAATTATGCTGTTTTTTTGTGTGTGAATATTATGTCACTACACTGTATGTTGCAGTTAAGTGATTGCCAAGTCATTTAGTCACCATTAGAAACATCTCTGCCTCATATCAGCATGGCTGATGCTCAACTCTGCAAGTGCACCTCACTGCGCCTCACTGCGCCTTCTTGACCTCACGTTTATCCACTGACCTGAGGTGGAACAACTACATTAAATCAGTTGCTGCATCTGCTGCAAGGAAAGTTGGTTCCTTGTGTTACACGAGAAGGTTTTTCTCGTATGAGTCCAACCTTCACATCTACAAATCTACCATTCATCCTTGCATAGAATATTGTTGGCATATATGGTCTGGTGCCTCGGCTGTTCATCTCGAGCTGACTTGGGATCTTCATTCCAATCACAGACGTGATGTGGCTTCCCTCTGTCTTTTCTAAGAATGTTTTCATAGCAACTACTCTGATGAGATATTTTCACTAGTGCCCCAACTGCATGAATTTAAGCGTGCTACTAGATTGGCACCACGGTCCCACCCTTTTACTGTTGAAACAGTTAAATACAACCGCCTTTCCTACCCCAATAGCTTCTTCTCTTGAACTTGCCGTTTGAGGAAATCCTTTCCTCTTACTTGCTCCTCTGATAACAATAACTGTCAAAAATTTAAATGTAATGTCAATCGCCATCTTCTGTTGCCTTGATCCACAGTCTTCTTTTTATCCTTTACTCACCCCCCCCCCTATACCCAGTCTTTTTTCTTACTTACTCTCTCTGTAGCCCCTTGCGTACTAATGGCACTCCCACTTTGCTTACGGTAAATTGCTTAAAAAACAAAGTAAAGATGTTTCTAAGATTTCCCTAAAAAGTTCCCAGCAACATCTTTTGCATCAACTTTATAAGCACTTTCTTTTCAATGAAAACTAATTGTCTTTTAGTAAAGAACTAAAATAGAAAGCTATGAAAGAAAGATGTGCCAGAGAAGTGCGTTGGTTAATAAAAAAAATGTTTTTAAAAATAAACAAGTGAAGACGTTGAGTGTTTCAGCTTGTAGTGCGCACATCTAATGAACACTTGTGCCTAAAGAAAAAATGTAGACAAATATATATATATATATATTTTACTTGACACTGACCTTATTCTGAAGACTCATTCATCAGTTTTACGTACATCAGCTGCCTTTACCGTCATCAGTCCTCTGAGACTGCACGACTGAATATGTCAAGCTGCGTTTCTCCAAAAAAAAAGCCATCATGTGAACAAACGTTATATATATATATATATATATATATATATATATATATATATATATGTGTGTGTGTGTGTGTGTGCGTGTGTGTGTGTGTGCGCGCGTGTGTGTGTAGATGTGTGTGTGGTAACGCTAGGTGTACTGTGAGAGAAATACTTATACTTACATTCTATTACTATTTGTACAACATTACATACAATATCTATATAAACTTTTGTATATTTGTAACTTAATTAATTTATTCCATAATTCATTGAATAGTTTTTTTGTTTTTTTTTTCATTTGAAAAGTTATCGGAATTCTTCAATTCCCAAATCTAATGATGAAATAGGAGTTTTTTTTTCTTTTTTACTTTGTAAGGGCGTGTTGGTCAGGCCGATAACTTTTCCTCTGCCCACTCCGTATAATCCATGTAACGATATCTAGTCCCCCTACTGCAGGCATTAGTCTATCACATTTGATAGGGAACTATAAAGGCTTCAGTAATCTTTTTTTGTTGTTTTTTTTTTTTTTTTTTTTGTTTAACAAGACCCAAGTAAAAATTTCGTAAATTTTTCTTAACCCACCAACAGAACGTCTTTTCAATATATTTTCTTAGTGATATTGGCCAAAATTTTGGAGCTATCCTCTGGAATTAATAATTAATAAGTTTCATACCTTCGTTCGTTTAACTCCTACTAAGCTAGAATACTGAAACTATTGAATCCGTTAGTTCATGGCGTCGATCTTTTGCTTTTTAGAGGGTTACCTAAGATTAAAAAATTTAACATTAATCAGCAAGATAGATTAGGCAAAAAAAGTTGAGGAACCTTTATACAGTAATCGGTTAATTTCGTTATTATTATCTTGATTGCTGCTTTGTGAAACCGACTCCCAAGAGAATGCTTCCCCAATGAATACAATTTTAACCTGTTCAAGTCTAGGATTAAGCGTTATCTTCCCCATATATGGAATTAAACTATCCATCTATTTCTGTAAACCTCAACCTCGAGTGGCTCTTGTGCCTTGTACACGGTGAACATTATGGTAAAAAAAAAATATAAACCCTTCAGGAAGAGAAGTCCCTCTGATCTGAAGTGAGCTAGAAAATTAGTTTTGAAGAAGGTACGCAACCTTCAATTTTGAGGCAATTCTTCGAAATACATACGGTGGCTTCAGACTTTTAGCCTTTATCGTGCACGTCTTTTGTTGACAATTTACTTTGTAAATGCTATTCGACTGCCTACCTTGAGTAATTACTCATGGTGCGTGCCCGATTTTACACAAACACCCCCCATACACACATATATATGTACATATCAGTGAGGAGATTTTACTGAACATTTGCATAGCTATTAATACAAACAACCTTCTATCAGAAGACATATAATATTTACGAAAGATTAACTGCAAGTCCTGTTGTCTTAAATGAATACTATTTTTTATATTCTTAAAGGAATATATCTATCAGAGTAGAAATACAAAGACTCTCAAAGATTTTTGTATTCTTTCTGAACAAATATTTCCGTTATATTATTATCAGGTGAAAAACAAAATGGATGCTGAATGACATTCAAGACGAACAGAAACGAATAGAGTAATTCAGAAATAAAATTACTAAAGTCTATTGAATTAATTTTAATTTACTTTAAGCAGTATTAAATGAACTGATTTATCAACCTCTTTCAGGTTATTTAAAACTAGAAAATATTTTTAGATTTGTTTTGGAGATAATGATTTACTGATACAAGTGCTACTAATTGACCCATAGATGAGAGTAGGAAAAGAGGTGGATTCATATCTTTTCCAAAAGTATTTGTGCGTAAGTAAATATAACGAACCCGATCGGAATTGGTACTCGGCCCTCAGATTTCCACTTCGGAGCCGTTATCCATAGTACTACTCGCAAAACCAAAATTACAGAACCTGATCACTGTAAACGGTCATCCATCTATGTACTGACCAGGCTCGACGTTGCTTCGGTGATCGTACGGGAACCAATGTTTCAACGTGACATGGCCGTACCTTTTTTAACCTCTAATAAATTTATTGATAATATTCTTTCAATTAACCAAACTCAAGATAAAAAATGAAACTGTGAAGAGGATTCTGCATCGATATTTTTGTACAGATTCTTTTATCTAAAATAAAAGATAGTCTTATTCAAAACAATGAGACTGTAATTTACTATGGATAACGTAAAATTCCACCCCTAAAGAATTGTGCTAAGTGAAATTAGATGTAATGGTCTGTCCGTTAGATTTTTACCACCTTACAGTCCAATGCTAAACCCAATAGAAAAACAGGCTTTCTGTTCTTAAAATCAAAATTGTCTTTTGATGCTTAAGATCCATGCAATACAAAGAACAAGGATTTTTCCATAAATATCGATGTTTTTTATTCCCGCGACAGAATCTTTGGTCAAAGCTCCATCTATGTTAATATCAATAAAAATTAATTTATTTAACTTCATCAGAAATTGACAAACAAATAGTTTACAATATGCAACCAAAAGTGTTTTCGATTTAATTATGGCCTCGTGATTGAATTCTCATCTTTATAAGATTGAATATGTTTCATTACTTTGAATATGAGTCACTTTTATTTTAAATAAACGAATCAGTTCAATGAATAAGATTCTTTTTATTTAGAAAAAGGGTATCTTCTTTTTTAATAAAAAATATTTCTAATTTGAATAAATGTAACTTGCTTAGTGAATATCCCTGTAAAATATTCAGGCTTTTACAATGGGTTATGATAATTTTTTAGCGACCCTTGATTACAGCAATTTTTAATTTTTAAGCTTGTTTAATAACTTCTCTTCTTTTTTTTCAGACAATACCGTGTTAGTATCAAGTTACTCTCATCTATGAACAATTGTTGACATCTTGCAATGAAAGTTCATGGAAGTAAGGAAATTAGTGAATTTCAACAAGGGTAAATAATAGGATGGCATCAGTGTGGCAAGTCAAATCCAGAAATTGCTAGGTTTTTTCAGGTTAATCATTAAACGGTTAATAATATTGTGAAGAAATTTAATGAAGAAGGCCATTGTCGTGTTCAGGAAGACCAAGCATCATGTCTGAGCGAACGAAAAGGGCGCTGAATAGGGAAGTCATCAGAAACTGTCGCCAGAGCGTGAAAGATGTCGCCAACAGCATGGAAATGTCACCATGTGCGGTGAGAAGCTAGGCTATTAAAGAAGAGTTGCAAGAAAGAAGACCTTGATTTCAGAGGTTAATAGGCGTATGGATTGGGCGTGAGAATTCGAGAACAAAGATTATGAATTTTGGCAGTCTGTAATTTGGTCAGATGAAAGTAAATTCTGCTAATATTCTAATTCGAGATTGGTGTAAGTTTGGAGAAATCAGAATGAGACTCGGAACACTGAATGTCTGCAAGCGACCGTGAAACATGGAGGGATTGGAGTAATGGTGTGGGGCGCTGTCTGGGTTGAAATTTGAGCTGATTATTGTTGAGCGGTTGAATGGTCTAAAATACTGACAAATATTAGAGTAAGGTCTACTCCCACTATTTGAATTCAATCAGATTGACAAGAATATCTACCTTTATCAAGAATATGGAGCGCCATGTCACGTGAGTAAAGTAGCAAAGGCTTGGAAGGAATCGCAATCAATCAAGTTACTGCCATGGGTAAATTAAATTCCTGACATGAATCCAATAAAGCACGTTTGGGATCACCTTGACCGAAGATTCGAGAGCGTGCAATCGAAATCACGTCAGTGGCAACCTTAAAGAAACATTGGTAAAGGAGTGCCAAAATATGGCTCAGACGATTGTTGATAACTTGATCAAATCCATGAAAAATCGAATACAGGCATTGAAACTAGAAAACGGAGGATCTACTCCATACTTGTTCCAAATACTGTTTGTTTATATTGAATAGGGATTACGTCATTAAACTTTCAAATTGGACGTAATTTATTTCTCCTGGCTAAAAAAGTTTTAGGACACTACATAGGCCATTCAGAATATAAGATCCCTGTGTGTGTGGACGATTTTGAAGAGTTCAACGACATTCGATTTTTTATCAAGAAAACCGAATTCATTTGTTCTTCAAGAAACAAAAGATTTAATTTTATAATCGGCTTTCGTCATTACAAATCCCGAGGACTACGTTCATGTCAAATGAATATCAGTTTTGATATTCATTTGAACGGCATTTATTTTAATTTCTTTTCCTTGATATCAAATATTTCACCAGAGACCGAAGGTAAATGAACGTTTTTTTAAAGGAAGGCATTGAATTTTTTGAATAAAAAGTTATTTTCTAAATACAATCTTTTGTATTTCATATAAAGAAACACTTCCTAGGACTTTTTAATGTATCAATATTTTTCTCAATCATTCCCAGTGTTCCTATTACGACTACTATTACTACCGTATGATCAGGTCTATATGATAAAATTCATGTTCTCTGAAGTATTTAAAACAATATATACTCTCTGTCTATATTTCTGTGATGAGGAATTATAACTATTTACACTACTTACATTGTTCAGATCTTTGTTATCATATTGATGACACTTCGGCCGTTGTACCATCCAGCCTTCTTCAGGTAATTGGAATTTCGAATCGAACCCTTTATTTCGTCCACTGGAGTAGATTGCTCGAGTCTCACATACCATGCCTCCTTCGGATATATCAGCATCAGTTGCAGTTATTTTCAATGCCTTTATCCACTGTGCCATGTGTCCTTGGTTGAAGTAATCCAGTGACTTGACCTAAAGAGTTGTAAGTTCAATACCTGGTCACAGAAGAGGTGAACAAAAACTTGGAGAGCAATAAATGAAACTAAAATATTCAGAAGAGTCATGGCATGTGAAACTAGAACAGTCTACCTCGGTGGACGAAATTTCAATCTACCCGGTTTGGTTCAAAATTTCAATCACCTGAAGAAGGCCGGAGCTTACAACGGCCGAAAATTCGTGAATATGACAACAAAGATGAGGACAACAGCCCTAACAATGTAAATAGTGTAAATAATATATACTCTATTAGCCTGTGTCACCGTCAGTTGTAAGACTTGTTTTTTTTTTTTTTTTTTTTTGCTGAGCATATTTTCTGCATGGAGTAGATTATAATGTTGGTATATCTTCCAGCTAAAGTAATCCTCTAATATAAAAGGTGTTTTATTAAAACGGATTATATATAAGGATGTTTCATTAAGACGGATCAAAGTCAGTAGTAAATAAATCAGTGTCATTGGTGAAAATTTATTTATTTCTCTATTAGATCATGTTATTTAAGTCATGGAAATTATGTGTGAAAAATAATATCGCCCAAATGTCCGCCAAATCTGAAAGAAAAAGAAAAAAAATCATTAGACGCTTAAACTTAATTCACATTTAAAATCGTTATTGGAACACTCTTTACCATGCCTATTTTTAAAAACATTTGCTGCTAGGGTAGAGAATCAAGTATTAAATGATCAAGAGTGTCCTCAAGGTCAGTACCGAAAGAAAAAAGTTGGATGTACTTTAATTCTTAAATATCTGTCTAGTAAGATCTTGTTAGGGGGTCTTGATGTTGAGTTGCTAAGAAGACATATTCTGCCTGCAACTCTGCAACTACTGACAGCTCAGATATTTGTCAACCTTATGGCCATGTGATTACTATAGGTATCGGCCATATAAGGCTTTTTCTTCCCTTTTGGTTTTCAGAATGATTAGGTACTTAATTTTTGCTTTTAATTTGATATATTTGCCATATTTTTTGGTATTTCGTTTCATTTAATTTTGATCATTTAGTTGTAGAATTTGATTGATTTTTTTTTAGCATTTCTTAATATAGAATTGTTTAGTTTATATAAGGAAGTTTAACATCCAATCATTTATTAGTTGTAAATAGTTTCCAAGTCCGATGAGTATATTTTCATATGTGAGTTCTAATTGAACTAATCCCCTTCCTGTCGCTGTGCTAGGCAGGTGCAAATGATCAACATCGGTTTTGTAATAATACATTTTATATATGGGTAGATATTCCCGATCTTTTTATCTATTCGTCGCAATTCTTGAAGATTCCAGTTTGTCGGATTGACCCATTGGGCCGACAGGCTTTAATGGGTTACTGACAAAAACCTAGAATTAATAACGTTTTTTTTGTTTTTGTTTTTGTTTTTGTTTTTTAATAAACCCAGAATTAATAATGAATTTAAGAAAAGTAGAGCAACGGATTACTTAGAAAAACTAGAAAAAGACAGAGAAGTACAAGAGAGAGAGTTAGAAGTGAAAAAGAGAGAGAAGTAGAAGTGAAAGATAGAGAGAGAGAAGTGAGAGAGAAAAGAGGTAAGAGAGGAGAAATGAGAAAAGAGAAGGAGTGAGAGAGAGAAGAGGTGTGTGTGAGAGAGAAGAGGTGTGTGAGAGAGAGAAGAGGTCATAGAGAAAGAAGCCGACGTTTCTTAGACACATACTTAACCTTCGTAGGGTATTTCGAACTCAAGAGAGATAAGGGAATGTAGCGAACCACTTACCTGACGAGCTTTTGTTAATGGATAGCGTGACGGGGTGGGGAACAGATGTTTTATCAAATTTAAAAACGCTGCTAAGGGTCACTTGTGATAGGAATTTGTGGAGAGCAATGATCGACACGAGTGATAGGAATTTGCGGAGAGTAATGATCGCCACGAGTGATAGGAATTTGTGGAGAGCAATGATGGTAGTGTTAAGTAAACTCTATTGATTTGGACAGGATGTTATAATAATCCAGAACTTTTACTGGAAGCAAACCACATGTATACGGATTGAAAATTAATTGAGTCGATACACTAACATAGAAAGTAGCTTCTCACCGGATTTTTTCAACCTCTATAGCGAGCCTATTCGAAAGGAGCTGGAGATCCTACGAGGATTTATTATCGGTGGGCGCAATCTTAACAATATGAGGTAAGCAGATGATATGGTGCTGAAGGCAGAGATAGAAGGAAAACTACAGGGCCTCTTAGGCAAGGAAGTAAAGCAAAGCGAGGAGAAATGAATAACCATCGACTCAAAGAAGTCGGAATGCTTGGCTATCAGCAAGAGAAGAAGCCCAAGATAAGAACCATCAATTGTAGATGTCATTTATAGCAGAGAACTTTAAATATCTAGAAAGTGTTTTAACAGACGACACTGGAATCTGAATGTGCATTTGAATAGACAAAAATACATTACAAAAGCTAAAAAATGTATTAAGAAACAGATAAAATTCGTTCAAAACAAAGAAAAGACTGTCAATCTTCTTACATAGCAGTGAATACTGGACAATCTCCTCACAGATGAAGAGAAGACTGGAGGCAACAGAAATGTGGCTCTCCAGAAGGATGCTGAGAATACAAATGGATGGAGTGCATAAACAACAAAGAAGTTTTAAGGAAAGTGGAAACAAAAATAACACAGGCTCAGAATCAGAAAGGTACAGTCAAAATTTGTTGGACATATAATGAGGTATGAGTGCTTGGAGAATTTGACACTCACAGGACATATTGAATTCAAAATGGACAGTGGGACACAGTGGGAAACAGTGGGACACAGTGGGACACAGTGGGTCAGTTTCCTGTCCAGATGGTGTAAATGGATGGTGCTGAACAGGGATTGGAAGAGATAGAAAAAAAGGCAAACGTTACTAAGTTCTACAATGGATAGAAAGTTGTGGAGAGCTATGATTACCCACGCCCTGAAGGGACACGGCACATAGAAGAAGAAGATCCATGCATTGCGCAGTTCTTATTAATTTCCCAACTGAAACTTGTTGATCAGAAACTGATCTTTGTAGACTTAACACGTTGTGACTGTCAGAAGTCAAATACGAAATCTGGCGGATTCAACTGAAATCACTGAAAATGGCTTACGATTCCATCACGTTGAAACACGGGTTCCCGTAAGATCACAAAAGTTAAGCAACGTCTAGTCTGCTCAGTACCTAGATGTGTGACTGCATAGGAATACCAGATGCTGTAAGCTTGGATGTGTAAGGGGTGTAATGGATAATGACTCGGAATTGTTAATAGGAAAGCCGAGTTCTAATTCCAGTTGGGTTCGTTAAATTCCCTTACGCGCAAATACCCTTGGGAAACTTATGAAACCACCGCGTCTTTCCCGATTAGTAAAACTTGTATCACTAAATCATTTTCTCAAAAAAACATTCTTACAATCTAAAATATTTTCTGGGTTGAAATAATCTGCAAAGGGTTGATAAGCCGTAGAAAACGAATCAATCAATCATACTAAAAGTATCAAGGCGAATTAACTCGTTGGCACGAGATAACTTGTTGATGGCGGTTTTTATTATGATGCCAACTACGAGTTAATCCGTGATTGGCAGTCAATGTATTAAAAAACGTTTTTGTATTCTTTTTGCTCTTCTTTAAAGGATTTCTATATTCTTTTATTTAAGTAGCTGTGAGTGTATTATATGTTGGGAAAAACCTGTGACGATTTGGCAGTGTCATCAGTTTTGTGAATTACATAAGTGATGCCCTGAATGAGACATTCTGTGTCATTCTATTATTAGAAAAAAAAATCGACTAATGGAAGGGTGGAAAAACATTTAATCGAACGTTAGGTACCTTATCTATTCTTCGTCATTTTTTATTTTAATTTTGAAAGCTTATATCTTTTTAATAGCCATCTTATTCCATTTGTGTTCATCTATTTCATACTCACGATATGTCCTTAATCACTTCTTCGCTACTTTGATAATTTCTTTCCATTTCCTCTTATTCCAAATCTCTAATTTCTTTATTTGATTTCTTTATTTGATTATTTCTATAAAATTCGTTGATCTCACCATTTCTCTGTATAATTCGTTGATCTCACCATTTCTCTGAAGAATTTTCTCTTTTTGTTTCGAAAGTATTGTTTTGTTTATAAAATTAATTTCTTTTCTCACAATGCATCTTTTTGTGCTTTTAATTGAGTGCCTTGTTCAAGTCTTTCTCACTCTCTCAAAGTTGGCATGACATTCTCTTCTTTGATATTTACATTTCAGTTTTAATTTCCTGCTGTTGTAACTGTGAACTAAGAAAAAGGAAGCACCGTTTCAGCTATCGTTCAAAACGGAAGTGCCGTCTCGGCCATATTGTTTATATGTCAATAAAAGAGTTGGACTATTGTTATTGGTTTTTGAATCTCGTTTTGGACGTAACTGTGACAAGTTTAGTTTATTTTCAGTCGAAATATTCTTTTTTGAATCCTTTAGTTAAGTTGATTTTGCAACTATTTTTCTTATTTTTTTTGTTAAATTGATTTTTTTGATATATTTTTTCCTTTGTCGTTTTCTTTTTCTTTCAGTTTTATTTTTTCTCCGTGTCGGCTTTAAGTCGCTATCTTTAATGTTATTTTCTGGTGTAACAAAGCTTCACCAGTTCAGCGTTTATTGTTTTTATTTCATTATTAATTAATTTATATTTTATTTTTATTTTTTTAGTTTCGACTTTTTAATTTCTCCTTGACAGCAGTTTTATTCGCCTCCTTCCCACTTAGGCTTTTTTATTTCTATTTTTTCTAGGCTACTATTTTTCCTTCAGTTACTATTTTTTTAAACTTTTATTCATTTTTCGTCGTTGGGCGAATTTAATTTTTATTTAAACTCGTCGGGGTATTTCTTTGTACTTTTCACCTAATTTTCTTTTTCTTTTACGAACTTTTATTTTTAATTTAAGTCCATTTTTCTTTTTGTTTTCTTGTTCAAACCAGTTTCTTTTTAGAGTTTGTATTTTTTTTTGTATTATTTCTTTAATTATCTTAACCATTCGGGGTTAATTCTTGGTATTTTTCACCAAATTTAATCTCAACATTCATTTCCTGGTTGAGCCAGATTCTTGATTGTATTTTATTCTTTCGATTTTGTATCACTTTGTATTATTCCTTTATTTTTTTTTTTACCTTCGCGATAAATCCCTTTTTTTTTCTTTTTTTTTTTTTACCAAGCTATTTTAATTTATTTTTCAATTGAAGCAATTTATTATTTTCTTGGTTAAACCAGTTTTCTTATTGATTTGTATTTTTGCATTGTTAATTTTCTACACACTTCCGGCTACCTTTTTCTTCCTCCCCTACCCTTATTCTTCCCTCTCCTTATTTCTATATAATTTACCACAAGGAAAAAAATTCTGTTTCCCTTACACGTTTAAAGAACAATATGGCCGAACAAAGTCGGTCGATCCGAAAAGATTTGTTCGGATCAACCTTCAAAATGTTCCACCTGATAAAAAAGACACTATGGAATAACCAGAATTTTTAAAAAAAAGTGTCAGCGGAAAAGCTAATTCTATGGAGGCCAATAATAGCCAAAATTTGACAAAAAATGTACGGAGGCGAATATTAGCCAAAAGCTGACCAATAAGAGTATGGAGGCCATGAATGGCTAAAATCCAATGAAAGTGTGAAAAACCATTCGGACAAGAACGAAAATGCTGAGGTCGGCAAATCGCCTTGTTGTTGGAAGTCCCCTCCTACATACATTATCAATAATGCGGAGTTTTTGTGGTCGAAAGTGGACTCATGGAAGACCCTCAAGAATTTAATAAAATTGAAAAAATCATAGTCCGTCTTCGTGGTGGACAAGCGCACGCACAAAATTGATCGCTCCACGAAAGACACGGTGGTAAAATCAGTGTAATACTCGGGGTCTAAGCCACAGCGAATAGTTAAAGGTGCAGGCATGTGGGACATATTGCTACCCACGCAAGAAGATTGTGTGAAAGCCAGGGAGCTGATCGCAAAAAATCTAATCTAGCTGACGTGAGGTCTCTCCTCAGATATCGGGGAGCATCTTGCTGCGTTTCATGCGCAGTATGACGAGATACTGGATGCCTCCTGCGATAGCTTAACTGGGAGATAAAATTTTGAAATCATGTTAGACCGAAAAGTCTTCCTCTCTATCCCTAATTGTCTGGAAGTAGGGGCTCTGAAGTTGCCGATTATTGTTAGCAGCCGCAGACCAACTTGCTGGAAGTGTGGAGAAGCTGGTCACCCCTCCTCTTTCTACCCAGAGAAGAAAGCCTCTGTTAATTCAGGTCTCGGTCGACCAAGATCCGCCCTCTGATTGTGTCTTTAAATTCTGCCACGTCTCTGATGGGCATGCCAGCTTCCGGGACCGGTACGTTTAAGCCCTCGGTTGGGTCAAATTCACAGTCCCCATTTCCCGAAAAGCCTTCTCCCGATGCTAGTGCAGTTGTGTAGAAGGGAGATGGGGAATGAAAAGTTGTTGGTTGGGTCAGAAGGAAACACCACACGGCGCGGCTTCAGTCCTCCGAAGCCTCCTGTCAAAAGGCACTGACAAACCCACTCCCTCTTTAGCCTCAAAGGCCTCAAAAATGTTATCTCAGATATGAATAGACTGAAAAGATAAAAGCTGACTTAAAACATTCACCAGCAAAAAAGGCAGCAGAAATCCCAGCCCATACAAACAAAGCTCTTCTTACACCCGTTGTCATACTCCCAGTCCTTCCCCCAGGAAACATACTGAAATTCCACCACTTTCTAAAAGACATAGAATCCCTTCGGTAGAGGCTAAAGTAAAAAGAAAATGCCCAATAAGTTTCCATACAATTTAGAGGAAGATGTCTGCCGCATTTCCCCAGCCCTGGCTGAAAGAAAACGAAATTATGGAAATATCATAAAAGAATTGAAGTACCTATTGTCCATCAAATAGTACGGGGACAAAGATGTGGAAGTCCCAGAAAACTTCCCAGAAGCCCAAAGAGTTCTAACGGTCATCCAAACGGGATCGGGGCGCAACCGATATGGGGTATGGTCGAGGAGGCCATTAATTCTTTTAAAATGTCGCCCCCAATTGCCATCGTCGAAAACTAACAAAAAAAACTGAAACAATTTTATTCAGGTAGGGTCCCAGTTTTACTCCATCCCTCCCTCTATAGGGCTTTAAAACTGACTTATCCCTGGGATATTGGCGGTCTCTCCCATGACGGTACCATCAAGAGTGAGATGGGCCAAGGGTGAATGGGAGAAGGTGTTGGTATACTTACCCCGACCATGTTCAAACCAGTTTCCCAACCCTAATCGGACTGATAATGGCTCTTTGTTTAGCAACTTTGAATGCCCGGGGCCTGAGATCGGAGTCTCGCAGAACGAGATTGTAACTCGTCTGTGGCACCGGCAGAATCTTTACTTGAAGGGGAGGCAGGAAGTATGTGCCTCACACATATACCTGATTCTCCTTTACCGACTGTTCGTACTTCCTCTCCCGTCTTCCACTCTATTTGATTTCATAAGGCTCTTGTTCTCCTTCTTTTCAGGGGGCAAGTCTTCCAACATGTTACGAGACCTGTTACCTCCATCCTTCTGAGGGTAGTCTGGGTGTGCCTTGCGTTGTGATTTGTCGACATACGCTTCGTATCTCTTACCTGGACCGGATGTGTTTGCAACCGGATGAGAATGGTAAATTCTGGAAGGAAGGCGCCCGTAAGAACTTCCCATCCGTGAGAAGTGTGCGTTCGTACGAGGAGGAAGCCGGCCGTTTACATCGAGGCGAGTACTTCTATCGCGAATGTCGGCTTCTCTCAAGTACATCTTTCGGGCGAGGACGTTAGTGAGGGGGGAGGACGTTCAGGATTATTTTGATAGGCGATTCCTGACGAAGCAGAAAGCTCGCTCTATATGGTCTTGGGCGTCAGGGTTGAAATGTCTCACTAATACTGAGACATCACACACCTGGTTGGTGATTCGAGGGGCCCTCTGGGTCGGCAAAAAGCTTTGGCGTGTTTGGAAAGGTCTGCAAACTATATTCACTGCAATGAGGCGGTGGAGACCATTGGTCACACCTTCTTTCAGAGTCGTAGTTGTACAAATTTGACAACCATCAAGGTTCGGTATGCTGTGCGGAAAGTTCTTTGTCTTCAATGCCCAATGTATTACTATGCGATTCGTGATATGGACGACGTGACAGATGGACTTCCATGTAGACGGGAAGTTTACATCAAGTTAAGATTAGGACGGAAAGGAAACGACTCAATCCATCGGAATTTGGCGAAAGGTGGGTGAGTCTTGCGCCTTTGTGCCGAGTGAAATGTGCTGAATTAGTGTCATTTGGTTGCCAGTTAGGAAAATGGCACGAAAAGCGAATATAGTGTCCATGGGACAAAATTCCTTTTAATTGTCTAAACACGCATCATTTTTCTAGATAGTGCAAAAAAACAAAACAAAACAAAAAAAAACAAAACAATCGATGAGTAATAATACAGTCTCACTACATGTAAGAAGAAAACACATCTGATATATCATTTATATATGGTTAATTCGGACGTACCTGAACTTTATACATGTAAACTCGAGTCAAATGGAATCAGTTGTAAAATGAAAATCGACACCGGGTGTTCATCTTCTCTGTTAAGCGAGGAGTTATTCAAGAGAATATCTAATGCAGTTTTGTCTAAAAAGGCTTTGATACAAAACTTGTGTATTGCGGGCATATTATTGAGCCTAGGGGAGTTGCTTACGTGACTGGAACACAAGAGGGGAAGCTGTAATTTAAGAGTGCTTCTGTACCCGGATCTGGATCCAAACTTCTTGGACAGGATTGGTTGGAAAGATTACCAATCAATATACCTGCTACCTGTAGCCAAATTACGTGAACCGACTTGGAGCGAAAATTTTCTGAGGTTTTTAAATCAGGATTGGGCACTTTGAAAGACGCAACAGCAAAGCTGCATGTCAAACCTCACAGTACCCCTTACTTCATGAAAGCACGATCAGTACCGTTAACAATCCGAGAAAAGTTGAGGCCGAACTGGATCGCATGGTTACTACAGCAGTTATCAAACCAATTGCTTTTTCTGAATGAGCCTCCCTCATCGTTAAAGAAAAATGAAGTTAGGATCTGTGGCAATTATAAGCAGGCAGTAAACCCTGCCTTACAGATAGACCAATATTCCAAATATAGTCGACTTATATTCCAAAGTCTCGAGAGGACATTGTTTGACGAGATTCGATTTGAGTGACGCATATTTTCCTTTGCAGGAAGAGTCACAAGAATCTACTATAAACAAGGTCTTTTCACTTACACCAGATTGGGTTTTGGAATTGCCTCTTTACCGGTAAATTTTCAACGCACTATAAACCAGTTAATTCAAATTATATCAATGATTTCTGCTTATATGGACGACACATTTTCGAACAGTTATCGGAACTATTCTTTACAAATGTCAAGATTAAAACAAACGTGAGACAAACTTTTTTTATTTGAAAGATTTTTTTAATGAAAGAACAAATGGTTATAAGTACAATATGTTTTTAAGGAAATATTTTAAACAAACAATAGCAATTAATTGTCAAAATGTAATATATATATATATATATATATATATATATATATATATATATATATATATATATATGTATGTATGTCTGCATATGTAAACAAGCAGTTGTTTGTCAGGCGAAACTTTTTTTATAAAACATTCGTTTTAATTAAAGAAGAAACGGATATATATATATATATATATATATATATATATATATATATATATAAGAACTAAAATTTTACATAAGTTAACGAAGGTATAAATATATGCAGACATCAATGGTGTAATTTAATGCCGAGGGAGAATTGCTCCAGTTCAACGACTCCACAACTTAATAAGCTCACCTGCACAAGTTTCTTACCTATCATCCAACTCAGTTTATTCCTCCTCTTTTTCGTTTCAATACCCAAAACACCTTCGACGATGGCGGTGGGGTGCAGCAAGAGGTAAGAGTGATTCCTGGAAATCATAGCTCAAAATCTACACACAGAATGATGATCGTCCAGTTCTACATCCAAGTGTTCAGAAGCGCCTCAGGCAAATGAGCATCGCTTTTACGGACAATACTGGTTACCCTCTCCGAGGCACACTCGACAGCCAGAACGCTTGCGCATACTCTACAAAGGGGTCATCAAAGCAGCAATACCTTTGTCGGCGCTTGCGTACTTTCCATGTGCTATTTTGTACAAACATCCATGATTTATCTGCACAGCCAGTTGAGGATCTAGAACAAGAATCCAAAATGGCAGGGGACAGCATTACTCATCA
The DNA here is from genome assembly GCA_963932145.1 of Acanthosepion lycidas. Classification (NCBI taxonomy): domain Eukaryota; kingdom Metazoa; phylum Mollusca; class Cephalopoda; order Sepiida; family Sepiidae; genus Acanthosepion; species Acanthosepion lycidas. Next base: position 36,181,609 of record OZ010594.1, on the reverse strand, counting down.
TCGAAATCGACAGTCAACCTAGACAATGAGATGTTTTTCTTCATTCCTTTTTTTTTTTTTTTTATCAATTCAATCCAATCAAGGCGATAAAGCCGCTAAAATGGAAGGGGCTTCAGGGAGTGAAGGAGAATAAAAAGACTTTGGAAGGAACAGGAAATATTTGTTCCTGTTTTTAAAAAAAAGCGGAGAGGGGTGTGAACTGAACGATAGGCGACCTTATCTACTGAAGGGAAAAATATTATTAGGTTGGTGCAAAAATAATGTCGTTTTTTGCCGTTAAAAATAGTTCAAAAAACTTTATTTTTGCACCAACCTAATAGTAAATAACACTTCAGTTTAGGTAGTGATGTTAGAAGTAATTGAAGTAAACTTGAGAAGGAACTGGAAAAAACAATCCTAAACTAGGAAACAAGGGATAAACCTCTACCCCTGGAAAAAAAAACCCCCCAAAAAAAACAAACCCAAAAAACAAAGAGGATTGTGAACTGGGCCATTGTAAGATAAACGAAAGACCTATAATAATTTGTCAGCAGACGTAACCATAACAACATACGCTACTCAGATGACACTGTCTTGATAGATAAAAACATTGGCTGCCAATCAAGAGATAACGCGTGGTTAGCAGTTTTTATTAGGACACTGACCACAAATTATTTCATTCTTGGCGTTTTCTTATACATTTACATCTGCAGGCGGTAAAAGTGAGTTTATTCGCAGTGATAATTTTAAAGTGAAAACAATGTTAAGACTTCTGTCGAAGCTATAAATCAACTCGTAAAATATTTTTATTGCTTAAGTTAGCTATTATAAAATTGGCATTAAATTTCATAATTGACCTCTGGCAGTTAACATGTTAAGAAAATCTTAAAGAACTATTAGACAATTTCTTAGAGGAAGGAAGTATTAAACATTAATTGTAAGAAAACGGAAAATCTGGATGTGATCAAGAGACAATCCAAGATATGCATTACATGTTAGTCATGTCAGAATCAAAAGCTGGTGTAGAAATTTAATTGTTTGAATAGTCTACAGCTGAATGTCGAACAGTGATACTAAGACAGTCAAACATAATAGAGTAATATGCTTAAAAGAAACTGTTAAAATATTGAAGGATAAAAGTTTTATAAATAAAGAAAAGAGGGCTGGTTTCATTTATTTGTATTTTACGGTTTATCAATCGGCTTATCTAGATATTTGTCTAGGAGAAAGGCAACTGAATGTGAATATGGCAACTCTATGCTGTGACCAGTTATAGCACAGCAACACTTAGTGTGGGGAGGTTGTGGACCTGTACTCCACAGGGGAGTCTAAAGGCACACTAAGGAGAAGGAAGAGGAAGTAGTGCTAAAACTTTTTGAACATTTTATCGCCAATGAAAGCCAGCATATAATGAAATTCAGATAATCATGTAAAAATACACACCACTGGATCGTAATGGTAATCCACTGGGGACAGCAAAAGACTGGTATTTGGTCAGAAGCAACAATGGTACATTGAAAAACCAGAAGCTGTGTGAAAAAATAAAATAACTAAGCAGAGGATTCTATACGACTTGAAATTCAAACTGACCACCCAATCGAGTTCAGATGATAAGATCTGGGTATCATAAATAAGAAGAAAATTATAAGATAGAAGCGCCATTGTTTGAACTCCGTCAGACACCGACACTCCTGTTTATTTTTTTTTTAGCGTCATATTAAGCCGTATAGGTTTTTTAATGCCGAAATCTATGTATGTTTTACGCATTTTTTTTTTGTCTTTGGAGATAATGATTGTTTTAGTGATGCAAGTCTTGCTAATTAATCCATTGTTGGGGGAGGTAGGTCCATAACTTCCCTTAAGGGTATTTACGTGTAAGTGAATATAATGAGCACAACTGGAATTGGAACTCGGCTCTCTGATTTACAGGGTGAGGCAAAAATCACTCACTATAGGGATAACTTATTAAAGGTATAATTATACATGACAATTCTATTTAATTGTTATGTGTGCCGTTGAAAATGTCTTCCTTCTTTTTCAAAACACATTTCAATTCTGTGCCTGCATGAGAGTTCCCTCTGTCATTTTACTGCATTCATACTTAATTCTTTCTTTAAGTTCCTCGATATTTATTAGGCGTGTTTGATAAACAAAATAAGAAAATATGAAAAGAAATTACACATTTAAAAAATTAAAAATTAATTAACCCTTAGGGTGCGCGACATATCCACACACACACACACGAACACAGAGAGAGAGAGAGAGAGAGAGAGAAAGAGATAGAGAGAGAGAGATAGAGAGATAGAGAGAGAGAGAGAGAAAGAGAGAGAGAGAGTGCAATGGGTAAATTGTCATCATTTTATATTTTTTTTAATTTCGTGCATGAATGTTGCTTGTTTGTATTTCGTCGAAAGTAATAGTATGGTAGGTTCAGATGCGCACCGTCTGTGAGAAAAACAGCACCATGATGCAATTCACTCTGCCAGAAATTTGGAACCGGCATCCTGTACTCCTTGGTATTCGCACCGGAAGGTTAAATTTAGACATTTCCGAGTGCTTGGGTGTCAATCTGAGGAGAGTGCAGAGGATTCGGAAAGAATTGGATGAGTCTCAGACTCAACACCCTACATCAAGTGCCTTGAGGAGGGAGTGCTTCCCTGGAACCAGAGGGTGGCTGCTGAAAGACACTATGTCTGGCAACAGGACTCTGCACCATGTCACACAAGCAGGGGAATTTAGACAGTAATTTATCCATCACACTGTGTGTGTGTATATATATATATATATATGTATGTATATATAGTGTGTATATATAGTGTATATATATATGTGTGTGTGTGTGTATATATCGTGTGTGTATATATATATATATATATATATATATATATATATATATATATATGTAAAGTCATAACATGCAGGAAGACACGAGACAGATTATTTTGTTATTTCTTTTTTAAAGTATGAGCCTGAAGAAAAAAGGTTAGGCCGGACGAATATGCCAAGAATAAAGTATCCGAAAAAGCACAAATATATTACGTCATTATATTGATCAAATTTATATGGGTGAATATACATACGCATAATATCGATCTGTCACACACACTCACGCAAACTACTTTTTTAGCCGCTTATTTTCAGTCGACTGCAGGACAGACGACTTCCTCGAATCTATCAGGCATAGTTGGCTCAGACGCTGTTGACAAACTGTTTGAATCGAGTTATCCTTCCCCAAGAATGGTAACCATCACAAGGCAAAAGAGATTAATCTGTCCTATTTAAACCGTTGTTAATGGGAGAAAGAAAATCTGATTTATGCCATTGAGAAATGAATTAATATGAAGTGAACGTTTTTGCTTCGGTTGGAATTTGGACTCGACTTGCTGATTTAGTAGATATTTAATTTCTTATAGTTGTAGATATACACATTGCAGACATAGGAAGCAATATGGTCTGAAGATCACTTGAGACGTCAAACTGATAGTTTATCATTATGTGAGAAGTATTTCTGTGAGGTATATATAGTGAGGGGGCATTTTTTGCTGCACCATGTAAAAATTTTGTAGGTATAAACAGCATAATCTGCTGATCGCTGAAGTGATACTGACAATCACCATGCAGTGTTGATTTCCATTTCCACCCTTTTTATATATTGCACTCGATAGCGTGATGAAAAGTTCTTGGTCTTTCTCACTTCTCAGTAGTATCTCATAGAAAAGAATATAGATTTAGTAGTAGTCCAAAGTAGTCCGAGACACACTCATTTCAGGGCCCGTGTATGTCGGTATGTTTGTGTGTGTGTGTGTATGTGTGTGTGTTTAATGTATAAACAGCTCATTCTGATAAAACTTCTGTTTCCATATATAGGAGAGAAAGCTTTGAATAGATAGATCAGAAATGACTATGATATGAGTCTGGATCACTATGTCCCTGTTATGCCATCATCTTCTAGGTCGTTGGCAATCATGGCTCTTCACAATTTCCTGTCCTTTGTAGCTTTTCATACTTTGTCTTTTTGTTATCTCTCCCAAAAGTTGTTCTGCCATTTATTCACTCCAGTTCGCCAAGTCGGTTATGCGTTGTTTTCCCGTATCAGCTTTTCCAAGCCCTCTTTCCTCGTTATGTATCCTAGAAATTCCACCTGTCTTCTTCGTGTTAGTTATGTATTTTTGTTTCCTTTTTATCTAAAACTTCGTCGTTGCTCACATGTTCGCTCCATAGTATTCTCAGTATCCTTGTGTACAACCACATTTCTGTTTCGTCAAGCCTCTTCTCCATCGGCAAGATGATTGTCCTGCATTCACTGCCATATAGGAGGATTTGTTAAGTTATTCCTCGTTTCTACTCCTAGGTTCACTTGTTCCTTTGCGTGTTAAATCCTTCATACCATCTTTCCTCATTATGTATTCCAGAAGTTTCTTGAAAATAGCTTACAATGAACCTTCGAATTACTGTGTCCCATTACTTATTTAAATTTTTGTACGTGCTTGAATTTGACATCCCTAATATGTAGCTCAGACCCTTGGCTGTCTCTTTTACTGACGACCATACACTGTCATATATTGTATGTACATGGCGACCGTCTGATGATCACATTAAAGCGGAAAACCGACACTCACCATGCAGCGTTGATTATGCTCACACTGCATATAAATATAGATGCTCAATCTCCGATATTGAACACTCTTCCCATATATATATATATATATATATATATATAATTATAATAATATTTTTTGTTTAAAAATATGATTCCTTCGCTACATAAGAGTTCTCATGTTTCAAAAACGTGAGCCGAAATCATCCAAATAATTAATAAAATTAAGTTGGATTGAGGTGTTTAGTCACGTTTCATCTTCAAGCGAAATTTTAGGAATAAGCTATCTCTCGGTTTACGTGTATTTTTACAGAATTTGTTATTGTGGGAGTGGCTATACTATTTTCATTCTTTAAGTGGTCAGGGAGTTAATTCTTATCAGTAGATTCATCATCCTCTGAGAGGGTATTGCTAAGGTTGGGTAGGGTATCCATTTCAAGGCTAATGTTTACGGTCATCCCTTAGTTGGTTCCCAGTGAAGGATATTTTTATGGCGCGCCAACAGTCGTTCTGTGTCTGGAGAATTGGACTGTGTCTGGACTGTTGGCGCGCCATAAAAATATCCTACTGCTGGTATATATATATATATATATATATATATATATATATATATATATATATATATTCGATGTATGTGGTTAATATTCATAAGTGAATTAAATACATTGGCGAAGAAGGTTATATTTATAAAAGAAGGTTATATTTATAAAAATATTTTTGTAACGGTACACAACTTAAAGCTTGAAGAAGCAGAGATACTGGGATTTATTACAAGGAAAAAATATGCTGTCATTACTCGTAAGCGACCAGATTTTCTATCACCCTTTTTCAAAGAGGATCGTTCAAAATTAAACTATAAAATAGAATTAGCAGTAAAAACGAGGGAAAAGCACTGAAACGGTTTTATCTGTTAACTCACAAAACTTGGGAGACATATAGAAGGCCATGTTACAACAGATAAGTTCAAAGAGTAAAGGAAGTCTTTCTGCCTGCAAAGCGATAGTTGATGTCTAGAAAGATAAAAGAGATCCCAAAACCCTTAAGAAATGAACATGCAACATTTAGAAAAATGAGTCTGACATATGAAAATGTTGGTACAGATAGGATTATCAATTTTCTGTTGGTCAATCGTTGACTTAGTAATACTGTGATTATGTCACCGTTGTAATTCGACGTGATTAGCTATTCCTGATTTAAAGCGAGACATATTGCTTGATACTGTGTTCCAATCTTTGCGAGGTGCGTCTAGTTTAACCAGATTTACATGTACACGTTAATGAATAAACGACAGATTTTGTATTGGAGAAAAAGACCACTATCACTTCAAAGCAATGTGTGACACATTTAGTGGTTTGTAGATTGATTGATTTTGTTTCTTACGGTTTATCAACCCTTTTCATGTTATTCAAAGCCAGGGAATATTTTTAGAATAAGAGTAGAGTTTTATCCCTTGTTTCCTTTTTTTAAGATTTGGTTTCCTTTTCCATCTCCTACCTTCTTATTTTCTTTTATTCCAATAGACCCTTGTGTCTCATTGGCATTATCGCCTTGCTTGGGGTCAAATGACAAAAAAAAATCTAGTATTTTATCTAGAACGGTAGCCTTCTTAGAATCAAGAGGTTTGATATGTCTTGAGACTTCGCCAGCTGTAATAAAAATATTACCGAAATTGTGCTTACTGGGATGGAGCAAATCGAGAAGAGGATAGGCTAACTTTAACTTAGAGGCAAAGAAACGTGGCGAAGAACTTTGCCATTTATAATAGTAGGCGCTGAAACTCGGCCTCTATTCAGAAAATTTAGTTGAGCTGCTAGAATTTCCGTGACTCCTGGATCTATTGCAGCGTTCCTTTTGATCGATATTGTAGTAGTGGTTACGTTATGGCTTCATCACATTCATGTGTGAACCAGGACTGCTGTTCGGTCTTTGCTGATTTTTTTTTCTCGTGTATAAAACACTCCATCCCAGAAAGGATCCATTTCCGGATGATAGAGGCAGTTTTGGCGGAAGATTGAAGTCGGCTGAGAGAGAGGCTTCTGCCATGTATAATCTGAAGCTGTTCCAGTTGGCTTTCGTGTACCGAAAAAATGTTCTATAGAACGGTACATCAGGGGATACTTTGGTTCAATATCAACTTTGACATTGACAAGTAAATGATCTGAAGTGCCCATAGGTGGGGTTAAAAGTTCAGCTAAGTATTTTTCAGGGCAAGATGTGTGGAAGAGGGCAAGATGGGTTTTGCATTGCTGCATCCGGAATGCGTGTTGGCTCTTCAATCATCTATGTTAGTTCTTAGGCGACGGAGAAGTCCCTGCAGTATCGGCTTTCTTCATCAGTTTTGTTCTAGTGGACTATGCACTCTTTGTGGTGAATATGAAAGCTAGCTGAGCAATATTCACTGAGGCTATTAACAATCGTCTCATATATTCCATTGAACCTTACAGTTCCGATATCCTGAGGACGATACGGAGTGAAAATGAAAAAGTGATACTGTGGACAAGTGTCACGCGGTAACACATATATACGGGAAATCAGGGTCCTCTTTTTGGAGGGGTCTCTGTTACATGGGAACCGTCCTTAATATAGACGCCGATTTTAATGGTACTGTTTACCCATTAGGGAGCGAGTAGCCCGAGATTACAAGCTCCTGCACTGGGATAGAGGTGTCAATACCAGCTTCAAACGAGAATAGGCGGTCAGGTCTGGTATCGAGAACATGGTTGGCTGTTTCTGCTTAGCGACAAATCAACAATTCTATAGGTTATTTAATGCCGAAACCTAAATATTAGGTTGGTGCAAAAATAATGTCGTTTTCTCACATATGTTACTATGTGAGAAAACGACATTATTTTTGCACCAACCTAATATTTTGTACGCAATTTTCTGGCTTCAGTTACAGATATTTTGTACATAATTTTATACTTTCAGTGTAGACGTTTGTTTAGATATATAGTTTGGTAATAAATGTTTTTCTGGTAATCTATATCTACAAAACAGAAGATGATTGTGTGCCTCTGTGTGTGTATGCTATTTATGTACGTCCACATTTCTCGACAGATTTCCAGACCCCCCACCTCCGTGTTTGGCAGAGAACATTGATAAAACTGAAGGTGAGTACGACTTTTGCAAAAGCCAAGGCAAAGTTATACGCGAACAAAGTTTTTACTGGATAAGCTGATGTTCTTTGCAATTAATACAAAACATCAGCTCATGTTACGAGGTTTAGGTAGAATGTTTGAAAGTTTTCCTGCGACATTGGCTTCACACAAAAATTGCAAAACCTGTGAAAATATCTGGTTTTTCGTACTAGTTAAAATAAAAACTTGAATTAATTCCTTATTTTTTATTCGATTTTCTTCAAACATGTCGCAAAATTTTGAATTTATGCATGAAATAAGATAGTGTGGTTCTAGTCCTGATCGCTTCCCTGCTTATAACGAAAAACACGAAAAACTGTTAAAAAAAAGCTCGTTTTTCAGCCATAACTCCCTGGTTTTTTATCCGATGCTTTCCAAATTTGCCATGTAAATTACATAAGACACGCAAATTGTCTTGCATCAATGTTTGGTTTAGATTATTTCAGTTAAGTTGACGAAATCTGGGACAAATTAGGTCCAAAATCGGCTTTTTTTCATTTAGCCAATAGTTTCTTCATATGATTTCATTCTAAATTGGCATTTGAACAACATTTGTTTGAGAAGGATTATTGAACCGTTAAAAGGAAAAAAATCCCGAAGAATCTCTTATTAATCCCAGCTTTATAGTAAACGTGCCAAGGAGGGCGGCGTTCATGCGTTTGCACTTGCAAGTGAATCAAGCTCTGACGCTTCATTCCTGTTTTTGTTTGATTATTAGATTTGTGAACAATGCCATACTATTTCAAAGTTATAACAGCCATAGGAAATCTACTGATTATCTAAAAAAAAAAACAATTTAACCCCGAGCAACGACCACACAAGTAGGTTTTATCGATGGAATTCCTTTATTAAGAACAATAAAACACTTGCTAAGGACACACCTTATAAAGATGAGCGGGGAGTAGCTTAGTATACCAACGGATGATGCATGCAAGTGGGAACACAGGCAGACATTTCTAGACAGGGAGTGCGGGTATATAGGGTGGTGCAGTTATACAATTGGAGCAATGTATACCCGGGAAACGCCGGGTACCTCGGCTAGTTTTACTATAAAAATGTGTTTTTATACGTTAGTGTTGAACATTGCCATTTTGCTATAAAAATATAATACAATCTGTTATTCTTTTTTTATATATATAAATATACTGCTGGTATTTTTACCATAATGTATTTTTGTACTTCGTGAACCATCAAAAAATAAACAAAACACTATTTTCCCAAAGCGGGGACCCTAACAAAGGTTACCACCTCATGTCAGAGTGGACCTGGGAACAAAAGTAATTGTGAAGTGGTCCCAGGCTGGTCAAAATCTCCAATCTCTCGATCATAGGCCTTGCTGCCGGATGTAGTCTATCGTCATACCCAGGATTTTGAGAAGATGGAGTTCTTCTACTGGAAAGTTGGAACATAGACCCCTCACATTAGTGTAGGTGATGGTGAACTTGGGTCTACTTTTGTTTTTGTGAGGTTGGATTTGATTTTTGTGTTCAATTGGGGTAATAATTAAAAATTAGTGTGTACAGGAGAAGATTAGGTAGTGAGACACTCACAGCCACAGGAGATGCATGCATCAACAAACTTAGATTGCATGTTCTGGAGGTACCGCCATAACAGTACCTTACATTATGGCACCGGAGACGACTGCACGGCCTAGAACCCATTCACAAAATGGCAGTATAGAAGTTACTCAAAGGTTCGGATCACTTGATTACCAGGGGTATAACACCAAAACCGCAAATCGTACCAGCCTGAGACCTCAGGTACCGACACAAGCTTCCATCATATAAGAGGAATATGGCCCACTGGGAGAAGCGATGCACCCACGAGCAACCTATATTAATAGGTTGCTCGTGGGTGTATCAGCATTGATCGTAAGCCTGTGCTTGTTTGAGTAAACCTTAAGTTGATATTTCTTTTTAATCAGTTCTTCACAAGCAAAACGATAATGCCACTAAGACGCAAGGGGGCTACTCGGAATAAAAAAAAAGAATGAGAAGACTTTAGAAGGAACCTGGAACCAAATCTAAACGCGAAACAAGGGATAAACCTCTACTCCTGTTCAAAAGACATGAGAGGAGTGTGAATTGGGCATAAGTGAACCTCCGAACATATTGTCAATAGAAAAAATTAAAGAGCTTTCATTTTGATTATTTTTCCACTACATCTAACAAGTAGCTGTTATTTGCAAGAAGAGATTTGATAAAATACAATTCAAAAGAAATCTTTCAGGAAGAACATATCATTAAGACACAATGGATTTTGGATTTAATGATTAACCAACAATCTATTGATAATCCTGTCTGAGTTTTTCAGATGACAGATTCAATACGTTTGTCTTTCATGGCTTATTTTTTTTGTGATGAAAATCGCTTAACCATTTCAGAACAAATTATTTCCTCCAGCTTCCTATATATTTACATAGTACCATATCGAGTCTAAGACGATGATTCTGAATTCAAATACGTGTAAAATACAGTGTATTTTTTATTGTATCATACAAATTCTAAAGCCTCAGGCTTTTCACTCATTAAAAAATGTATGTAGAATAGAAAAAACAATCCTTACGTTTGTCAGGTAAAGGAATAGCCCAACACGAAAATTACAAAATGGTTGGTACCAAAACCAAGCAAGTACAACTATCTCAGAAGTGGTTCAACAGAGATTTAACAGAGGACAGAACACTATTTTCATTATTCGGACTGTTGAACTAATGTTTATTGTCATATTCACGACGTTTCGGCCTTCTTCAGGTGATAGACGTTGGAATTTCGAATTGAACCATTTATTTATTCCACTGGAGTAGATTGTTCTAGTTCCACGTGCCTTGCCTTTTCTGGATATCTCATTTTCAGTTATTTCCCTTTATTAACTCAACTCTCCAAGTTTTTGTTCACCTTTGCAGTAACTCACAACTCTTTGGGTTAATTCAGTGGATTACTTCGACTGCCGAAACGTTGCAAATATGACAATGAAGATAAGGACAACAGTCCTAACAATCTAAATAATGTAAATAATTAGAATACCTCATCTCAGAAATATAGACAGATGTTGAGAGGATGGGACACTGAAATCCGAAGGCACATTGAGATAGCAAAAAATGACTTCCAAAAGCTAAGCAAAGTAATAAGAAACAGGAAAGTTTCCTTAGAAACAAAGTGTACTGAACTGTTATCTTATATCGACCATCCAATGAGTTAGTGAATGCTGAACAATCTCCTCACAGATGAAGAAGATACTTGAAGCAAAAGTAATGTGGTTCCACAGAAGGATGCTGAGAACACGATGGATCGGACATGTAAACAAAAAGTTTTAGAGAAAATAGAAATAAAATATTAGAAAGGGATAGGTCACATAATGAGAAAAGAGGGCTTGGAAAATTTGACACTCACAGAACATATTGAAAGCAAGATGGCCAGAGGAAAAATGCAGATAATCTACATGGTGAACTTGTGTAAATGGATGGCATAACAAGCTTTAGGAGAGATAACAAAAGGACAAATCTATTAAGAGCTACAAAGAATAGGAAATTGGGGAGAGTCATGATCGCCAATGAACTGGAGGGATATGGCACACAGAAGAAGAAGAAAGCAGGAAGAAAGAATTATTTAGGCCTGCGTTATTTACCGTTTTGTTCAGTTATCTTGCATTATAGATATCTAATAGAGGAAATGATTGCGAGGGGGAAAAACGTACAGATGAGAGATTTGAAATCTCAAACAGGCAGATATGAGAACATTTATGCATTACACCCTAATCTTTATTCGGTAAGATTTTCATTGCTAATCATGCATTACTTTTTAATACACATATTTATGCTTTTGTTGTTTCCGTTCCTTATATTATGGCCGCTACTGTATATATACATACATACATACATACATACATACATATATATATATATATATATATATATATATATATATATATATATATATATATATATATATATATATATATATATGTAATAGTTGATATTATTGATAAAAGTATATCCGAAAGGACTCGGACATTCGGACAATTTCTATATAACTTATTTCCAGAAAAGAAGAAAATTATAAGAACAAAAGAAAAAAAAAAAAACAACTTAATCCCAGTAACTTGTCAGTCGTTTTTAATGGGGAGAAAACGTAGATTTAGAATCTAAATGAGAAACAGTGAGGAAGGTAAGCTTTGAGAAATTGTCATTCACAGGATATACTGAGGGCAGTAATGTTACAATGTTATCGCTACTGTCCTGGCATCTCTGCTTCAGTCACTTTTCCTGTGCGTTTTTCTATAAATATAGTAATTGTTCTAGATTGGCAGCGAGGTGTCATCATTTTACAATTGAAATGTTTATATTTAACCGTAGTTCTATGCTTTGATTTCCAAAGGTTTAAATTCAATGTCAACCGTTATCTTTTATTTTAATTTATGTTCTTTTATTGTTCTCACTCATTAATAACGTTTTTCTCATATTCTTTCAAACCCTTTGTATCTCAGTGGATTTTTGGTTTTCATTGGGATAAATAATAATAATAATAATAATAATAATAATAATAATAATAATAATAATAATAATAATAATAATAATAAAATGAACGGTGGAGAGAAACAGCCCATTAATCTAGCTAACAAGCTTATGTAAATGGTTGCCAGATCAGGAAGTGGTAAGAATAGCGAAAAACAAACACTGCTAAGGGCTACAAAGGATAGGAAGTTGTGGATAGCCACGATCGCCAATGTCTTAAATGAACGCAGCACATAAAATAATAAAACTGATTATTCGATTCACTACCCAAAATTTGACCAAATAATTTTTTTTTTTCGAGGAGCTTCTTGACTGATAAATTTTCAGCAGCTTTCTCTTAACCCCTTGAACCATGACCTTCTGAGGAGCACGGATTTCCAACCCTGGACCCCTTGCTGTCCATGACTGTGGGCGATATACCATAGGCAGACGCACCGAAAAAAAACAACCAAATTCTTATACGTAATAAAGCGGGTGCACATGTGTGTCTTGTGAAACTATACTAATCTGTGTATATGTCATTTTGATTCGGCTTGTTAGTGTCAAGTAGCAATCATACGGGAGAATAACATTCAGATCATTCTAAAAAAAAAAAATAAGTATTATCGATTTAAAAGCTTTAAAAAAATGGAATGATTTATCGATAATCAAAATGTCGATTTTTTAGCGTTTCGTTTGCTATCTTTTTCATTAGTTTCACTTTGCATCATCTTGGTCTATTTTTAGGCAGCATCTCGTTGATCAGATAAATTGAATTTTATAATTTCTCAAATTACAATTATTTTTCCCAACTACTGGAAATATCCTCTTCTACAATGACTTTTATCCCCCCCCGCCACTCTTCTTTTTCCTCACAGCCGACCGAAATCTCTTCAAGCTAATCCAGTTATTTTCTTTACCAGATATTCAGATTTCAACAAAGTTCTGGTTACCCGTGCAGCAAACACAAGGTTTTCTTTTTTTTACCCATAATCATGCTGGCATCACTTTAAACTGACACCTTGTTTTTGACATATGTAGATTATAATTATCATTCTAACCTCGTTTCACATTGGTTAACGCGTGTGTTACGCCCCCTCCCCAATAAATAAAGGGTGGGGGCACATTAGTCTTTGAAAGGCGGAAGGTAAAAAATGTATATGAGACGCTGTTTGGTTTCAGTGAGAAAAAGAAAGCATACATAGAAAAGAGAGAGAGAGAAAGAGCGAGAAAGAAAGTGAGGGAGGGGGAAGAAATCGAGAGAGAGAGAGAGAGAAAGTAAGAGAGAGAAAGAAAGAAAGCGAGAGAGAAAGAAATGAAAAAGAAATGATAATCAGAACAAAGAAGTTAGAAAGAAAGTTAGGAGCTATTAAAAGACGCGTGTCCTCAAAGAACTAAGCAGCCCCATTGTATTAATAATTATGTGATTAAAGTGACTGTTAAACTGTCTTCCAGCTTTATCTGATTCTGTATTTCTCTTTATGATTTGAAAAGAAATAAAACAGGTGTCAAATTTTACATAAATCTATTCAGATGGCAGGTATGTTACACAGTGAGTTATTTACTATGGGGAATGTTTATCATTATTCAAATGATAGACTAGACTCGTTTGACAAACAAATTATTCAAAATATGGAATAAAGGAAAAAGAAATTGTAAAAAATAATACAAAAATAAAAATCTTTGAAGGGGCGATAACGCTCTCACGCGTTTAACGACTGCTGTGAAGCACACCTTATCAATTTTGAATTTTCTTCATTTGTAGCCTCTTACTTCTCTAAAAAATGATCTGCATTCATACTTGTGACTGTTATTGCAACATTTTGTCATTGTTGTTAAGCTCAAATATTTAAAAATTCCACGGATATTTCGTAGTCATGGAACTCGCAAGTAACTTATGTAAATAATAAAACGGTAACTTTAAACAAAACTGAGGCCAGGAAGATATTTGATAAAAAAGATTTAAATATTCTTGTAATATTCAAAATCAGTTATAAATTTCGACAAGCCGCCATGTTATTAAAAAATTAAAATAAACAAAACTTATTTACTATAATAAACATCGCTTCAACAGAGGAGTAGGAAAGACGTGTCTATTAAATCCGAATACAGGGGTATGCAAAAAATGGTGTATAACAATGAAAAACAAAATAAACGTGTACGCGAAACATATTGAATTGATTATATAAACATATAAATAAGGGGTTGATTTGCTCTCGTCATTCACACTCCTCTTTATCTGCTAAATATTTACTATTATTTATTAAGAAATAAAAATGATAATAAATGCATTATAATAAAAAATTATGAAAATGATAATATTAAAAAAAGATTTTAAAGAATTCTATTATTAATTGCCTCTAGAACCACTATTATAATATTGGTATGATACTGTATACCTATTTTTGCAGCCCCTCCCCTGTATACGTATATATATATATATATATATATATATATATATATATATATATATATATATATATATATATATAATAAGGATAATGCTCTATCTCTTGATATTGAGCACTATAATTACAAAAACTCTTAGTTATACATTTACATTTGTGGCTCCCTGTAAATCTTGAGACCATTATTTAACTTTTGAAAAAGCCATTTTAAAATCTGGTATTAATTAGAAAAATTTGCTCAAATTGCAGTGAATAAAGCTTCAATACAAACTTTAGCGTTCGTCTGTTTTTCTTTACACTATAATTTGAATATTTCTTTTATTTAGACCACAGAGCGGTATAAAGGACATCGGATCAGACTGTACCTTCTCTAAATGGGGACATAGTTTTCAATTCTGCCAAAGAGCACAATTTCTCGAATGAATAGGCCGGTGTATGTAATTGCCACTGTTTAAAAAATATTATGTTGGTGCAAAAAGAATGTCGTTTTCTCACATAGTAACATACGTGCGAAAACGACATTATTTTTGCACCAACCTAATATGACTTCTACTCAAACCCGGGTATCTACTAAATTATAACGTTTAAGTGAAAAATGTCCGACTAAAAATAAAACCATTAGTTCTCTTGCTCTCCCCTCTATCTATCTATCTATCTATCTATCTGTGTGTGTGTAACAATATTTTTAGATAGTGTATATCTGTAAAAAGGCAATATGAAAAAACAAAACAAAAGAAAAAACTTACCTTGGTTTGATAAAGTCCCTCCGAGGTCGAAACCCGTCGGCTAAGATGTTTTCTTTACGTTTTTTCATATTCATATATATATATATATATATATATATATATATATATATATATATATATATATATATATATATAAGAGAAGAGAGGTGCCGCAAACGTTTTTGGTTGTAATGTGGATTTTTTTCCAAAATATTATGCTTTATTTTCCATAATTTTACTACACGAGTTTCTGGTCTCGCGACCGTCTTCAAATAAAAGGCGGAGATTTCCACATATTATTAAAAATAATTAATTTTTTCCTTTATGTTTCTCGATCTTAAATATTCTCGATATGAGCCATTCTCTGTTTTTGTGTTGGTAATCCGAATGTGTTTCTTGAATTGGCAGTGTAGAGTTCTGCGCGAATTTCAAAACGCAGTTTGAATACCTGGAAAATATTAAAAAGTTACGGATCCAAGAGGAAGCGTACCGAATGAAAAAACAGAATCTCCGAATCTGGAACAACATCCTCAATCAAAAAAAAAAATGGCATATTTCAACGTCATCAAAAATAAAGAAACAGCGAAAAATATACAAAACCTTCATAGAAATGGATGGAATATTTATTCCAAGGAAATTCCGCGAAAAGATTAACCCACAACACACGGAGAAACAAAAACAAATAAAAAACACTAAGCCTAACAAAAATGAAGGCCCAAATTGAAATACAAGAAGACAAAACAATAAACTTTACAAAGAAATACACAGTGATTGATAAATTATTAACAAAAATCAAGGAATTATGTCCCAAAGAAACTCACCAATTCCTGTCTTAGAGAACATTCGAAAAAATAATAACATAATTATAAAAGAAGCAGATAAAGGCAGCGCTATAGTAATCATGGACAGAACATACTATAAAACAAAAATTCTAGAAACACGAGAGGATAGGAACAGCTACAAATTAATTGACGCTAACATAGACAAAAACATTATAACAAAAATTACAAAACTCTGCACAACACATAATAAAATATTAACAAAAAAAGAGAAGGATTTCCTAATAAACTTTGTACGAAAAACAAGTAATTTCTACGGACTACCTAAAATTCACAAATCGAGTGAAATAAAAGCAGTTATACAGACACAAATATCTGAATACATTAGCATCCCAAACCCCAGTGACCTTACATTCAGACCAATAGTAGCAGGACCAGCCTGTCCAACTAGCAAACTCAGTAACCTAATAGACATAATATTGCAACCATATACTAAACAAATTAAAAGCCACATCAGAGACGATATCCATTTCCTTAGCTGCATACCACAAAAGGTAGATCCGGGATACCTTTGGTCAACTTTTGGACATTAGTAGCCTATACAGCAACATACCCCATGAACTAGGAAAAAAAGCAATCTCTTTCTGGATTGAAAAACATCCAGAAATACTACATCCGAGATTCACTAAAGAGTTCATTATCGATAGTATAGACCTAATTCTAAACAATAACACCTTTGAATTTGACAGCAAAAACTATATCCAAACCCTAGGTACTGCGATGGGAAGAAAAATGGCACCAAAATATGCCACCCTAAAATTAGCTTACCTAGAAGAAAACCTCTATGAAAACCTCTATGAACGGATAGAACAAATATATGGGGTAAATATAAAAACCCAATTCACTAAATCTTGGAAAAGATACTTAGAGAATTGCTTCATTTTTGGAAATACTCATGGGGTGATATTAACCAATTCCACACACTATTTCAAAACTTACACCCCAAAATCAAATTCACGCAAGAATATAATTTTAACAATGACCATGTTTAGATATACTCAGAAATAAAAAGAACCTCATAATCACAGATATCTACCACAAACCCACAGAAACCCAACTATCTTCATTTCAAGAGCCATCACCCCAAAATTTGCTTAATTTCCATCCCCTATTCTCTAGCACGGAGGGTTTGTACTAGTGACTGATAAACACCTCCGAAAAACCCGCCTAGAAGAACTACATAAAACTCTAAAAAAAACGAGGCTACCCCACAACACTAATAAACAAAAGTTTCGAACTCGTGAAAAAATTCCTCTAGAACAACTTAGAAATAAAAAGAAACGTAACGTCGAACCAACTCTAGCATATGTCTCAACATACAACAAAAACAATCCAGAAATATTCACAGAAATTTCAAAAAATCTAGACCTACTTAGCAAGGATAATAAACTGAAAAATATACTAAAAACAACCAAAATAATTAAAAGCAAACGCCAATCTCAAAACCTAAAACACATATTAACCTCATCTAAATTTAACCAACACACAATACAGGGCGTCACAAAATGCAACAAAAAAGATGTGGAGTTTGTGACATCATCATAGAAGGAAACTCCTACACTTTTGAAAGCCCCCCAAAACATTCATAATAAATAAAAACTTAAACTGCAACTCCAAAAATGTAATTTATGTACTTAAATGCACAAAATGTAAGAAGTCATATATAGGTATCAGCCAACAACTGAACAACAGGGTCTCCCTGCACAAAAGCAACATAAAATTACCAGACAACAAAACTTTTTGTGTCACAACACATTTTCAAATGTAACCAGGGTAAATTTAATATCATGCCGATATATCAAACAGACAATTATTCGTACCTACAAATACAAGAAAAAAACCTCATAAACAAATTTAAACCCGAACTAAATAGATCATAACCCCACACGCAAAAGCACACAACATGCACACAAGGTGACCAAATACAGTGATCAAATCACTCACATGCATGAACGCACGCTCACATGCGGGTATCTGTGAAGCACGAAAATATATATATACAAACATATATATATATACGCATGTTGACAAAACAGGGGAACTACTCACGAGCACGCACACAAACCCCACACAACTTAGGAAGTACGTGTGTATGTATGTACATATGTGTATATGTGTGTGTATGTGTATACTGGTTCCATGTAACTTGGGAAGTATGTGTGTGTGTATGTATGTGTGTGTATATACTGATTCCTTGTGGTGAGGCGATGTGTGTGGGCGTATGTGTATGTATGTGTGTATGTGTACAAATGAGTTTACTAATTCCTCGTAGTAAGACAGTATATGTATGGAGGGGGAATATACGCACGCATATATACACGCATGCTGACAGAAACACACGAAAATGGAAACAGATCCAAGAACACATAGGGGTCAGTAAAACATTAAAAGATAAAATGCCGATAAGTAATTCATCATTTCTCTTGGACCAACCTTATGACCCTTCGCGCAGAACTCTTCATTGTCAATTCAAGAAAGACATTCGGATTACTAACACAAAAACAGAGAATGGCTCATATCGAGAATATTTAACATTGAAAAACGTAAGGAAAAATTAATTATTTTTAATAACATGTGGAAATCTCCGTTTTTACTTGAAGACGGTCGCGAGACCAGAAACACGTGTAGTAAAATTATGGAAAATAAAGCATAATATTTTTGAAAAAAAATCCACATTACAAACAAAAACATTTGCGGCACCTCTCTTCTCTTCTTTTTAATTTACACACTTTTTTCTCGTTGGTACCACTATAACCTTTCTTTTATATATATATATATATATATATATATATATATATATATATATATATATATATATATATATGTGTATGTGTGTGTGTGTGCGCGCGCGAAAAGTGTGTGTATATAAATATAAATAAATATATATATATATAATTATTCATATATTATATGCGCGGTAGTTATTAGAAAGCGCTCAATATCAGAGATAGTGCTAACATATTTGGTTGGATTGATGTGAGTTTGTGACCCTGGGTTTCACGCTTTTGCGATCGTCAGACAAACTGATTAATTTTTTTTTTTAAATTGGGTTTATGTAGATCGGTGTATTGGTGTTATGGAAGTGAGGGGAATTGTCGTCGTGATGTCATCGTGCTAACGCAAACATAGATGCATGTCCGTACATCAGATGAGGTACGCAGACACACATACACACTTCTTGCTCGTTCGCCGGGACTCATACATATATAAACATATGTATGTATATGGGTAGTGTTGTGTCTATACATACGCATTTGTATGTTGAAATTCAAAGATTGGTGTAGTGAAAATTTCTCGTGAATGTCTCGTGAATGTCTCGTGAATGTCTACATGTCAACAATCAGAGCATTTTTCTATTTTTTCACTGAATAATATTTCCTCGCATGTATGTATATACATGTGGTGGGGTCTGTGTAAAATTATGATAGGTAAAAATTACTATTATTCTTATTTTTAATTAAAAAAAAGGGTTTATTTGTTATTATTTTAAAGCTGGTTATTTGCTTGTTTTTGATGACTGTGTATATGTAACTGGTAGAAATCTTTCTAGACAGTATCTAAGCAAGCATATTGTTAAGGATACTAGCACTATGTCCAGTCTGACAAAGACAATATGGGACAACAGCAGGCTGACAAAACATACCAAGTTCCTGATTTACAATGTTGGTGTCGTGAACTGCCTTTTGTACGGCAGTGAAATATGGCTATATGACTTTCACATGCGCTGCCTCCGATGGATCCTAAACATCTCTTGGAAAGTCTCCAAAATCAACATCCTAGCGACGGTTCGGATACGTCGTGCAAAAGAACGACGGCCAAATACGCCGCGACGAGTTCTAGGTATGACGATAAACTACATCCGGCAGCAAGTCCTCTGATCGGGAAATTGGAAATTTTGAGCAGCGTGGAACTACCTGCGAATTGTCATTGTTCCCAAATCCAGGAGTTGATATGCCATTAAACAAAAAAAAAACAAAAACGCTGGGACCTTCTCTCCATAAATCTACTTCAAGAAAAGCTTCCCGTAGACAGATTCTAGCGACGCTACAAAGATGATTTGTAAAAGAGATCAGAAGACTCGGCATCAACGAAGACATGTGGGGCGCTGTTGCTTTTCAAAGATTATTCTGGAGGCAGCCAGTACTGAAAGGCCGCTTCAACTGCAAATTCATATTTGCCCAAAGTTGAAAAGGTAAATAAGGAAAGCTTGGCTAGTTACAGACAAAAAGGCATCCAATTTCGTCTGTGTAAAGTGTGCGAGAGGTTGCCATTCTTTTTTTTTTTTATTTACAATGATATTCACCACATATAAGGCCCAAAAGCCACTCTAGATAGAGAGTTACAGAGTAAGAGGCACCGTTTATGGGGATATATCGGTAAAACAATGAACCTTAAACTTGAACAGGTTAAGATTTTAGTGATCGGGTAAGCACTCACTTGGGAGTCGATTCTGCAAAGCAGCATTTCGTTGGAAAAACTGTTCCGTTGGAAATTAAATGTCAATAATGGAATACGAAGGGAATGGTGGTAGTTCACTACAATGGGCGTGACATAGAGGGTCTTAGCCGTGAAGATTAGGGACTGGTGGAACTAAGTAATGTAGATCATCTGAACACTTTTCACGGAAATAGAGACAGAGCAGTGAGAGGCTTACTCATTTCATCAGTAGAAAAGGGGTTGTAGGTTGTAAAATAATTAATCACCCACAAGGACGCGGGGATTCTTTTGAACTCTATAGAGACTGGGAGGTGAAAACTGAGCAGCTCCTGTCGTTATATAGCAGCAGTACTCCATTTTCAGCTTGATGTGGCTCTTGTAAAAGTAGAACATAGTAGGGGGAGTGAGATACTTAATGGAGCGGTACAGGAAACCGACCATTTTCCTAGCCTCATTAGCGATGGATTTTATGTACACTTTCCAATTGAGCTTTGGGTTGAGTTTAAGACACAGTAGGCGCTCAAGGCAAGAGGCCACCTTGAATGGCCCTATCATGACTAAAGGCCTGTCATACAGAACACATCTCTCATCATCCCCGGAAACTGACGGATGCTTAATGAGTCTTAAATGAGTGCGTGTGAACATCATCAGTACAGACATCTAACAGTGATAACGGATTACCTTCATTAATTTCTCCCATAAAATAATATCCTAAACAATTTCTATTATTTATTATTTCCACTTTTGAAGTTTGGTATTTTGAAAACACTAAATAATATAATTGCTTCTTTGCTCTAAAAACATTCTAACGATAGGAAGTTGTGGATAACCATGATCGCCAAGGCCATGAAAGGATACGGCACATAGAAGAAGAATGATTGAATGAATGAATGAATATCGTAGCGAACTTGTTGAGCAAATCATTACGAGTGTGTATTGAATTAAATCGACATATGGTATTCGATATTGTGTCCTTGTGCCAGACTAATTTAAACTTAGTATATACATGTAGGTTTTGGAAGAGAACCAGCAAAAAAGAAAAAAAAAATGGTTGTAAAAATGGAGAAAAAGTCAATAGACATTGAAGAACAAATAACATACGTCAGACGCATGCGTGAACTTCAGAAGTTGTACACACGATAACAAAGACAAAACAGGAAAATATTCACGAAAAAAAGGTTTTGTAAGAAAATCGTATAAATCTGCCACGAGTAAAAAAACAGACTGACAGAGAACGCTTGTTTACTCATCGATTTGATCCGCCATATTCCTCTGATCGCCAAACAGAACTCTTTTCACCCTTTCTTTTATTGACTGCTGAGGTTCTTGAGTTGTATACACTGAATAAAGTGCAGGAAAATAAGTGGACGGTTCAAAAACATGATGTAATCATGTACTTGTAGGAAAGGAAACGTTACTAAATATAAAAAAGCATATAAAGCATATGTTCAAAAGATTGTCTAGCGCCAATATTCCAAGTGAAAAGCGATCAACCTTGTAATGTTGAATGGTACATAGGCGAGAACGCCAAACAGAGTAGGGATATCGTGCTGTACTAGTAAAAGCATAACTGCCTTTAAAATTGGCACTTGAAAAACTTACTTTTTATCACTGATCAAATACTGATCCCTGACGTTGATTGGACCTATCGAACTAACCAGGTTAGCTTTCGTGTATTATGTGCTTTCGGGAGAATATACTACATTTTTATCTATCAACTAGACAACTCATAAACCCGTTAGTTTTCTTTTAAAAGATACAAAATGATCGGGTAACAATATTATCCATTTTATTTAACTTACTTAAAGACGCACTCCGCGTGGACTTTTAAGCGGAGAGTAATTGGGCCTCCGTCCCAAACTAAAGGGGCCTCTGGTCCAGCTTAGAAAATAGCAATGATAATTTAGAAGAAATAACTTACTTTAACCCTGATTCAATTCCGGCCAAAAGACTGATTTCGACCGAAACACCGACTGGGCCAAAACTCTCATTTTTGCCGAAATTCGAATTCAGGTGGAAAAATGAGTTCTTCCAATCACAAACTTCGTGGAACTTTAATTGAGTTGATGTTTTCAAATTACAATCTCTGCAGAACTTCAGAACCTCACGCCACCAAACATCTGACTTTAACTTTGATTCTTTGTCATTGTGAACAAATACAATTGATTTCTTCAATTCACAAAATTTTGGAAATATTTTAAACTGAATGTAAAACAAAAAATTAAATTTACAAACTTTTAAACTCAACATAAATTAAAAATTTTTACAATAACTATTTCTTTTTCAGTTATTTTAAAATTTGAATTTCTAACTGCTCCCTCCTCATCCGGACACAAATCTCAATGGAGCAAATGTGTTAGAGGGGCGGGGCTCACACGAGCGGACAGACAATATTTGTTTATCTATTTAGATTGCACATATTTTGATTTATATTTGTGATAGAAGTTATTGTAATAATTATTATTACTCACATTATACAATAAGAACTTAATACATGGAAAGAATTTCAGAATTTGTGAAAAAAATGCAGTTCCTAGTACACAGAAAAAAAATGACAAAACTTTCGAAATATTAAAATTATTGATATGATAGTGAAAAATATTTAACTAATTTGTCAGAAGAGAGAGATATTCCCATTAAACGTAATTAATTACTATGAACTAATTACGTATTACTTCGAGAATGTATTCAGTCGACAGTTGTTAAAATAAATGACCACGCAAGAAATAAAGGGTGACAGAACTAATTTCACCTTGGAACCTCACAAGGGTAATTTGCCTTTCAAGCTCCGCGCTCAGTTTCTATTAGGTTGGTGCAAAAATAATGACGTAATAATGTCGTTTTTTGACGTATTTTTTAACGTTAAAAAACGACATTATTACGTCATTATTTTTGCACCAACCTAATAAAAGATTCCCGAATAGTTCCATTTAGGTGTAAATGTACATGCTTAATTCGAAAATAAGAAAGAAATTTTAATAAAATCTACTGTTTTGGAGTTATCGAAAATAAAATTTCGGACTCATTCGGGTCGCGGTAGGTTAAATTGAAATTAATTCTGCACCCCGAAATAAAAACATAAAATCATAGTTTATAGGCAATCGAATGTGCATAGAAGATGTCTTCAAATTGAATCTAATGTTATTAAGGGATTATTAATATACACTAAGTTTTTCCCCAAAAAAATATCAGAATATTCTTCATTATTTATTATTAGTTAATAATAAATAAAAAGTAAGGTATTTTCCTGATTCTGTTTTTTCACCATATTGGAAATTGTCGAATGAACGGCGATTAAACTAGCCCCCACTTCTTCATTCCGTCTGGTGCGATGAGGATGATTAACAACCCAGTAGGATGAAAAAAGACCTATCGAAGGGCGAAAAAAACTCTCGATGAGTCGACAGTCGGCTCACTAGAGTTGGTGTCTCATTAAAAACATCATAGAGAGGGCAACGGGAAACAACTTCACAACCTATCCCAAAAATAATCATGGCAATAAACAACATAAATGCTTTGACTGCTGACTCGTAATTCGATCGTAGCATTCCCACGTGACTTTATCTTAATTTTACCGAATGA
The DNA here is from genome assembly GCA_963932145.1 of Acanthosepion lycidas. NCBI lineage: Eukaryota > Metazoa > Mollusca > Cephalopoda > Sepiida > Sepiidae > Acanthosepion > Acanthosepion lycidas. The sequence continues at coordinate 36,157,416 of OZ010594.1, read as the reverse complement.
AGATGAGTATATAATATTATCTAAAATCGTTATTGATCAAATTGAACGATGACAAGGTAAGTACGTAACGTAATAAAAAGAGTTACCAGCTTCACTCAATAGCCCTTCACTGGATTCTCTAAATACACAGCCTCATGCCATGCTACAATAAAGCTTAAGAAATGGCTCGGCCGTCTTCCTGAATTTGACAAGCTAATTATACAGACCAGCATTTCTATAGTAATTTCCTTACTCATTGGGAACTCCATATGTGTGGCCTTGTGCCAAACTAAACTGTGTTTAGTAAATTCTGAGAACACGCGTCCCATTTGGAGGAACCCGATTATATTTCTCATCCGTAGTTGGGGTTTGATCCTCACTGATTCACTATGTTCTTTTTCATATACCATACCGTTCAGGACCTAGGCGGTCATGGCTCTCCACAACTTTCTGTCTTTTGTTGCTTTAAATATGTTTTACTCTTTAATAGCTCTCTTTATCCCTGTTCTGTTATGCATTCCTACAAACTCGTTAAGTAGGGTGGGTCACTGTTTCTTCCTACTTCTATTGCGATATGTCCAGTGTGTATTAATCTCTCTAGATTCTCTTTCCTCATTATGTGTTCCAGAAATTTAATTGTCTCTTTCGGATTGAAAAAAAAATGTTTGTATTCTTGTTTTCCTTTAAAAACTCCTTACTCACATATTCTGCCCAATCGTCGGGATAAAAAGAGACATCTCTCTCGCTTCAAACATTTTTAATTGCGAGGAAGTAATCTAGAATTCACCGTGATATTTGGAAAATTCGTAGCAGTTTAACAGTCTTCTTCGTTTCTAACGATATTTCCTGGTGTCTTAATACGTTGCTTAGTTTCTGGAAATCATCTTTCTCTATTCCCGTGCACTTTCAAATGTCTCTGTTATATTTTCCAACGTCTGTTACTTCGCTACCCAGATAGTTCAATTTTCTGTATGTGCTTCATTTTGATGCCCTTATTACATGCCTTTTCTCCTCTTTTTGCTGATGTCTACGCATTTTGTCTTCTTACAGTTAATAGTTGGTCCTTTTGTCCTGCTTTCCAATATTACCTTGTGTAAGAGTTCATCTTTCTTTCTTTCTTTCTTTCTTTACAGACATTCACGCATACATATATATGCTTGTATAACTAAGATTGTATACCTCCAAAATGTGTCGGGCAATATATATATATATATATATATATATATATATATATATATATATATATATATACGTTTGTGACTAGAAGAGAGAATTCCGAGGAGGATATAAATCCAGGGAGAGCTCAATGTAGACTAACAGACCATTATAATGATATATATATATATATATATTTGGTGAGGACGGAGGATTGGCCGTTGATTCCCCCCCCCAACCTGGTTGACGCTTGGACATAAGGTAAGCCGTACATTCAGATACCATCATGAGGAAGAAAACAGACAACCACTTGCTGGCCCGTGTGAGTATAGTTTCGCTCTAGCAGAAACCCATTTACATTTTTCTTTGTTTTTTTGTTTTTTGTTTTTTATTGGTTTTTAAATTTATCTATTTTTTCTCTCCCCCCACTCAAAGACATTTTGTCCCAATATGTGCGTGCGTGCGTGCGTGCGTGCGTATATATATATATATATATATATATATATATATATATATATATATATATATATTGTTTTTTTTTAAGCATTTCACCCCAAGCAAGGCGAGAAGCCACTAGGACGCAAGGGGTTACAGAAAATTTAGAGCAATATCAGATAGGAGTGATAAAGAAAGGATGAGGGCAGTGGATAGCTCAAGGCAACTGGAAATGTCGATTGACATTACACTTGAATAGCTGGAGTTTATAGCTCACAGGGAAGCAGGAAAAGGGAAGGGAGTTCAACAGGCGAGAGGTGCGAGACATGAAGCTATTAGAGTAGACAGCTACATTTAGGAGTTTCGACAGTGAAGGGGTGAGAGCGGGATGCCAGCCTCGTAAGGCGCTGGAACTCATGACATCTGGGAACCAGCGAATGCAGCTCCTCGGAGCAATTTCCATGAAAGTATTTGTAGAACAGACAGAGGGAAACAGAAGGGGCACCAGACCATATATGGCAGCAATACTCCATGCAAGGGCGAATTGTTGATTTGTAGATCTGGAGGATCGACTCCGGGGAGAAAAACTTCCTGGCACGGCTCAGGGAGCCAACTTTCCTTGCAGTGGACGAGGCAATTGAGTCAATGTATTTATTCCATCTCAGGTCAGCAGTCAACGTGAGACAGAGAAGCCGCAGAGAGTTGCTCTCGAGAAGTTGAGCATCAGACATTCTAATGGAGGGAAGGGAAGGATCTCTGTAGTGATTAATAGAGAGCAGTTTTGTCGTAGAAGCGTTGAAGTTGACCAGCCAAATCATGCACCAGTTCACAATCGATTGGAGGTCCTTTTCGAGACGCACGGCCAGGCGAGTTTTGTCAGCGAGACTAGATATGATTTTGAGGCAGGAATAAATTGTGGTGTCATTCGCGTAGATGCCAACTTTGGAAGTAATTACGTCAGGAAGGTCATTTATGTGAATAAGGAATAGAGTGGGGCCTAGGATGGAGCCTTGAGGAACACTTGCGTTCGTGGGATAGGAACTGGAGAACGACCTTCAATTTACGGTTTGACAGGAATGATCGTATTAGGTTATATAATCGACCCGTAATGCCATAACCCGAATGCCATAACTTGCGAAGAAGGCCGGCATGCTAAACCCTATCAAATGCTTTGGAGATGTCTAGTGCCACGGCTCGTGCTTCCCCGTTATTTTGAAGAGCTCGGTAGACTGTTTCAGTGATGGCCGTAAGCACATCGGCTGTAGAACGGGTGAAGCGAAAACCATATTGCTTGTCTGAGAGCAGATTATGGGATGTGAGGTGGTTAACCACCCCGGTATTGATTAGGGCTTCGAAGACTTTGCCGAAGAGGGGAAGGAGACTGATAGGACGGTAGTTGGAAGGGTCAGAGGGGTCGCCGGAGTTCTTAAAGACAGGAACGATCGAAGAGGACTTCCAGCAGTCAGGAAAACAAGATTCCTTGAGGCAGTAGTTGTATAGTTTAGAAAGGGCGGGCGCCAGTTCAGGCGCGCATTTCTTCAAGACAATGGCTGGTATCCCGTCTCCACCACTAGCCTTGTTGGGGTCTAAATTGGAGATAACGCCCAGTATCAAAGATGGGTTTATGTTTAACCCACTCAATATGGCCTCGGTTCTAAGAGGGAAGTCGGGTATGGGTACACCGGAAGAGTCGAGCGTCGAGTTGAATGAAAATTTCCGAGCAAAGCATTCAGCCTTGTCGGTAGAGGACGTCAGGACTTCGAACTGGTTGAATAAAGGGGGTATAGAGGGTTTGCAATTGTTCAATACGCTCTTGCAGAGACGCCAATAATCTTTGGAGCAAAATTTGCGAGAAGCAATACGTTTCTTCATCCGAACCGCAAATAGTGACTTAGCATCGTTGAGGACACGCTTACATTCGTTACGGGCGGAGGCAAAGAGACGTCTATTGCAGTCAGACATGTCGCTACGGAATAGGTGGAAGTAGTGGTTCCTATGGGCGATGGCGGCTGAGCAAGCAGCCGAGAACCAGGGGGAGGAGAGCGACTTGACCCTATATATCCTTGATGGGATGAAAGCATCGATTCCAGCTTTAACCCAGGAAGAGACTTCAGAAGCACATTCTTGCACGGGGAGCTTAAAGACTCCATCTCAGGGGACATCGCGGAGGAAATCACGGAACGCGTCCCAGTCAGCTCGTTGATAGTAGAACAAAGTTCTAGTGGTAGGAGGTTCTTTATACGGGGTAGAGTTGAAGGGCAGAGTTGCGAGGGGCTGCAGGATTCGGGGATGGAGGTAAAGCTCAGGTCGAGGAGAGAGGCTTTACCTTCCCGGTTGAAGGCAAAACGAGTGGGGAAGTTAACTATCTGTGTGAGGGAGTGGGAGATTGAAAAATTGAGCGTTTGAATGCCTGCGTGGTCAGTAGTAGCATTTTTAAGCCACAAGGTGTGATCGGCGTTAAAGTCACCAAACACAAAAATGTGAGCAAACAGGTGGAGGGAGAGAGCCTTGTCTATGCTGTCAGAAATGCTATCGAGTATCTCACAGTCTTGAGAGGATGGAGAGCGGTAAAGGAAGAAGAGATAGCTTACCGCATTGAGGATTGAGAGAGTCGGAGACACATGTATGACTGGTCTGGCGATTCGAGAGAGGACTCTCTGGCCAGAGGGAGATGTTCCTTGACGTAGACACCAAGACCGTGCATTTGGGTTAGAGAGTCTTTTCTGAGGAGAGGAAGATAGCCGGGGATCGAGAGATCAGAAAAGGGGATAGACGAGACAAGGTTTGTCTCACAGAGAGCCAGTATATCCGGGCCGTTTGCAGACTGCAGAAGTTTGTCCTAATGCCCCGGATGTTGGAGAACGAAATGTTGAGGGGTTTAGGTGGTTTTTGAAAGGCTGGTTTAGGGTTAATCTTTCGGTTTTTGTAACTCATGTTGAATTTTGTTTGTAAGATGTAAGGCCCGAAGTAAAAGAAAAAGACAGTTTCGACCGTGACGCGGGCAGAGAGGAGTTGGCAAAATCTGCATCATTATGTGCCCTCAGGGCTGCCCACCGGAGGTGACTGCAGGGACACCTTTCCATGCGCGACATGGCACTACAAACACCCCGGTATTATACCACTGTTGATCAGAGCGGCCGCTCAAGACGCTACGCAAGAGTTAGGGCTCCTAACTACCAGTCGGAAACAGCAACCAGAGAACTGTCAACCGTGTACCCTCAAAATGAAGAGGTGATGCCACAGACTGCACACATCACGGGAGAAACAAAGCTGCACTAATACAGAGGCCGGGGAGAGAAAGAGAACCGGGAACACCTTTCTAGACAAGAAACAAGGTGTAAGCCTCTACTCATGTCCAATAGAAGGGGGAGGAGTGTTGACCGGGCGGTAGAAGAGACTACCTACTCCTATTACAGATAACACAAAAAAGGACGACACAAACAGAGGGAAGGATAACTTTATAAGCCCCATTGTCTATTCTAAAAAGAAATTGAAAATAAGGTTACCCGATTTATTATCGCATCTAGCCAAAGACATTTAATTTTCCATTTTTCTGATTTTTTTTTCTTTTCTTTCGAACCGGGATTTCTTACTAAACTATCAAATAAGGGAGCATCATTGGGACAAAATGTCTTTGAGTGGGGGGAGAGAAAAAATAGATAAATTTAAAAACCAAGAAAAAAAACAAAAAAAAACAAAACAAAGAAAAATGTAAATGGGTTTCTGCTAGAGCGAAACTATACTCACACGGGTGTCTGTTTTCTTCCTCATGATGGTAACTGAATGTACGGCTTACCTTATGTCCAAGAGTCGACCAGGTTGTCGGGGGGGATAAACGGCCAATCCTCCGTCCTCACCAAATATATATATATATATATATATATATATATATATATATATATATATATATATATCATTATAATGGTCTGTTAGTCTACATTGTGCTCTCCCTGGATTTATATCCTCCTCGGAATTATCTCTTCCAGTCACAAACGTATATATATATATATGGAGAGAGAGAGAGAGAGAGAGAGAGAGAGAGAGAGAGAAAGAAAGAAAGAAAGAAAGTTTGGGCTGCAAAATTAGCAAGTATTATATGTTGTTCTAGGATTAATTTAATACAGGAATTGATTTAATTCATTAAAATCATTTTGAATATTTTTATTTCTATAATATTTATTTTAATATATTTATTATCATTTTTTTAGTTTTTAATAAATAATAGTAATAATAATAATAATAATAATAATAATAATAATAATAATAATAATAATAAATTTTTGTAGTAAAAAGGAATGTGTGAATGACGGGGGCAACAAATCTGAATGACTGATATGTATACCTAATTTTGAACACACACACACACACACGCACACGCACACACATACACAAATACATCAGCCCCACTGTTTTCCCAACTGAGCAATGGTAAGAGGAAAAAGATCACTCAAGCCTTCAATAATGGTACCAACATTCATACTCTGCCTTCCTTGAAAGTACATTCAAGTATCGTCAAGAGAACGGTAAATAAGTTTTAAAAATAGGAAACAGTAGTGAGGAAAACTGGATTAGGAGGTCACAACAGGAAGAGGGATCATCATTTCAACTAAGAGCTAAAACGATTCTTACTCTTCAAAGTAGATTCCAATAGTGTTATAAAACCCTTGGAGAATTCCAGTAAGATGTATTTAATCATTTGTAGAGATACAACGGTTCAAAGCTTAATCTAACAATTGGACAATTTTGCTGTTACACCCGGGGTATATTTTGAAGTCTTATTAGGTTCACGTGTTCATTAATGTTTATGAAATTTTGAGATTTTCTTTTATTATTTAATCCTAAGCAATGTAATAAAACAACTAAGATACAAGGGGTTACTGAGTGCTAGAGAATATTAGAGAGAAAAATACACTAGTAAGGAGAGAGAACAATAAGAGAACAGGAATGAAGAAAACAGAAGTTGACGATTGACATTTATGTAAATTTTTTGAAGGCCAAAGTTGAATGGGAAGCAAGAAACTGGAAGAGAGTTCCACAAGTAAGGAGAGCGATAGAAGAAACTGTTAGAATAGAACTTAACGTTACATGTAGCCATTTCAACCTTAAAATAACCAGACATTACCGATAATTTAGTACTGCGCCTAAATTCATAAATTCTAGGAATCAGAGAGGAAAGTTCATCAAAACCTTGAAAATATTCGCAGAAATAGCATAAGGAAAGTACGCGACAGAAAAATGACTGAAGTTCAGATACCGGATCAGGACAAATAACATTACTGATGTTTTTAATACAACAACATTTAATACACTACATTGTAGGAGTTTTAAACGATTAATACTCTTGAAATTGTCTAGTTATGAATAGACAGTTAAAAAATTTAGTCGTAGAGAAGACGTTAAAATTTCTCATTTTCTAATTTTCAGAACATCACTCTTAGTGAATCTATAATGAAATTTGAATATCTTTAAAATGTCAATATTCATTGGTTAAAATGATGAATTCGAATTTTTTAAAAAATGTTTTCAAACAGAAAACAATATGATAAAAATCAATAAATGTAATTAATATTAAAAAAAAAAAGAAAAAGATATCATGTATCGATCATCACATATATTGAAACACAACAGAATTTCTTTTTTGGCATATGTCTATGTCTACAATAAATTATTTCCTGCTAAAAGTAAAAATGATGTTAACAACGTGTGCGCACATGTGCTTGTTTGTCTGCGTAGGTGGAGATGTTTGATGATGTTTGGCGCGTAAAGGTCATTCGCTTTACTTTCCCGCTTCGAAAACCTTATGTTGGACTTTTCAAGTAATGCGATGGATAATAATAACAAATAGGGGAAACTATTACTACTACCGCTACCACTAATAATAAGGTTAGTAGTAGTAGTAGTAGTAGTAGAATAAGTCATGAGATTGATGTGGATGAATCTTCTCTCTAAAGCGCAGTGTATGCATGTCCGACCGTTTTTCGATTTTAGTGAATCCTTAACAATCCAAACTAACAGGTAGTAACTACTGTAGTTACACGCGATTAAAAATTAAATAAATCATTTAAACTTAAATTTAAATATCGAACAGATTAAAAGGTTGAAAAAAACAAGTCTTTATTAAAGATTTTAACTTAATTTCGCTTTTCGTCGCAATTTCAATTGATATCGTCTAATGAAATCGTAACTTAAGCAGGGCACGATGCGTTGATCATATGTTTTTTTTTCTCTTTCTAGCACGCGTACTGTGACGTATTCGAAATATTTCATAGTTCCGGTTCCCTAATGTCTTTTAAGAGTGACTTTATGTAAAAGGATCATAAAGAATGGGTATTTAAAAGAAAATAAAAATCAGAGTAAACAAACTACGGTGATCGGTTTCGTATACGAAGAAAGATAATGCCGAATTAAGGTATCGAATAAGAATAAAATAATTTTCTTATTTCTAAATTCTTATAACTTTTACGTACATCAGACACTGAAGATAAAAGGCCGAAAGCCCGAAGAGCAGGAGCTAGCGTAAAGTCCGCCTGAATGACGGCTTCCAGGTTAGTAAATACAATAAAATGGGAGAAGGTTAACAATAATCAAAAAACTTTCACAATGTTTATTTTTCGTGATTTATATGTATAGTATAAGCACAGAACTATCTTTACAAGGAATATGGCTTCTCCTTCTTCTATCTGTCATGTCCCTTCAGGATGTGGGTGATCAATGCTCTCCACAACTTCCTATCCTTTGTAACTCTTATTAGCGTTTGTCTTTTTACCATAATCTTGTCAGGTAAGTCATGTCTCTGTTCCTTTTGCCTTCGATATGACTCATGAGTGTCAAATTATTCAAGCCCTCCTTCCTCATTATGTATACATTTTCAGCAAAAAAAATGCACCCTATATCAAAATAGCCTGTTAATTTGTTTCTGAGAGAAACAAATTTTAACATTCAAGATATTTTTTCTTTTTACTTTATTCTTTATAACTTTAGAATTATAATAATAGAATATAAGAGGTGCTTTGGGGTCTGCTTGACACTTTAATTTAACACTTATCTATCTACCTCTGGCACTAAAGTTTGAAATCTGGGTTTAAGCCAATCTTTCCATTGTTAATTTTCAAAGAAGAGAAAGGTTAATGAGTCCAATATTCTTACTCTCCGCAACTTCCTTCCATTTTAATCTCTTCGTAAGATAACTAGAATAAATATTTATAAAATATTCTTGTAGATGTAACTGACAGCCACTGAATGTGATGTTCTATGATGGATGCGCGGCCTAGGCGTTAGTACGTTTGAGACCCGGGTTCGAGTTTGATGGGAAAATGGTCGGTTCCCGCTATCACTCCAGTATGTCATTGGCTCCTCGTGTTATCCTCTAGCTTTACAAGAGCCAGATCAGGCCTAAAATGGAGTACTGTTGTGATATTTCCAGTCTCGATAGAGTCCAGAAGAGTTTCAGAGTCCTTGTGGGTGAAAAATACATTCCACCCTCTAAGCTCTCTCCCACAGGCAGGATGTGGCAAGACTCTCACTGCTCTATCGCTACTTCTGTGGAAAGTGCTCGGACGAACTTCATTCCTTGGTTCCGCCAACTTCTACGACCAGGACCTGCCATACCACTCACATTGTTGCAAACCACCCACATTCCTTCTGTATTCCATCGGTGAGAAGTTATCACGGAGCACTGAACCGACTCCCAAGATGTTTCCCGATCACAACAATCTTAAACTGTTCAAGCCTAGGTTTAAGCGTCAACTTCCTCTCCTATTCGCATAAACTGCCTCTTTGTAACCACGAGTGGTCTCCGGGCCCAGTAAAGAGTAAACCTCACTGTAAAAAATCATAGTCATCGTGACTAAAGATTTCAGCGTATTGGTCTTGTTCAAAACTGTTGCTAATGCCAGATAATGTGCTCACCATCCAGAAATTGTTAGTACGATCTGCTTAGTTTAAAAACAGTATAAACCACAGATTCTGTGATTATTGAAGAAATACGATTATACCTGGCAGGTGTTTGTAATAGGGATTAGTTAGACACCCTAGTAAGTGTATGTACTCAAAAACGAGTAGATGTTCTATGAATGTTGTAGCAGGGCCGAGTTCGAATTCCAGTCGAATCCATTACATTCACTTATGTCCTAATACCCTTTGGAAAAGTATGAATCCTCTTCTTTTCCCCAGATATGGGTAAATAGCAGGACAGACCGGGTTCTATAGCCTTGGCTGGCAACTTGTTTACCGCAGAATGAAATGGCACACAATTCAGATTCTCAGGCAAATTTGATGAAAAGAATAATTTCTCACGGTTGCAACATAAACTTGCAACCACGTTCCCCGAATCTGGCAAACCCCAAGTCCTTCCTATGCAGCTACCGCAATGAAAAACTTTATGTCAACAAGCTTCAAAATCTACAGCAATTGAAAGAAAATATTCAGACACCAAAGTACTAAAGCATGACACACTGAAGGCTGAAAACTGCACGTTCCTGCGAAACTGAAAATAGACGCCACTTAAAAGATGCAATTTTTCTCAACTCGTCTAAATTTATTTCCCATATCTACTTTATATAATACTATGATATTGTGTATTAAAGTTAAAAATAAAGGAGCTATTATATTGTGAAATATGACTTTTTGGAGACCCTGTATATATTATGAACATTCTGTTTATCGATATATTTTGTGAAAGTATTTTTTACGCAACAGTAGTAATGGATAAATTGTGAATATCAGAGTATTGAAGATGTACAAGGTGTGATGGGTAACTTGTTGACTTTTTATATTTTTAATTTCGCGCTGGTGTTGTTTGTTTGTGATGTTGTCGACTGCACTGTAGGGTTAGTTGGCCACCGTCTGACATGGGTCAAGAGAGTGGCTGCTGGAAGACCCTATGTCTAGCAACAGGACTCTGCACCATGCTACACAAGCAGAAAACTCCAGTCATGGCCGCGACGACTTCACCCCTTACATCTGAAAAGGATTATGGCATGCATTCCCCAACTTAAACAAGGAAACAGTTTCAGAAGAGTTGCAGGATATTCCGAAGTGGTCTGCATGTCGAAGCAAATGGCGATTTTATTGAATGAATTTACTCTTATTTTTGTGTAATTTTGCTAAATACATAAAATTAAAAGGAGACGTGTTATTTTCATTTTTGCGTCATTTAAACAAGTTATTCATCGTACCCTGTACAGCTACTTTAACATTATTTGCAATGACCTGTTGCCGCTTATTAGGCCATTTGAGTAAAATTCCGCAGATTTTGATGTGAAAAGGTTTTCCATGAACTCTTGAATTTGATTTACATTAAAGAAAGTTTTCTTCATCCAAGCGTTTTGCAGGGACCAAAAACGTAATAATCGGTTGCGGCACGCTCAAGTGAATAATGCATTTGGGGTTAGAACATCATCGTTGTCTGAAGTGCCGTGGGTAGTACATACATGGGCGAATGGTCGGAAATCAGATAGGTAGTCTTGTGTTTGTTCGAGCCATTGTATCAAGCCCGAGGCATCAATTGTCGTCTGTCACGGCTCGGTGTAGAGGTGGCAGTTCTTTCCTTCCAGACGACATGCAAGGTGGATATGTTTTTGAAATTACCTTGGTCTGTGTTGTGCCTAAAGAGACAGGGTCTATAAGGCAGCTGGTGGGTGGATTGGTAAGTGTCACAGCTTGTCCATACGCCGGTGAATCTAGCACACTGTATCGTTGGGATTCAAAACTACTCCGAGATCCTGGGGCTGCAAAGAATTTCTATGTTGTTCCGCTCGGGGGTATTGTGAGAGTCATGAACATAAAGAGCCCTAAAACAATCATGGAAGGACCAACACGTTCGACCCTCCTTTTCACTCTGCAGAGCTAGACAATGGCTGTAGCTGGGAGCGAGAAAGACCAGCAGACTACACTATGCAACAACTGTATTGAGTTCAGAGAGCACCACAACAAACAAACCAAACTCCAAACTTTTTCTATGTTATTCTTGCTGTATACGGTCTTACGCTGTCACGGAGACCAACATTTTCCCTACTGACAAGCGTAGGTCGTTTTTATGGACACGTTGCAGCTGATGGATCTATAAATGTGCATTTGGTATTTCAATGCGTTTAAAAACTCTAAATGAATAATGCCACGATGATCCCACCCTGCGCATAACATTAACTTCTAAAGAACTCATCTTCTGGAATCGGTTGTGAAAGATATATCCTTGTCAATCCACTGCCTTTTGCGTTAAACATTGTCGTACTAGTACGTAACCTATTTTACATAATTTGTCATGATATATTTAAGGAACTGTTAGCTATGATAAATACATGCACCATTACAAATGAATCCCGCAAACGGCAATCAATTATGACAAGGTACCTCCACTATTTCGGCATAAATTTTCTATATTGAAGTTTAAAATGAATTTTTTACAACGAAAAAACATACTTGAAGTTTTCATTTTAGCTTTAATTGTAAGTTTAATGATTAAATATACGATTTCTATTAATTAAACAATTCTGGTGTATTTCAGATAGAGACTATATACATTTGATTGTCAAATTTAATTTTAATTTTTTAAATTTTCTTAAAAACGGCCATTTTCTTAATTTTAAGAAATTTGTAAACAAACACAAATTTATCGATTTTTAAAATATTTAAAAAAATTTCTGACACGTTATTTTAGTAAAATTAAAAAATTTAAAGTTAAAGTAATCTGATTTGAAAGAAATCTTTCTTACTTATAGCGTAAAAAAATAATATACAACCAATTATTAACGATCGATCCTGTCAATCTGACCCACCTATTGATGGATTGTTGAATGACGAGGCGATGACAGCTACTACGGATTACCATCAATGACATAATTTTTAAAAGTCTGAGTTACAAAAAAAAAAAATATTCTATTTGAGTATGACCCACACTAATGGAAATACAATACATAAAATAAAATTATTTAGTGAAATAGTAAATGAAAAAAAGAAAAATTACTTTAAAATTTAAAGTTTACACTTTTAAAGTTGAATGGAAAATAAAAAATGTTATGAAAAGGCCGCGTAAAGGGACAAAACCCTTAAATCACGTGATCTTGTAATAATTCTGGCAATTTCAGTATATCATACACGGAAATAAGGAATGTATTAAGTAAAAAAATACAACATAAAAAATTATTTTTAAAAAAAGTAGCTCAACTAAATTTATTAAACTTAGCAATTTTGGATTCGTAAATTTTTTTTCTACTTAATTACTACATAATATCGAGGAGCCCTCCTAATACGGAGCTTTACACGATGTTAAACTATTATAAATTATTATAATTAAAATTTTTTAAAAAACGAAAAAATTATTGTAAACATTAATTATTCATCAGAAAAAAATTATTTCTTCAGACAATAATGTCCTTAATATTACTTATTTACAAAAGCAATTAAAAACTTTTCTAATTAAGTAATATCATTGTTTTATTGGATTCATTATTTTTCAATTCAGACAAGATTTTCAGTTAAATAGCGCAAATTTGAAAAAAAAAAGTAGGTTATTTATCATCTCCAAAGACTCCTCCTTTTAACAAAAAAAAAAAAAATTGAGGAGCCGAAAAGGTTTCGGGCGAAATTTCATGAAATTAAATAAGTGAGGGGTAACATATTTAAAAAAAAAATATTTTTAACCAAAAATTTCTAAAAACAAAATATTTCAAAAATAATTTCATTTATTTGTGAATAAGTTCTGAAAATTTCATTAAAATTGGACAATTACTTTAATTTTACAAGAATTTCCAAATCAATGTGTTTTCAACGCGAAAAAAGCGCAAAAAAAAACTATGTTATTTTAACGTTCCCGCGATGACGTAAACAAAAGAAGATTTTAACCGAAATTTCGAACGTGTTAGAAAATATTAAAAAATTTCAAAAAATAATTAAAAAATACTTTTTTCTTTCATCTTAATAATAACATAAACATTTTGACGATAATACTTTATTTTCTTTAATTTTGTGGCATTTTTCATTTACGCTATGCTGTTTTTCTGCGAAAACAGTGGACATGCCTAATTATGACTCAGCTGAAGATTTTTAACTGCTAATTTTTTTGTTAATTCTCTTGACTTTACGCCCATAGCACATTGAAACAACGTCGAGATTGCTTAGTACCTAGATGGGTAACCGCTTGGGAATACCGAAGTTACGCAACGTCGGGGTTTCTCAGTACCTATATGGGTGACCGCTACGAAATACCAGGTACTGTATGCTTCGATGTGTGGGCAGTGTGATGAAAATTATTAATGGTAGAGTTCGAATCACTTACGCGCAAATATCCACCTCTTCTACCCCCAGCTATGGGTTAATTCGTAAGACTTATATCCCTAAACCATTATTATCTCCCTCCCCCAAAAATAAAATATTTTCTGGCCTTAAATAATGTCCAAAGTGTTGATAAGACGTTGAAAAGAATGAATGAATGAATTTTTAACTCACAGATAAATGGATGGTGGTTCTGTCATTTCATTCCACTTAGAAAATAGCAACATTTTCTAGATAATTATGTGCTGTTCAGAGATAACCAACACACATTTGTATCTATATATACAGATTTTTAAGTTCGTATGACGGGTGGGAGTATTTTTCTCGTGGTATCAAAACAAACAGCAATAATTTGCCAATGGTGAAATGGCGTTATAAAATTAACGAAGAACAAATGACTAGGTTGAATGGCAAGAAAGACGAAGCAAAACACCAAATGTTCGAAAACCAAGAAAAGGATTAATATCACAAATATTTGTTTCAGTTATTGTGTATATTTCATGCGTCACAATGCAGGTTGTGATGGCAAAGAAAGGTTACAGTAATTTATTTTCCTATTAAAAACGCTGTCGGTAAAATAAAAAAAAAACTCCTTATTTTATTTACAATAAATCAAGTGTAAAAATGCTTCATCAATTCTGTTGTGAACATTTTTTTCTTTTAGAAATAACATATTTATTAACGCAGGTCGAAATCTTAGGATTGCGAGCTAACGACATTTATAATTCTAAAATAAAAGGTTAGCGGCCGACTTGGATAAAAATATTACTGTAACTGAATATTGCTGTTAGGACGTTATCAGTTGATTTAATTTAGGCGGGAAATGAAAATGTTGTGGCTATTCATTCAAATTACTAACGGTTCGCTGCAAAATTAAATATATTTCGTTTTTTTTCTTTTTGCTAACACGGGTAAACGAGTTTAATAAATAAAATTATATATATACATATATATATATATATATATATATATATATATATATATATATATATATATATATATATATATATATATATATTTATATATTATATATATTATATATATATATAATATAATATAAATATATATATATATATATATAATATAATATATATATATATATAATATAATATATATATATATATATATATATATATATAATATATAATATACATATATATATAATATAATATATATATATATATATATATATAATATATATATATATATATATAATATATATATATATATATATATATATATATATATATATATATATATATATATATATATATATAAAAAGGCAATATGTTTTTTTCTTAATTGGTGATGTGAGACAGTTGTGATGTGCGAGTAGCGAAACGGTTATCGCCGCCAAAAATGGAATCGGAGAGTAGAGTTCAAATTCTATCGGGGAAGGCGAGAATCCATTTTTCTCCTCCCTATTATGAAGATTTAACTCTCCACCCTTGTGTGACAAGCACTCTGAGAGAAAGAAAACACTAAACTGTGCAGAAAGAAAACATCCCCTTTATTTATGAGCTGTGTCTCCTGATGACGTAGGCGATCATAGCTCTTCACGACTTCCTGTTACTTAATAATTTTTTTTTATTTGTTCTAAGCTCTGTTCCGCCATCCATTTACTCAAGCTCACTAAGTAGGTTATGCATTGTTTTCCCCTGTCCCACTTGTTGTCTATCTGTCCTGTGAGCACCAGATTCTCCAAGCCCTTCTTCCATATTAAATGCAGTATAAATTTTAACTGTCTATTTCTGATGTTAAGTATTAGTTTCCTCTTTGTTTCCATTTTCTCCAAAATTTCATCGTTCCTCACATGTTCAATCAACCGTATTCTCAGCATCCTTCTGTAGAACCACATTTCTGTTGCTTCAAGTCTCCTCTTTATCTTTGATAAATCACTCACTGCCATACAGGAGGACAGATATCACTCAGCAGTTTAGTGCACTTTTCCCTGTTTCTAGCGAAAATATTCTATTTTGTAGTACTCTGCTTAGATTTTGGAACGCTTCATGGGCTATCCCAATACGCCTTCGGATTTCAGTGTCACATATCGCGTTCTCTGTTAAAACACAACGCAGATATTTAAATTCCCGCTCTCGTTTGATTTTCGGATCTCCGATTTGCAATTTGCAGTTTGCATTCTGACTTCTTGCAATTGATGTTTAATCCTTTCATCTCGCTTTCCTTCAGTACCTAGGAGTGTTTCTTTCTTTCTGTGTCTGCTATCAACACTATATCACCTGCATACCTCAGTTTGTTCAGACTGTGGCCGCCATTAATGAATCCTATTAGGACTTCTAGTTCTCCCAGAATCGCCTCGTTGTCTTGGTTTAAAAAGTCCGGTGATAAGACACAACCTTTATTTACATTATTTACTCGCGGGCTATTATCCTCATCTTTTTTGTTGCTATCACAGCTTTTCACCCGTTGTCCCCTCCGACCTACAATCAGGTGATTGTCGTTAATGTAATTACGGATCCTGTGATGAAGGATAGAATTTTTGTTTTGTTAAGGTATGAAAACGTTGTTTCGTGAATTTGGTGACATAGTGATTGTGAGTTCAACCCCTGGGCTGGGCAGTGTGTACTTGTACCTATTGGAAACTGAGGGAGCAATAACTGAGAAGTACTAAAATTAAGAACTAGACGAGATATCACGAGATATGGCAGTGGAACGAGAACAGTATATCTCCGTAAGTTAATTAAAAGATTCAGTTCAGAATTCCTTCTTGGTTACTCTGATTGATATACTCCCGAGGAAGGCCGGTGATAATAACAAAGATGAGGACACTAGTCCGCGTTTCAATAATGTAAATATATTTCCCACGTACGCATGTGAATTCACAAATAATTAAAAAGCAACTGTAGAGAGTTACTTTTGCTTATGTTCTGAAGGCATTTCTATGTGCCATGTCTCTTCAGGACGTAGGTGATCATGGCTCTCCATATTTTCCTGTCCTACGTAGTTCTTAATAAATTTTGTCTTTTTGTTATTTCTCGTAAACCTTGATACGCCATCTATTTACTCTAGCTCACTAAGTAAGTTATGCGTTGTTTTCCTCTGTCCGTTATGCCTTCAATCTGTCCCGTGAGTATCAGATTTTTAGAGCCCTTTTCCACATTATGAGTCCTAGAAATTTCTACTGTCTCTTCCTGACATTAAGTATATGTTTCCTTTTTGTTTCCTTTTTCTCTAAAACTTTGTTATTGCTCACACGTTTGTCCTAGGGTCTCTTCAGCATCCTTCAGCATCCTTCTCTAGAACCATATTGCTGTTACTTCAACTTGCTTCTTCAACTTTGAGGAGATTTTTCAGCATTCACTGCTATACAAAAAAAAAGCACTTGAATGTGAGTTTTGGCAAAGCAAAACTTAGAAACATTCTATTCTTCATTACTGGAACAATAGAAGTCTTGAAAAGTATGAACTGAAACTCTTCATTGCTAGTATTTCAGAAAAACGACCGACCTTCTCTGCAGTAATTGTTCAACATAAAAGCACCCATTCAGTATAAATAGGACATACACTACAGTCCAAAAGTTTAAAACCACCCCCAGAATTAGCATGGGTGAACTTGAGAGAGTGAAAAAAATGAAAAGAGCTCTTAGAGTTATTGAAAAAAAGAATAGAATCAATTATACTTATAATTTGAGAAACTTTAGCAACGAAAAAATTGTGCTACAGTAATCAAAGCTAAAGGAGAATATTTTGACCAGAGCAAAATTTAATCATAACATTCTTTTTTCTTTGTCATAATAAAATTTCTAATTTTTTTGTCATAATAAAATTTCTAATAAAAATTCCTGTCTTTTTTTAACCATATATATTATTCTCTTACTTAAAATACAAAACAATTACTTTTCGGGTTAATTTAAAAAATTACCAGTGTTGGCCAGTACTGTAGGAGTGGAAAAGTGACATTGAGTCGTACGCATTGCCGTATTGAACTACGGTATTCAACTATTATTTTATTATTAATACATGTCCCTCATGTGATCAAATCTTTTTTTCACTAATCTTTTGTTTCAGTTTTTTTCTTAAAAATAGTCTTAACCAGAAAGCTTATGCGAATATTATAACAGCTAAAATCAGGAAAAAACTAAGATGAGTGTTGGATTATTGAAGAAACTTGATATTTCTTGTGAGAGTTCCCGACTTTAGATATGACTAGTGTGAAAACTCGGGAAGAAAAATATAAAAGAAAATCTGAGAATAAAGGAATGTGAGCATTCTAATTCCATCCAATCATTGCTTAGCTGTGACATTCTCTTTGATTTTTCTTCCACTCTTAAAACAATGGAGTCAAATTTAGCAAGAATTAATTTGAAATTGGGTTTGGCTTCCTAGGACGTTCTCAAGCAAGCGACATTGATTTTTCTTCATTTTTTCTGCTGTTGTCTATCTCACTAACTCTCCTTCCTTTTCTCCTTTACCAACCCTTATGCTTTATCTCTGCCACTCTCTCATCCATATTTTTAGTCACTTCATATCCATTTTTGCTGTCTTTCTTATTAGCTTGTAAATTTCATTTTTTCTTTTCATTCCCAACTAAATTGACTGTTTTTCACGAATTTCCCGTTTTGTATTTTTGTCTTTTCCTACTCTCTTCCTCTGCCTTTCGTCAAATCATTCTTTCTTTCTTTCTTTCTTTCTTTCTTTCTTTCTTTCTTAGTCTTCCATCTCTTCTTTCCCCACTCTTCTTACACGCCTTTTGTCAAATCTTTCTTTCTTTCTTAATCTTCCAACTCTCCGATTTTTTCACTTTATTTACTGACCATTTCTCAATTTTTTCTTTCTTTCTTAGTCTTCCATCTCTCTTTTTACAACTCTTTTTACACGACTTTTGTCAAATCTTCCTTCTTTCTTTCTTTCTCTTTTTTCTTTCTTTCTTTCGTTCTTTTGTCTTCAACTATCTTCCACAGTCAGTTTTGCAAATTCTCTCCGCTTTACTTTTCACTTCGTTGGACTAAAAAATAAAACTCTGTACTCTTTCCATTTTGTTCTTTTCGACACTCTTCTTCTTTATTTCCTTCCTTTCTCGTTTTCCTTGTTCGAAATGATTTTTCTTTCTAACAGTTTTTAATTTACTCTATTTTCTTGTCTGTGAATTTGTTTTCTTTTTCACTTTCTTTCCTTTTCACTTTCTTTTTCAGTTTCTTTATCACTCATTCTGCTTCTGTCTTTCATTCTCTTTTCTTTCTTTAATGTTCTTCACTTCTCTTTTCTTTCTTTAATGTTCTTCACTTCTCTTTTCTTTCTTTAATGTTCTTCACTTCTCTTTTCTTTCTTTTATTCGCTTTTCATTCTTTCGCTTTCTTCTCTCCATTCTTCGTTACTTTTCCATTCGATTCCATCTTGTCCTTTTCCTTTTCTCGCTATCTTTCATTTTTTTTTTAGATTTTATTTTTCCATCTTCCTTTTACTTTTTATTTTTCTCTTTTTGTTTAACTGTCCTTTCCTTTTCTCTTATTTCCTTCCCTTTTTAACCCAAGCATTGTATTTGAAAATCGTTTCGTAAAACCACAAAAATAACTTTCTCATTAGGCAACAAAAATGTTTTATTGCTTGCTTAAGGTCAAAGAACGTCCACTTCCCCTTCGTGGACATTTCCATTGACGGCTCTAATTTCAACATCATGTTTGTCATGGCTGATAATGAGTGTATCAGTTTTGTGCTCTTAGGGTCAAATTAGGTAAGGCAGATTTGAAAGAGTAATATGATTCTGTAAGACGCAGTAGAGGGACATGTATTTATGTCTTTATCAATAACATCAGTACGAAGTGGCATACTTAGATTCGTACCTCGGAAATTGACATCGCCCACTGCATCAATGGAGAGTTTCCAGGTTTCATGTGCCGACGAGTTATAATTGCTTTTCGTAGCATTGGAAGCAAGGACGCATCTCATAATAGTTCTGGCATTTTCAGAAAGAGAAGACAAAAATTAAGCATTTTTAGAATTCGGGGATTCTGATGATGATAAGTTTTCCCTCAGCAACTCAATTTCCCTACCTATATTATTATTATTATTATTAATTGATTTGCTTTTTAAGGTTTGGCAAGCAGGTTATTTAAAGGCAGAAAATATTTTTAGATTGTCAGATTCTGTTTTGAGATTATAATGGTTTAGCGATACAAGTCCTAGAAGGAGAAGAGGTTGATTCATACCTTTCCCAAGGACATTTGCACCTTAGTAACTATAGCGAACCCAATGGCAATTAGGACTTGGCTCGCGGATTAACAATTCCAAGTCATCATCCATTACACCGTCCACATATAGAAGCTTACAACACCGGGTAGTATTCCCAAGCGGCCAACATCTAGGTACTGACCAAGTTCAGTGCTGCTTAACTTCAACGTGACGTGGCCGTAAGCCTTCTTCTTCTTATTATTATTATTATTATTATTATTAGTAGTAGTAGTAGTATTGAGTGAAAGAAAGAACAGAATGCTAAGAAATTGCTGGAAATGGAAACGCTGATTAAAAATAATCCAGGTCACATGACATCGGACATTTTTTAAATGAATGGATATCAGTCAGTCAGTTATTTACCGTGCGTGGTACACGCTTAGGCGATCATGTATCGAAAGATACATGATTGACGAGGCAGATTTTTCCCCGCAGTAGGTTGTCATTTCTTTCTGTGGTAGACTAGTTGCCATCCAAGGATACAGAACCCGGACTGTCTTGCTATTTACCCATAGATGGAGGGGGAGGATTCATACGTAAGTGAATGTAATTCGAACTCGGCTCTTCGATTCCTCAACCGAACCGATATCTATTACTCCACCGTGCCTCCTGAATGAATATAGGCTATTAAAAATGTATTGTCTACAATAATTGTGGCGTGGAAACTTTGTTGTTGTTGTTGGTGGTGGTGGTGGGGGAACGAAAGAGATGACCCCGTTAACCACTCTAAAAGCCAGTCTGCATCTGAAGGTGTTGTTGTGCACCTGGTGATATTGGAAGGGCCGTTTGTATTAGAAGCTACTGAATTCAGTCAAGTACCTTTCCAATTGAACCGATTAAAAACGATTGATGAAAAATGTCCAGAATTGGCTAACTGGAAGAAGAGTGTTACATTCTATCGTGACTACGCCAGAGCTCACGTCTCTTTGCAGAGGCGTCAGAAATTGGTACAGTTTCGCAGGGATCTCCTACGATATCTTCCATACTTATCCAACCTTGCACCTTCGGATTTTCACCTGTTTCGACCCCTACAAAATTCTCTTAAATGAGATGAACGTTACTTTTATAAATCTACCATTCGTCCGTGCATTGAATACTATCTGGGATGATGTTCCTTCTGTACATCTAGAGATTCTTGACAAAACACAAAGAATGATATGTGATGTAATGTCGACTTCAGTCACTTTCTCACCGACGTAATGTGGCTTCCTTTTGTCTTTTCTACAAATATTTTCATGGCAACTGTTCTGACGAACTTTTTTCCTCTGTTGCCCCGACTACATGAATTTAAGCATGTTACTAGATTGGCAACTAGGTCCCAACCGTTTTACTGTTGAACTAACTAGAGCCAACCACTACTATTGTTCTAAATAGTTCTTCTCACAATTTCCAACTGTAGAATTCCCTTCCGATTTCTTGCTTCCCTGATAATTACAATCTTCGAAAATTTAAATGCAACGTCAATCGCCATCTTCTGTTTTCTTGAACACTGTTTCTTTTTTCTCCTTTTTTCAACCCTCCCTATTTTCAGCCTGTTTCAATTTCACTCCCTGTACCAACCTGCGTTCTCGTGACATTATCATCTTGCTTGGGGTGAAATGATTAAATAAAAAATACCTGGAAACTTATAAAATCCATTTAGACAAGTTCATTACCCAGCAAGATGACAAGTCCTAGGAGATGGGGCAAAATGCCTCATACGTGGTTCGGTAAATCTATGTACAAACATATAAAAAAAATTTGAAATTCACTTAAAAAACGCTACGAAAATTTGTACAGAACAAATATATATCATATTGTTATCTGATGCAACTTTTGTTTCAGCTCACTGAGTTTGTGGCATTTGCGGGAGTGGGGGGCGTTATTCTAAATACTTTCAAGAACGCTACTGTCTACTATGCGCAAGGGCATTTTCAACGCGCTTCATCATGATGGCTCCCCAAAATATCATAAGTAATTATCTAACCCATTAGGCCGAATCACGTTCATATTTCGTTATTTGTCAGGGTACAGTTCATTTTCCTATAACTACTACTTAAGTAGTAATAACTATAAAGGTTATTACATCCATTGTCAGCCTTGACTAGAACCAACTTACAAGTATACGAATTTTCAGGTGCACATGTATCTATGCGTGAGCATGCGTCTATATATGTGGACATGTGTGTGTACGTTCATTCTGTTACTGGGAAAATCCCCTTTCTCTTATTACAAGAGCACAATTCCGTGAGCACTTTTAATCGCGGACTCATTTGTAATTTGGCAGGCATTACCTGTTTCTTTCCCTCCACTAAAAAAAAACTGACTTGGAAGCTGAGATCGATAGAATCCAGCCAACTGCAAAGTGGAGAGGAATGTATGCAAAAGACTGGCGCCAAGAAAGACTGACAATCAGCAATAATGGATGAAATCATCGGATTTTGGGTACGTTTTCATTGGGCATCCGCCAACCAATAAAGAAGCTACTCAGGTAAACGTGTGACCTATGGGGAAAATCAGAAAACTTCGAAATCAAATTAGGACAGCGGAATTGTGTACTCTTGTATGAGTGGGTATGTGTTTATATATATACGTGTGTGTGTGTGTGTACATTGTTAATTGTCAAAACAAATTCATATTGGGAATATTCATCTGATTGGTGCAAGATTAAAAGTTAGAAAAACAGGTTAGGAACTGGAAGAATAAGATTAACATTGTTAAAAATTTTAATAAGATTAGTTTAACATTCCAATAAGAATAAGATTAACATTTTTAAAGACTTCAAATTTCTACTTGTATTAAGTGACAGGAGATCGATGACTGACTGACCAAAACATTTTTGTACTAAATACTCAAGAGCCACACAAGGTAGAGTGTTACTAAATGAGGTTGTATAGACATAGGAAGGTGGGATGGGGAAGAAGGATATGCTCTATTGGTATTCTTTGATCCTAGACAACACCTCCTCTCGAGAAACTATACCTTGCTCATTCTCTTCTTTCTCTTTCTCTTTCTCTTTCTCTTTCTCTTTCTCTTTTTATCTCCATTCAGTCATCCTTTTAACTTTTTTTTTCTCTTCCATACGTTCTATCACACACACACACACACACACACACACTTACACACACACACACACACGAACATGAACTCTATCTCCTTCTCCCCCCCTCTCTCTCTCTCTCTCTGTTGCGATATGTTTGTATTTTTTATGAATAAAATATGATCCCTCTTTTAAATATCATTCTATCCTGCTATAGCAATAATAATCTGTTTATATATATATTATATATATATATATATATATATATATATATATATATATATATATATATATATATATATATATATATTTGAACAGAGAGAACGCCATTTTACCTTTAGGAGACTGTTTCGGTCAACACTTTCAAAAGGTGAACGTTGTCGCATAGAACAAAATAATCAATGATCAATGACACATTCGTAAATGACAAAGGAAAAGGGAAAATAGATTTTAATTGTAAACAAATTGACGACTAAAAACAAAATAAAAGTCCCAAGAGAATATAAAATAGACAAAATTTACTCATATTCCCTCGATCAAACTTAAAGAACGAGTGAGGTTTTCCTTTTGCTTACATAGGGTTAGATCTGTCGCTTCTCATCGGCCCAGAATGTATGTACTACCTAAAGTGCATAAGACTAGTGTACCACTCAGACCTATTTTATCTATGGTAGGGTCTATGCAGCACGAGTTGGCTAAATGGTTGGCTCCAGCATATTTCTGATCTCTTTTCAACCCTTTTTTATGACTCGTTCATGTTTTCAAATTTCGTTAAAAATTTCGAAATTGATTCAGAAAATAAACTGATGGCGTCTTTTGACATCGTCAGTTTGTATCCCAATGTGCCTTTTCAGGACACCATTAATATATGTTCTCAAGGGGTCGAGTTCAGTTTCTGTACACCCAGACATACGGGGTTTCAATTAGTAGGCCTTTAGGTCCCATACTAGCTAATATTTTCGTAGTATTTCATGAAGGACTTTTGTTTGAAAAGTGCCGAAATCCCTGTCTTTATATGCGCTATGTTGATGATACCTTTTTCTTTCTTTGATTCTGCTAGAGATGCCACTACTTTTTTTCTTTTTTTTTTCGGAACTTCTGTTCATCCATCTCTTCAGCTTACTATGGACGGTTGACAGTTAAATGGTATGTTGCCCTTTTTGAATGTTCACGTACAACGTAAGGATGCTGCTTTTGACACCAGTGAAAGCTCACTTTCACAGGCTTTTGCATGAATTGAAACTCTTTCTTTTCTAAGGCCCGCAACATTGGTTTAGTTTCCACCTTGTTCCATTGTGCTTTGATGATTTGTTTTGCCAGCATTTTAAATGGAGAACTTACAAGGAACCAAGAAGTATTTTGTAGAAAATGGTTTTCTTAATATCATCAAGCGTGTTACTGAACATAAAATCAGACGGTTTAAAGAGCAAGTGGTTTCAGGACCCAGCCAGTCCCCAATTTTCTGAAAGAGACAGTTGCTTGTTGACATGGTTTCGGTGTGCATTACTTCGTGCAATAAAGTTGCATACTGACTTTCAAACTAGATCGCGTTTCCATCCTTTAGCAAAGATCGATTTTCCATTATAGTTCTGTTATAAATTTAAATGCTGTTGTGATATGGTGTAGATCGGACGGACCAATCAAAGGCTGGAAACTCGCATTACTCAACACGTGCCTACTTACTTGCGTTCTAGTGGTCACAGTCGTATGAAAAGAACTACTCAATCTGTGCACGACTCTGCGATCGGACAACATTTATTGGACAATCTTGACTGTGCCGCTGTTTACAATGACAATCTTTTTTTCTATCTTACATAGGAACCGCTCGGTCCACCATCATAGCGTTCTTTGAGCTCTCACCACCGCTTTACTGGTGGTAGAGAAAAATGACGTAATGTCCAGCCACCGGTTGAACATTGGTAGAAAAAATGACTTTTATATCTACCGTGAAATATTACACACCAATTATTTGCGTATTTTAACTCGGGAGCTCAGGAGGCAGAAGAGTTCAAATTGTCCAGGAACGCAGAGCTCAAATGATTAAATTTAATCAGCCAAACCTATGTAAAGAAAAGGAACACTACTTTGTTACATATGTTTGATCGAGGGAATATGAGTAATGTTTTCTATTTTATACTCTTTTCTTGGAAGCTTTTATTTTCTTTTTAGTCGTCAATTTGTTTACAATTAAAATCTATTTTAATCGTGTTCCAATTTTCCCTCCACATTCGCTATTTACAAGTGTGTCATTGATGATTTTGTTCTATGAGCCAAAGTTCACCATTTGATAAAGTGATGGCCGAAAGGGTCCCCTAATGGTATAATAACGTTCTCACTACTCAAGTCTATTTTCTTCTTCTTTATTTGTATATCTATATGTGTGTGTGTGTGTGTGTGTGTGTGAAATAGAGAGAGAGCGAGCGAGCGTCTGTGCATTGCTGCGTATATACATATATATGAACTTAAATATGCGTACGTATATATATATATATATATATATATATATATATATATATATACTAAAGGGTATAAACACGAAAAAGTACTGAATACAAAATTCCAAAATAGAAAATGCAGAAAACACTAAAATGCAGTCTACCTTACTACTCGGGTCTCAACCGCACGGCCTCATCAGGCAAGTAGAAGAATGAACAATCTAATATATTCCACCAATTTATATAACCACGGGAAAAGAGAATGAAAGGTGTAAGGAGAAGGGGAAAGGAAAAATGGGAGAAGAGGAAAAGTGGGAGAGGAAAAAATTAATTGGACTTATCGGGGTTCGTATATACCAAAGGATATTTGCTCAAATTCCTGCAGTTTGACAAAATTTCAGTTCTGTCATTCAGTAACACATTTTTGTTAAGATATATAGCGATTGCCAACTTCTCCTCTTGACACAGTCGGCTGCAGTTGCCACGGACTCGCTTCACCTTTCTAATTATACTCCACTTTACACATGGATTTCTCCCATATATCTCTCTAAACCCCCAAATACAATCCGCAAATTTGGTGTCACTTCTGTGGCTTTCTAGCCTAAAGGAGGTAGCATGCTTATAAAAGGACCTCCTTTAATTAAAAGGACCTTCGGTACAACCAATGTATACTTTATATACATATATATATATATATATATATATATATATATATATATATATATATATATATAATTTATATATATATAATTCCCTCCGTGCGACACTTGCCACTTAATGGACAATTATTTTTAACCCTGCAGTTGCATGGCATTGCATTTTCCTTTTCACCTCTTTCTGCTTCTAATATTTTCATATTATGGTTCTTTACTATTTTCAACATGTTACCAGTACAATTGTAGCTCAGTTTAAGGGTGTTCCTGTTAAACCCCTTAGCCAATGGAGAGTTCTTTGGAAATTTTTATCCAGAAAGCTTAAAAACACTGTACCAATTTTAGTTTTTAACTGCAGGTTAAA
The DNA here is from genome assembly GCA_963932145.1 of Acanthosepion lycidas. Taxonomy (NCBI): domain Eukaryota; kingdom Metazoa; phylum Mollusca; class Cephalopoda; order Sepiida; family Sepiidae; genus Acanthosepion; species Acanthosepion lycidas. The sequence goes on along the minus strand of OZ010594.1, from coordinate 36,130,918 downwards.
AGGAGGTTAAAAGGAGGGTTGAACCAGATTACATCCCCGCTCCTGGTACTACGTTTAGGCTGGGTGTGTTGTGAGAAAGTCGTTATTATGCCCCTCCTCTCTCTCAAAGCCCTTTCGTATACCATTTTTTACACTGAAAAATCTCCTTGACGATTTCGAGAGATTCTGCATTCCACCTCATTCCAAGTGATTTGAGGGTAGTGTTAGGTTTCAAGTAAAGCGGAACAGTTCCAGTAGACTGAATTCAACATCCAGAAATTGGACAATTTTCATGTTTACCTCAACGGTAACTTTGAAGCCCAAAAATGTTTTAAAGAACTTTTTCCGAATGTTGTCATTGGCTCTTTTATTAGCGGATACGGTCATCAGTCTGTCGTCCCTGTATAGTTGATGGTTGTTAATATGGACCAATTTATTTAATTTACTCAATATATAAATTCCAATGACTTCGGAAACTTCTGCACCATAATGTGAAATTTGGGAACGTTAAAGCCATAGTTGCGAGATTTGTTTTTTATCCACGAAAAAAAACAATACAGATATGCTACAATGGAAAATGACCTCCAAGTGTTCGGATTTACCATTAAGGAAATTGCTTAGCATAATTCAATGCTTCCGTCGGGCCTTTCTCAGTAATGGAAGGATAGAAATCGCAAATGTCGTATTTAATGAAGACCAACTTATGTTTATTTTTAATATTATCGAACCAGGTGACGCGCTCATTACTGCCTTGTCACTGATTGACCTGGGTGGCTACCCTTAGTGAATCGCAGATATTCTGAATAATGACTCGGCTAAGAGCATCTAGTACCGTCTTAGTATGGTTAATGAGTCGAAATAAAGGAGGAAATTACGGAAGACTTCCTTATGATCTTTCACCGTGAGAAATGCTTCATTTTGGCAAAGAGTAAGAATTTTGTCACCAATACACATTTTATTAAAAATTTCCTTAACTTCATTGTTAATTGAATTAACGTAAGAACTTGAGGCTTTCTTATAAAACTTGGTGACTTCGTTTGCAAGTTTCCTTTTATAGCTATTAGGACTCATTAAATATATATTTTTGGTTTTAACGCCCGCTATTAATATTTTTTTAGTCCTTTTAATCTCCTTCACTTTCGTTGATATTTCTTTTCGAAAGCCGCTTTTCGTACGTTTAAATTGCAGGTTGTCTATGATACCTAAAAGATCTTTTTCGAATCCAGACAACTCCTCTACGGTTGGTGGGTATCTTTTCGTTCCAACGTGGTATACGTGATCATCGTCACACACGCTAATATATTTGTTCAACTCAAATGCGGCGTTCCGTCTCATTCTATTCAGAAAGGATTCAGTCTTATTTAATAAGGCTAGCTTGTAATTATGCCTGCTGGGTATTGGAATATTTTTCAAAGAATGCCTGATGGTAAATTCTTGCATTGCTACAGAAAACAACAGTGAAGAAGAGGGAGTATAAAGTGCAGTATCGAAGCAATGTAATAAGGTTACGGGGGAGTAAAAATAAGGTTGTACCCCCAAAAAATGGTCGATCGCCAGCGAGAGCAAATGTATATGTAATATACAACATATAATATAACATATATATATATATATATATATATATATATATATATATATATATATATATATATATATATGTATGTATGTATGTATGTATTTGGGTAGCAATCCCTCACTGATACATGTTTCATTAAAAATGACTGACAAGATATTTCTGTTAAGTTATAATTACATTTTATCTTGTGTGCGAATTGGTCCAAATTTCCACATTCAATAAATCCCCCAAAAAGAAATCTCTCATTCGAATACAAGAAATAAAGAATAAAAGTAATTAACTTTCCAGTCATTTTATAGAAACACACCTACATACACACATATATATATTTATTAAAGACATTTTTATGTTTAACGTTCTTTTTATAGATACAAGTACTTAAGTAAATGCTCTGTTTATAATAAACAGTATTAAATAACATTTACCGGCCTGAATGTCCGAGACATTTTCATAGAAAATATTCGTCCTTTGACAGGATTCGAACCTGCATCCTATAACGGAACCGTCATTTACCTTGACGTGCCTAACCGCTCGGCCACAAAGGATCGTTCGGTTGGAAAGGTCGAATTTACTGCTTGTAAACTTTAATCTTCCATGAATGTCAAAGGACGAAAATTTCTCGGACATTCAAGAACGTTAAACATAAAAATGTCTTTAATAAATAAATTGTCGGACTTTGTCCATTTCTTAATGTATATATATATACAACAGTACACATACTTATATGCGCTTGCATGGGAATATTTGTGCTCTCACATACAGCCACAAACACATTTTTATACTTACAAACACGAAACTTGTACACACTCTATTTTCTCGGTTATTTCATTGTACGTGTCTAGATTGTAACCATTTTGTATACTTTGCCTGCAGCATCGAAAGAGATATATACAAAGAAATATAATAAGGACTATTTTTGTTAGGACGGCTCTTTACAGATGTGATTTAACTTGTAACTCATGGTGTAGTAATTCTCGTAGACGTGACACTGCAAAATATACATAAGGTAAATATTAAATAAAAAGAAGAAACGGTGTTCTGCTTGACTAGAGTTATTGATTTTATGACAGCTTTGACACACACGCAACTTGAGGCTATGAATAACCCAACAGTGAAGCAGAATGTCCAGTCAATAATGACAGTATCTCCAGTGACTCAAAGATTATCATTCCATGTTATGATTCAAGTTTTGCTTGATTCTAATGATCAAGGAATTTATTGTCTGAGAAATTAAATTAGCAATGAAGAAATGGTAAAAATAGAGTTTCAAGGAAGAATTGAGACAAAGCAGACACAGAAAGAAAATCTGCAGGAACTCTTAGACAAAATAGTAAAAGTAGAAAGCACTATCTATTGTAAAAAGAGAGAATCCATAGTTGTCAGTAAGAAAAACATCGAGCTACTAATTGAAGATGTCATAATCAAACAAGTACAAGAGATCAAATATCTGGTAGATTTTTGAGCACTCTAATCTTTTGTGGTAAATAATCTAAAAAAAGTCAAATTATGAATTCAAATTCATTGAGAAAGAACCAAGGAACTATTATAGTATCTTTCCGAAGAAAGCATGGCAATTCACAGATAATAAAGAAAAGGAATGCCTCTTCTATGTTCTCAAGGGATATAGCATTACAAAAACACTTAAAATCGGGGAGATTGCTGATAGGGCTCGAGAGTGAGAAAATGCTGTTATCTTGTCCCTTACAATGATAAAGTTTTAGTCTGAAGATACGTACTAATCATGAACATTAGTGTGGAATATGAAAAAGACAGTCGTTCCCGTATTGACTTGAGTAACTTTATCTGTCTGAAATACACTTATGAGAGGAAAACTGAGAATACATGATGTCACTAGATTCTTATGGATGTTTGACATACACCGTTGCTTGGTTGATGTAATTAAATCTATTAGAAGTGAAAAGAAATTAGGTATAAGTTTTAGGACTGAAGAATGTCATAACCACATTTGAGAATACAGTAGAAGTTGTTAGACATCAGAGAAGGCTCGTTGTTACTTGATCTCTAGTAACAACCAAATTATACGCTGTCTGTGAACAAGTAGGTGTAGATAAAAAGAAATTTGATAATACACCATAATGTCAAACTGTAATCTAATTGTCTACGGGACATAAATGATAGCAAAGTATCAAAACATGTAAATGGCTTTAGTTTTATGACGTAAGTTTTTTTTAATTGTGTTTTCTTAAATATAGACTTTGACTGTTACGAGGAAATACTGACTGGAACAAACAATATTGTAATTCATCTAAGATTTTAAACAATCTATCAATATCTCGGTTGATACACAACTATTTAAGTTTCATCATGTATATCTTGGTCTGTTCAAATCTATCTCAGTCTGTTCACATCTATCTCACTCTGTTCATACCTATCTCAGTCTGTTCACATCTATCTCACTCTGTTCATACCTATCTCAGTCTGTTCACATCTATCTCACTCTGTTCATACCTATCTCAGTCTGTTCACATCTATCTCACTCTGTTCATACCTATCTCAGTCTGTTCACATCTATCTATCTATCTATCTATCTATCTATCTATCTATCTATCTTTGCTTTTCTAACTATATAAATGTGTTTACAATTAAATCGATGATCAAGAATTTACGTATATTATGAGAAAGCACAACATTTCTGAAGTTAACAGCTCAATTGAAAGGAAGTTATTGAAATTAATTAAATTTATAAGCAGAAGATTTCGTTATTAACTCTGGTTAGTTATTCACCTTTTTGATAGATTTTATCACAGTTTTTCTCGATCGAGCGTTTATGCGATCTTGAAAGAATGCAGTAATGTGAAGTAAGAACTAAGAAATAGTTTCTGGTGACACTTGAACTTGAATAACTTATAGGAGTTCATCCTACATTCCGATCGTCCGTCTTTTCTAAATTATGGCCGAACAGGTGATGGTGACGTCCATTAAAAGACTTGTGTGAAGATTGCAAGTTCAGTTAACGTTGATGGCTACCCCTTCTCCTCATAAACATTTTTTTCACATTCTTACACAGTCAATTACCTGTTGCGACTTAGTGGCTTAATCGTTTAGTTTTAGGTGAAATCATTAAAAACATACACACATACACACACACAAACAGATATATATATATATATATATATATATATATATATATATATATATATATATATATATACACACAAAGATAGATAGATAGATAGATAGATAGATAGGGTGTCGTAAAATAATGTATACATTCTTTAAATATTAATAGTTAATAATACATTACGGTTATGTGAGAATTTATATGGATGAAAATATGCAAAACAGATGGATTGAAAGAAAAGGGACTATTGAATATCCACCTAGATCACAAGATTTGACACCCTTGGATTTTTTTTTTGTGGGGATTTCTAAAAGACAAAGTTTACAGCAGGAAACCTGAAACAATTGCTGAAATGAAAGTAGCAATTGAAGATGAATGTGCTCAAATACCAGAGGAAATGATATTGGACGTTTGTAGGTCTATTTCTTCAATATATGAAAAGTATATGGAACAAAACGGCAACCAGATTAAGCACTTGATGTGAACTCATCATTATATGAACATTCTGCAATTGCCGCAAGTAACTTTTATATTATTAATTTTCTATGTTTTTTGTATATTTTACTCTCAAATTTTTAAAATGTGTATACTATCTCTAGTATTAAGTCAAAATACATAAGTTGAATAAGTTACAACGATTCAAAGAGTATACACATTATTTTGGGACACCCTGTTGTATGGAATTTCTATATATATTATTTATATATTATGTATACGCAGTACTTACTGGAAAGCGCTCAATATCAGCGATATAGCAAACATATTTATTTACATTGATGTGAGTTTGACACCCGTCAGGAAGACCGCAAAGGTCGTGAAACCCAGGGTTACAAACTCACATCAACTCAAATAAATAATATATATATATATATATATATATATATATATATATATTAATAAAGAGAAAGAACAGTAAGATATATAATCCGGTGTTTTTATAGATATTTTTATTTTTACAAAATAGTGCTCAATGTAAATTTACAGAGCATTAATATTATAAGTTAATAGACTTAAAATATGGTTTTTCGCTACACAGTTCCAACCATGTTTCAAAAATGGAAGCTAAAAGCCCCCAATTTAGTTTTGTACTTAAATTAAAGACATTAGTTCCATTTCATCCTCAAGCGAAGGAAAAAATTCGCTTCAGGATGAAATGGAACTAATGTCTTTGTAGCGAAAACCATATTTTAAGTCTATTAATTTATTATATATATATATATATATATATATATATATATATATATATATATATATATATATATATGATACACACACAAACATATATATATATATATATATATATATATATATATTTATATATATATATACGACACACACACACACATATATATATATATATATATATATATATATATATATATATATATATATATATATATATATATAATTTGGTCTTGTTCGTCACATGAAAACGTCACACAGTGAGACCCAGCTGTAACTCCTAAGATTATCAGGTTAACAACGATCCTTACCTGCACTCGCTGTGGTAAACCGTATTTTAATCAGGACTGACCAGATACTAGAAAATCCATAACGAGCCCAAGGGCTATAAATTCTCTAATAGTCAATAGGCTGCATTTTCTGTCTGGGCAATACATCTTATAAATCACCGGTCGAATTCAAGGCCCATTATTGGTTTTATGTCTGTTAATATATCAAGCCCGTCTTTAACTCTCCGAGAGATCACTCTCTCCCTTACATCAGCATGGCTGATGCTATCCTCCAGGAAAATGTCTCGTTGCGCTATCTCGGGCTAACATTCTCAGCTGATATGAAGTGAAAAGACTAAATTGAATCCATTGCTAGGTCAACTGCTAAGAAATTCGGTTCACTATGTCGAGCGAGACAATTTTTCTCTCCAGAATCTTACACATCTATAAGTCTACCATTCGTCAATGCTTAGAATATTGCTGCCACATAGGATCCAGTGCTCCTGCTATATATCTAGAGTTTCTTGATAAAATCCAAAGAATCATCAATATTATCGGTCCTGCTCTGGCACTTTGGCTTCAGTCATTTTCTCACCGCCATAAAGTTGCCTCCCTGTTTCTTTTCTATAAATACTTTCATGGTAATTGTTCGGATGTTCCTCGCTATGGTACTTAGAATTTTTTAATAAAGAAAAGGGATCTATGGAGAATCTTGATCGTATATATTCTAAGTTTTATGGCAGCCAGTTTAGTCGAAAGTCAAATTATGAATTCAAAAACATGGAGAAAGAAACTTATTCCAGTATCTTTCCCAAGATAGCATATAAATTCACAGATAAAGATTTTTTTTAATCTGGGATTGGTGGATTCGGTTCTGTCCGTGTCTCTGTGTCAGAACGGATGTATTAGAACAGTATAAAATAAAGTAATTGGCTAAAATAAAAACAAACAGAATTAACAAATTTTAAATTTAAATCAACGAAAAACGATCAAGAAGATGGTTTGGTTCAGACATTGTTCAAAGAAGAGTCATTTGCTCTGGGCAACCATATTAAAGAGACCAAATTACTTTCAACCTGTCACAAGAAGCAGACAACATCTTTTGATGTTGTCAAGACGCAGGTGGTATATACTATATTTTTCCATCACCCATTTGGATACATTAACGTAGGCTAAGGGATCGAACTCTCCCAGTAGGCTTACCGCGCACCTGGACACTAACCCACTATTTCTACATCACCGCATCTATATCTATATATGTATGTGTGTGTGTGAGTGTGTGAGTGTGTGTGAGTGTGTACATTTGATATATTTCATGGATGTCGACTCATTAAACGTTTTTCCTTGCATGAAAGTTTCAGATCTTTCATGGCGGTAGCTCCTCTCTCAACCGTCTTCAAACATACTGCATCCTAAAACTGTCGCCCTTGTCCTGGAATGGATCCTTTCTGTAATGGAGAGTTTCATACCCCAGAAAAATTCCAACAAAAACCAAACAGCCAGCTTTCGTTCCCCCCCAAATGTACTCACCATAACTATTACTACAATATCTATAACAGAGATCGCTGTTATCACTTGCTGCATTCAGGACTGTCCGCAATCATTGCAAGGAAGTACTAGAAAATGCAAGGTAGAACTATGTACAAACAGTCCAAGCCAAGATCGAAAGCAAACAATTTGGATCCCGGGAATTCTGGAAGATCTCCAACCAAATTCTGAATACAGGAAGAGCGTTAGTGTCCCCTATTATAAATAGCCTCGAGACAATCTCCTCCTTGTCAGATAAGACAAATCTCTTCGTCGCGATCTTTGCCTCTAAATCAACATTAGATAACAAAGATCATCCCATGGCCAATTTCCCCAGTCTTATCGAGCATAATCTCAGTAATATTTTTTATTACAGCCAGTGAAGTTTCAAGCTTTATCAAAAGTTTTGACCCTAAGAAGGCTACTGATTCACATAAAATACCAAGTGTTGTCCTTAAGAATATTAACTCGGAGTTCAGTATTTACATTATGCGGACTATTGTTCTCATCTTTGTCGCCATATTTATCACAACGTTTCGGCCGTTGTACGCTCCGGCCTTCTTCAGGTGGTTGGAATTTCGAACTGAACCCTTTATTTCGATCACTGGGGTAGACTGTTCTAGTTCTGGCACAGTGGATAAAGTCGTTGGTTAGATCCAGTGACAGACCCAAAGAGTGTGAGTTCAATACCCGGTTAAGGCAGTGGAGAACTTTCAGAGGGAAAATTAGCAGGAGATAACTGATAACTGACATCCATCAAACATGGCACGTAGAACTAGAAATAATAGAAATAAAGGGTTCAGTTCGAAATTCCAACCACCTGAAGAAGGCCGGAGCGTACAACGGCCGAAACGTTGTGATAAATATGGGGACAAAGATGAGGACAATAGTCCGCATAATGTAAATACTGTACATAATACCTCATCTCAGAAATATAGACAGACTCTAACTCGGAGTTATTCCTGATCTTATCGAAATTATTTAATTTGTTGCTTGACCAAGGTTGTCTATTTCAAAATGCCTACTATAATAACATTTGAAATAATAACAGTGATATTACCATTGACTATTCCAAAGAATATCATGTTGTAGAGAAAGAAGTTCTGCCTACCACACAGACAACACATTGGTTCTTGAAAATGACTGAGACAATCGAAATCATTTGATGAGAACAATAACATAACATGAACATTGAAAAGTAAAATAAAATACTAAATAAATAGACTTTGTCAGTTTTTTTTAATCAATATTTGTTTGGATTTATATTTTTAGTTATAGACAATGTGAACATCAGAATCAACCACTTGCTAGTTGACTATCAGTCTTCATGTTTCAATGCAATCTTCAGACAGGGTTGATTCATATGCCCTCAAGCTCTGTGTCCGATACTGAGCACTCATACCCTATAAATATACCAAATTTTAAACTCTCTCTCTCTCTCTGTATATATATATATATATATATATATATAATACTTTGTGTAAAAGAGGGATTGCTGCTCAAATACACAATTATGAAATTACATGATCTGGCAGCCAACAAGGAAATTCAGCGTATTAACTTTTAGCGAAACTTGTATAAAAGATGGATTTCTGCACAAATAACCAATTAGCTATATTATTTCACAGTGGGAATGGAGGGTTAAAAGTTTTTAAAAAAATAGAAAGACGCATATTCGAATTCTAGCCGCGTTCAACACGTGAAGGCTCGGAATAAACACTTATTCAAAAAAACACAAAAATAAAATATAACTTAAACAGGAAGAAAAACTAACAAAACCAAAAACAAATAACCTTTGAAAATGGCTAACACTGTGGACGAAATCGCTTGAGACATTGAAAACAATCGAAAATATTGGTACTTTCTTACACCCACAAAACGGAAAAACGTGTGGGATGGGTAAATTGTCGCACTTTTATATTTTTAATTTCGCGCTCAGCGTCGTTTGATTTGTTTTATAGTAAGGTCAGTTGGGTATCATCTATGTGAAAAGGTGCACTTTGACGCAATTCACTGAGCCAGAAATTTGGAAACAGCATGATGTACTGCTTGCCATTCGCGCCGGAAGGCTTCAATATCAACATTCCAGAATGTTTGGATGTCAATCTTAGGACAGTACATAGGATTTGGAAAGAGTGGAATGAATCTAATAGTGATTACGATAGTACGGGTGCACTGTGAAACTCACTTTGATCGTTCTGAAGACGGAGGGCCTATATCAAGTCCCCTGAGGAGGCAGTGTTGACCTGGGTCAAGAGTGTGGCCGCTGGAAGAGACTATGTCTAGCAACAGGACTCTGCACAAAGAGACAAACCCAGTCATGGCTGTCAGACAATTTCTTTGACCACATCACGCCTTACATCTGGCCACCTAACTCCCCAGAATTGATGTGTCGAGTGACCAGCAAAACTCTTTGTAATACCAAAGATGAACTGAAGGCAAAAATTTGCCAAATTAAACAAGAAGAGTTGTAGGAGATTCCAAAGTCGTCTAGGCGCCGTGATTGAAGCCAATGGCGATTTTATTGAATAAATTTACTCTTTAATATTTCAAGATATTTCATTTTTCGTAATTTAGACGATAATTTATCTATCGCCCATATATATATATATATATATATATATATATATATATATATATATATATATAAATTCTATATTTGAGGGGGTGCTTTTCAAAATGCCACCAAATATCATTGGGTGAGGGGAATACATTATTGATTGGATCGAGAACTTGTCATTAAGACCTTGTATATTATTCACCTATATGTTATGATGGCTAATTTTTTGTACGACCTGAAGCTGAAGGAAAGAAAACATTGATAAATTACTGAATTCACGATGGTAACAACGGAGCTTGTGATCTCTAGTTTGACATTTGATATTTTCTTACTCAAGAACTGTTGTCGTTCAGAACTGTGTTTGGTCATTTACGCGTAATCAGTACGTCTCAGGGATGAACGCGTATTTGTTGAGTGGAGATCTGTGTCGTAATGACATCCGAATCAACAACTCCGACCCGTAAAACCCCGACTAACCCCAATCACCATCAATGCCTTTTGTTTATCAGGAGATATTGCTTCTGAAGGAAAAGAATAACGGCAAAGAACAAACAAGTTCTTTCCTAAGATAATGTCATCTCCACATTTGACAGCTTTAATAAGAGTCTGTTTGTGTCTTGGACGACAGTAGGTTACAACCGAAAGGCCAGGAACGCATTCCATCAGTTGAAGGTCTGCTGATGGCGGATAAAACAAATATGGAAGAGGCATGTTCTGCCATAGCAACTTCAGAAAAGGTTTTGAGAAATAGAATGAGGATAGATTTGTATTGAAACTTTATTTTACATTGTTGTGTAACTAACAAAGGAAGATGTCGTCATGTTTTCATTTTTGTGTCGTCAGCTGGATTTGGCAACTGGCAGTGGTCAGTGCCACAGAAATTCTAACTCTTGTGTGGATTTCCTTTACCTTTATTGATCTGTGAATGGTCATATTAACATTGAGGCTGGTCAGTTCCTAGATGGGGTTCTTTGGGAATATCAGGTGCTGTAAGTTATGATATGCGGTCTGGAGGGGGTGAAAAATATAGGTCTGAAGTGGGTAGAAAATACCTGAAAACCAAGCCTTGTGACTGAAATTGGGTACACGGAATCCTTGCTAGCACGAAGTCACAAGTCATCGTGACCGAGGGTTTGAGTGTGATGACCTTGTTCAGATTGTTGATCATGTTAGATAACACGCTCTCTCCCAGAAACTATAAAAAAGATCTTGCAGTATTAAAAAAAACAAAACACAAATCGAACAATGCGCCTGGGTAAGCGTCTGCAATAATGCGCCTGAGTAAGCGTCTGCAATAGAGATTGGCTAACCGCCCTAATAGACGGGTATCCGCGAATACGAGTAGCCAACTATTATATATATAGCTAGCTACTGGCTACTCGTATTCGGGGATACCCGTCTATTACGGCAATATATATATATATATATATATATATATATATATATATATATATATATATATATATATATATATATAGTTAAGTTACGAAAAACTTAGTAATCCGTATGGGTAGTCCCAAGGAGGATGAAATCCTGAGAGCTCAATGTAAATTCAGAGCTAATAATTTAAAGAAAAACAGACCACTTTAAGGCTCCATTGTAAAAGTTTATTTCACCAGAAACCTTTTAAAGTACCCTGGATCTTCAGACATCACTTTCAAAAGGTGAAACGAAAAATGAAATGAAAATTTATACTTTTGATGGGTAGTATTAAGTTTATGTAATTTAACAGAGAAGGTAGCGAGGAGTGGTGTGAGAAACCATGTCTTAACCATGTCTCTTTTCTTGTCAAGTCCTTAATTTGTCTGAAAAGTTTTACTGTTTTTTTTATTCTGTTCAAATAGGAAAAAAAAAACCCCAAAAAACAAAACAACCCCCGCCCAAAGATCCCCCCACTTTTCAAAATGGTCCGTAAAAATCTTTTCGCACCATTCGTCAAGGTTGTTCGTCTTCGCCTTTGCTTTATGTTCTTGCGTTGGAACCTTTCCTTCGCAAGTTAAAGACGAATTCAGTTCCGTGCGGAATTTCCCTCCCTGGTGCTACCATCTCGGCCAGGTCCTCTGCCTATGCTGATTGTTGACGTTTCAGTTCTTGTGTCGAGAAGAGATTGACGAACTCAGCAAAGAAATCAGTGGTTACGAGATGGTGACAGGGGCCAAGATCAACCGCGATAAGTCTGTTAGCTTGCGGTTGGGTACATGGAAGGGAGTTTCTCTTCCCGGATCTTTCCACTGGACGGATGGGCTGTCAAGATACTCGGCGTCTGGTTCGGTCCTGATCTCCAGTTGGAAATGAATTGGCCGGAGGTACAACGGAAGACCGAGATCACAGTTAATTTGTAGTCTCGGAGGAATCTCTCCTTTAAGGGGAGGGCGGAAGTATGTGTTTCACACATCTACCCGATTCTCCTTTACCGACTCTCTGTATTTCCACTTCCGTATGCCATACTAATGTCATTAGTAAGGCTGTTGTTCTCTTTCTTGTGGAGAGGAAAGGCCGCTATGGTATTTCGGGAGATCTGTTGCCTTCATTCATCTGAAGGCGGTCTGTGTATTGAGACTCGTCAATATCTGCTTCGCATCGCCTTCCTAGACCGAATGTGTCACGAATCGAATGAGGAAGGCGCCTTCTAGAAGGAAGACGCCCGTAAGAACTTCTCATCCCTGAGAAGTATGCACTCGAGCGAGGAGGAGGCCCACCATTTACCCCGAATCGAATTCTCGTTTTGTCGCAAATATCGTCGTGCTCTCAAACGCTTCTTATGGGCGTTGGATGGCCTCTCCAACGTCCAGGCGTTATATTAAGTGTTAGTCAGGGGTTCGTTCATGACGAGCTGATTGACAAGCTCGGTCTTACGAAGCAGGAGCTCGCTCAATATGGCCTTATGCGACCTGATTGAAATGACTCAATAACGACAAGGCATCACTCTGATGATTGTGGGGTTGCCAAAATCTTTAAGCGGGCTTGGAGAAATCTCCAAACTGCCGACGCTGAAATGGGGAAGTCGAGACCTTGAGTCACGCCCTCTTTCATTGCAGGGTGGTAGCGCCCTTGTGCTAGTTTGTTGAAGGCCTCATGGTTCGCATGCTGCATGGGAAGTTCTTTGTACTTGAGGTCAGTTCTACTTGTAGCAATGTGGTGCCGCTGATGACAAAGTGTGTTCTGTTCTTAGTAGGTGTTACGAGAGTCGCGATTTGGACGATACGTCAGAAGGAATTCTATGAGGGCGAGAAGTTCATTTCTTCCCAACTGATCTTTTTCTTTAAGCATCAGCTTAAAGTCAAGAGTAGAACGGAAAGGTGGCAATTCACTTCATCAGAATCTGACAAAAGGTGGGTGAATCTTGCGCATTTGTGTCGAGTAAAAAGGGCAGACCTAAAGTGGTATTTTGATACCCGGTTAGGGCATCAGGACATTGTTCTTCCTGGATTGAAATTTGCCAACCCAGATAGTTTTTTTTTCTTTTTTTTTTTCCAGTTAACTTAGCTAGGGTGTGTAGGCGCATTGGCCCCTTTTATTTCTGTCCCTAAATTTCTTTAGTTTAATTCCCTATCCCCTCCCTTGTTAGGTGGTCAGTGATGTCAGTTCTCTGGTGGATGCGGGGCGACTTTCGTTTTCGCGTATGTATTTTTCGTAATTGTTGTGTCTGAATGAGTGAGTTCTTGAGATGAATGAATGTTTTTTTTTATATATTATTATAGTCCCGCTTTGATTTCACCTAGTTAACTGATGACATTTAAGGAGGCGGGTATTACTAACACTATTTTGTTTAGTTTCATTTAAATAATTTGCATTCAAATTGCAAATACTCATTGGGGCTAGTTTTTAAATTGTTGTTTATTCTCCCCCACAAAGACAATGAATTGTAAATATGGGGTATATCTAGGATTTTCATAGAGACAATGAGGTATTATGGTGGATGTAGTAAGAAAGGCTAGTAAGAATGTGGTGTTTTGGGGTTTATTGTTTGTATGTCTGGGTCAGTGTTTGTGGTTAGTTAACTTTAAAATTAAGACAGATGAAGATCGTCCTTTTCCCCCAACCCCTTTTTTGGGCTTGTGCCACATTTTGTATTTTATTAAAAATAAATATTGCAGTTGGAGATTCGTCTCCAGCTGTGCTTGTCAAACAATCTGCCTCTTGGCAGATCCCCAGACTATGTCGAAGGGCAGAGTCTCGTCTCGAAAAACAGCTACCCGACTCCGTTTTATACGGGGTCTACGGGTAATTTTGGCCGAACCTACGGGCTCGGATACTCCACATTAAATTCGGCCTTGTGCCACATCTGACCGCATGGGGCGATTGGTAAATATCTTGTAGTCGGAGATTCGTCTCTAGCTGTGCTGGTCAAACTCACTTGACTCACTTCTAGCAGGTGACTTCTTCTACACGCCGCTAGCGAATCTTACACGCGTTGTTCGTGCCCAAAGTATTATCGTTCATTAACTACCTTCGTGTGATTATTCTATTCTGTAACCTTCCCTAGGTTACAACAGATATATATAGTAATAAGCAATATTCTGCCATACAGTATATGAGTTAATTGCATAAAAGTTTGGTGTCACATATAAAGAGCCTCTTGTCCGAAAGGATAAAATGAAAACTCACCTTAACGCAATTTACGATAGGTTGCGGACTTAAAGCTATAAACAGCCTGAACTCGAAAAACATGCTACTCAGTGGCCTGTTAACCAAACTCTGCACCCTACACCAAATTTCGAATCGAAACTTTATTTAATGGACGGGGTATATTGTTCTAATTCCACAGGCTGCTGTCATGTACCCAACGTACTTGTTAAACTGTAGGGTACTGCTTATACTAATCATTTCATGTTCATATGTCTCTGGGTCGCCACGTATGACTTTTGCTCGATATATCACGTATATTACTTGAAGATGGCCGGAGCGTACAACGGTCGAATAATCCTCAACATAATTTTTGATTAAATTGTAACTATATTTATATATTTGATATTCTCCCCGATGTGACGTGGCTTCCGTTTGTCTTTTCTACAAATTTTTACAATGGCATTTGCTTTCATGAGCTCTTTTTTACGTGATGTACTGACCACATGAATTTAAGATTGGCAACTAGTATTCATCATTTTACTGTTGAACTAGCTAGATGCAACCACAGTTTTCCCCCACTTCCGATTTATTGCTTCCCTGATAACTACATGCAGTTTCCTTTTCGTAAGTGTTGCATATTTTCCAGTGCAGACATTGGCAAGTTCTGACATGCTGTTTTATATTCAATGGGTGCCAGTACCGCGCAACCTGATACAAGATGGTCAATTGTTTTGCGATATTTATCACAGAATATGCATTTTGAACTTTTTGGATTATTATTATTATTAGTAGTAGTAGTAATAGTAGTAGTAGTAGTAGTAGTAATAGTAGTAGTAGTAGTAGTAGTATAAAAAAGAAAGCAAAATAATGGCGGTAAATATTTACAGGCTGGGCATCATGTTAATGATTTTATTGATGCAAACGAAGAGATTTGCCGGGGTAAGCATCCATTATTCCTAATTTTTCCCCATCGAATTGAACAAGTGAGGATCAGAACGTGAATCTCTCGATAATGTCTTGGATATTTATTGATCAATCCCAAAGCCAGATTCGGTCAGTGTCATCAATTTCAGCCATTACACAATGCAAATGGATTTTCTTTAAAAGGTTTTCAGCCTTTCAGATAAAGCATTACGTCATCATTCGATTCTTGTAGCCATGGAAACGATATCATTTTCTAGGTTGATCTCTCAATGAAAAGGCATCATTATGATTTTATTGACGTATACTTTTCATTTCAGATTAATCTGATTAATCTCCTTACCCACCGTGTGATGACAAATTTGCTGCTGCAAACAGGACCCGATCCTGAGTGAACCGTTTCATCACCGTTTATATCGTAATTTTGCCATCCGTTTACGAGGAAAGATTGATTGATTTGTTTAACAGCATGTCAACACCTTTATGGGTCATTTAATGAATTTAATTGAAATCTTTCCTCATTATGTGTCCTAGAATGTTTGACTATCTCTTTCTGAGTCTATGTTTGTGAGTTCTTTTTGCATACATCTACCTTGTCTTTTAGGCAGTCACACAGGACGCACTGCAAAGAGGAACAGCGTAAATACTTAACAAGTTTGTGAGAAGGGATGGCCGAACAGGGACAAACTGTTATGGTAAATGGTAAAAAAATCATTTGGAGTCGTGTGTTATGATCGCTTACACCGTGAAAGAATTTGGCACATAAGAGAAGAATCATTCGAATGAGCGAAGTATTTATGTATTTACTTAATAAATTTTAACGGTTTAGCCGATTAATAATTCACTAGGTTCAACCAGTGAAAAATTCACTGTTTTCTCATTTTAATATTCTAATGAACCTTTAGTTTTAAGTTTATGATTGTGTAAGCTGCCTGCGAATTCTACAACAATAAAATATCCCTTGGAAATTCCCCTATGGCATCGTTAACTATTTGAGCTTAACAACATATTGCGTTCACAATCATAAATATGAATGCTGGTCGTTATTTTAAAAAGTGGATACAAATGAAACGATTGACAACTTTTTCCATTTCACTGAAACAGCCGTTAAACACTTTTCTTTCTTTCTTTCTTTCTTTCTTTCTTTCTTTCTTTTTTCTTTCTCATTGAAACTAAGTAGGAATAGTTGATTATTTATAAGGTACTGTCAGGAGATATTAAACACTTTTATCTCGTTTTCTTTTTTTCTTTCTTTCATTTTTATCATTGAAACGAAGTAGTGTCTTTCCTCGTCTTTCCATGCGATCAAAACGGAATAGTCCATTATATATGAGTTTAATCACTTCTATCTTCCATTTTTTCTTTCTTTCTTCCATTTCCTCAATAAAATCCAGTAGTGTCTTTTCCAGGTTTTTCCCACGATCAAATAGTCCATTATTTATGAGGTATTGGCAGGACGTAACGGTCGTGCGAACTAACGAAGATGGGGGAAAAGCACATTTATTATAAGATATGTTTACTTTTAGATAAATTTAGTATAAGGACACAACAGTTGAGAAACTGGTGAAGCTCGTACACCCAGCCCACTACTCATGGTAAGCTAAACAGGATCACCCACCAGTAACCCAGAGAAAGAACCCTTTTATAACTAATGCTTTAGTCAATACATTTTCGCAAATCTCCGAATTTTATGACAATCTAAACTTGAAAAATCTCATCATTAATTCTCGCAGTTTGAAGAAACATCAGGAATGTTTTATGGAGATTTATATTACTATTCTTGTGCAAGTTCCCCTGCAAATCAATTGTTTCCCTTACAGAACCGTCCTGTTCACACTCCTTTCCGGTCTTTTAAACACGAATAGACGTTTATCTCGTTTTACCTCTTTAGATCTGGGTTTCCTGTTCCTACTAAAGTCTTTTCATTCTCTTTCACTCCTAGTAGCCGCTTGCATCTTAGTGGCATTACCGCCTTACTTGGGGAGAATTGATTAAAAAAAAAAGAAAGTTACTAGGACATGTCGTCAGAGTTACCATTTTTGAATCAAATTTCCCTGGCGCACGCGCCGCATGCGCAGTTTGGAACTAATTAAGAATGACAGGAAATTACCTCCCCTGATACTGTCAGCAATTTCAGGATGTTATTCCATTGTTGTAGTAGCCATGAGACCAGGCAGCAAAAGTTCAGCGCTATTATGCTGTATGGTGGCTCTTTTATGAAAGGATGTGCTTAGAAACAGACTGTCTGTTTCCGATAAACATCACTGTTTGGCTTTTAACATAATCGGTGGCCTTTAAATTTTCAAAATTTATATTTGTTTGCCAATTATCGTCACTGTTTTATATTCCTATCGAAAATTACGGAAGACAATTTCGTTTCTTTTTGGTAATTGTAACACAAGAGATAATGTTAAATTATAATAAGACTGTTTAAAACACTGCTTATTCGCTCGAAAAAGCATAAAGCAAACACTTCAAAAAGAAAATAAAAATTACCCTTTTTTGTGGCAGTAACATTTTTGCCGGAGTTTCAAAGAGGAGATTATATTGTCATCGTACATTAATTCATTATAATCTGTCGTCCGCATCTCTTTTTATCTATATTGCACGCATCGCTTCTCGGCCTTCGAGCTGGGATCAATTCGTGGTATCTTTTCTCATTAAACAATAGGAAGGAGCTTGGTTACGGAGATTCCAATCTTGCGACAGCACCTCCCTTATTGTACTGAAATAGGTAGGCTTGGTGTAATATCGACGCCAGTGTGAGAGTGGTCACGGGGATTGGACAATTTTTGGCCAGAGCTCACATTCGGTAAAAATTCTCATGAAAATATATATAGAAAAGACACAGGGAAGCCATGTTAAGGTGGTGGAAAAGTTAGTGAAGCTGAGATGTCAAGGTAGGACCGATGACTTTACAGAATCTTCTTTGAATTTTACCAAGAATGTCGAATTTTTTTTTTTATTTTAAGCTCTCTTTACATAAAAGACTGACGCAACACAGTCTTACTATCCATGTTATTCTTGTAGCTTTTAGAAATATAAGCTTATAAAAGTTTATGTAAAACGTATAATAATTATTTTACTATAGTTTTGAACCGGAAACATTTTCAATCATGATCGAAACAAAGCCACCAATATCAAAATATCGGTTTCTTCTTTAGTGCGTTTACACCAACTGTATCTTAATTCCATTTGCGCCGTACGTCCTTTCCACCCACGCAAGCACGAGTCGATAGAATTGTTTGTATCGAGTATTGGGAGCGCCCAGAAGAGGGAAGCGCGAGAGAAGACGCAATGAAGATTTCCATAAAAAAAAGAAAAGAAAAAAGGGAAATATAATAAGCGCGTAGTAAGTTCGATGGAGGTGAAGGAAAAGGGAGTGAATAAACGAAGAGGTCGAAGTTGATGTCCTGACTGAAATCCTATCACAACAAGGAAGGTCGTTATCGCTGTATTTTGGCAAGATATTGCGCTATCAATTTTTGGAAGTCGATTTTTCGCCATTGCAAAGCAGAAGCTGATAAACCGACTGTATAATGTTCGATATTTACAAAATCTAATCAGTTAACCCGATAATGAGAACGGAATAAAAACAGTGGTAACCAGATCGATACTGATGTTTTTACCACTTGGCTATTACAGATTTTTAAGCACACGAATAGCAATATTAATAGTAAGATTAACCGTTACCTTATAAGGAAACAGTCGGCATACATTGACCGAACAGTTACCATTGTTATCGGATGAAATTTGTAAAATCTTTCTTTTAAAATTTTGTTTCAAGAAAATAAGTTTCTTAAGTCCACTAACTGTTATCGGTCTTTCTAGTATTGATGCGTTTTCCTTCCTAACATTTTGTTTAAGATAGTGTAGAAAGTCAATATATTGATTATGTCGTTATTTACTCTTCTCGTTAAATGTGCTATCGATCTTAATTGTTGTTGCTATTGGAAATCCTCTGCACTGCCCTTAAATTGACACCCAAACACTCTGAAATGTTTGTATTGGGACTTCTGGCACGAATGCCAAGCAGTACAGCATGCCGTTTCCAAATTTCTGGTGGAGTGATTTGCGTCATGATGTTCTCTTTCTCACAGATGGTGTCCAACTGACGCTAATATACTGTGCAGTCGACAAAACCAAGAACAAACAAAGCGAATGCACGAAATTAAAAAGATAAGACTGCGACAATTTACCCATCGCACCATGTTGATAGATAATGAACAGAAACTGGGATAGATAGATAGATAGATAGATAGATAGATAGATTGTTTAGTACGGTTCACACAGGACCGGAGTCCACTCGAGGTAAAGGCTTACGTTAGGAGGTAATTTCTGTGGATTGGAGAAGATAGCACTAGCCTTGAACAGGTTAAGATTGTAGTGATCATGGAAACATCATCTGGGGAGTCGGTTCTACAGTGCAGTGGTTCGCAGATAGAACATATTTGAGTGGAACTTACTTCCCACCGATGGAATACGGAGGGAATGAGGGTGGTATGCATGTGGTAATGGTGGATTCTTGCCGTGAAAGTTTGAACTGGCGGGATCAGGGGATGTAGTTCGTCTGAGCACTTTCCGTAGAAGTAGAGAGAGAGCCTGTGGGAGAGAGGCTGGAAGGCAGAGAATAATTTGTCACCCACAATGGCTCGGAGATGCTTTTGTACTCTATCAAGGTTGGAGTGTGAGGTCAAGGCAGCTCCCAGGCAAATATGCAAACAGTACTCCATTTTTGGCCTGATGTATATAAAGGTAGAGAATCGCAGAAGGAGTCGGGTATTTATTGATGCTGCACAGAAAATTGACCATTTTAACTGCATCCTTAGCAATAGATCACATGTACGAGTTCTACTTGAGGTCAGGTGCAAGTCTGACGCCCAATAGTCTTTCAAGGCAAAGTGCCTCCGTGAGCGGACATCCGTTCACCTTGACTGATGGTAGTTCGGGGTCCGATCGGCGATGATAGATAGATAGATAGATAGATAGATAGATAGATAGATAGATCTGAATACATTGAAATACACAGACAGACAGACAGGAACAAAGATAGATAGACACTGAGATATGAACATAGATAGATAGATAGATAGATAGATAGATAGATAGATAGATAGATAGATAGATCTGAATACATTGAAATACACAGACAGACAGGAACAAAGATAGATAAACACTGAGATATGAACATAGATAGATAGATAGATAGATCTGAATACATTGAAATACACAGACAGACAGACAGATAGATAGGAACAAAGATAGATAGACTCTGAGATATGAACATAGATAGATAGATAGATAGATAGATATTTTCTGCTACATTTCAATGTCACTCTCTACTTTCTCTTAACCATAATCTCCGCCATAAATGCAATAAGAAGGATGATGTGATGTTTAACAAGCTAGTCTAATTCCAAATAACGTGTTTTAGATATTCACTGGCACCCCATTACCATAACATCATTACTGACTAAAGTATCCTTTGTAAATAAGTAACATTATCAACGGACGATTTTAAGAAAAAGAGAATAAATATCCAAATTTCAGTCTCCATTTGTTTTGCACATGTATATCCTTTTCTATCCCTTAACAGTCAACTGCAAAACCCATATCAGTCCATCAGCTGACTGTATAAATATGCCATTTTTGCCTTGTTATCTGATTCGTCCTCTTGTATCTTCTTTCTAAACTCTTCCTCCTTATCATCCAAGGGATCACAGTCGACTAAATAGCGTATAATTGTATAATTTCGTTCCTGTTTTACTCGGATTTGGCGTCGGCTAAACTAGGTTTACGACATGATAGATTTGTATTTATATAGTGACCAATTCAACACAAAGACTGTATAAATATGATATGTACTTTATCTCTAGGAGCTTTTTATTATATTGTTACCTAATCCCACACCGTTCATTTACATGTAGTGTTTTCCTTTTTGTTTTTTATACTAAATTTTGCAGTTATCTATCTGCATCAGTCTGTTCATATCTATCTCAGCGTGTTAATATCTATCTATCTATCTATCTATCTATCTATCTATCTAGCTAGCTAGCTAGCTATCTATCTAGCTATCTCAGTTTCTGTTCATTATCTACGTATCTATCAGCTGTCTGTCTATCTATCTATCTATCTATCTATCTATCTATATATATATATATATATATATATATATATATATATATATCCCAATTTCTGTTCATTACAGTCAAAATGGAAATGCTGACCGAGGCGTGAAATAAGAAGGGAAGAGCAGGTTGTAGGAAGCGAAGATTAGGAAAATATGAAGGAATGATGACAACTGACCCTTGACTTGAAGAGGTCAAGATTGAAATAATTAAGCTAGAATCCACATGAGAATCCGTTTCTCAAAGTTGTCCTTCTTGTGAAAATGATGTTTGATACGGAACTTTTCT
The DNA here is from genome assembly GCA_963932145.1 of Acanthosepion lycidas. Classification (NCBI taxonomy): domain Eukaryota; kingdom Metazoa; phylum Mollusca; class Cephalopoda; order Sepiida; family Sepiidae; genus Acanthosepion; species Acanthosepion lycidas. Next base: position 36,108,837 of record OZ010594.1, on the reverse strand, counting down.
TTCATTTGGAACATGAAGGAAATGAGGGTGATTAGGCTCCTTGGAAGGGGAACGGCGTATCTTAGCGGTAAATGAAGAGAGCTTTTTTTTTAAAAAAAAAATTGTTCTCTTGATAATAGACAATCCTGACGGATGTCGATAGGACTGTTTTTCTTCTTTTATATATCATATACCTTTAGCATGTCGTTGATTATACCCCGCCCACAATTTCTTACCATTCGTAGCTCTAAGTAATATTCATCTTCTTGCTGTCCCTGTCAGTCCCTGTTCAACTATCTACCTACACAACCTCATCAGGTAGGTTATTCGCTATTTCTCTTTGCATTTAGTATCTGCTGTAAGTGTCAAATTCTCTAAGCCCTCTTTCTTCATCATATGTCTTCAACGTGCACGTGTCGTTTTCATTTTTTTAAACTTCCTCGTTGCTCACATATTCCGCCTATAGCATGTATACCTTCTATATAACCACATCTCTGTTGCCTCAAGTCTCCTTTTCTTTTGTGAGGAGATTGTCCAATATACACTGCCATATTGGAGGATTGATATTAGGTTGGTGCAAAAATAATGTCGTTTTCTCACATATGTTACTATGTGAGAAAACGACATTATTTTTGCACCAACCTAATACTACATAGATTTTCTGCGCTCTTTTCGTAGTTTTTAACGAAAATTTTCTGTTTCTTAATACTTTGTTTAGCTTTTGGAAGGCACCTTTCGCGATTCCAACGCACCGTGAGGTAGACACTGATTATCCTACTTTTTTATGTGACGTCTCTCTTCAGAACGTGGGTCGCCGCAACTTCTTTTCTTCTTTAACTTGAAGTAATGTTTGTTCTCTATACCTCCCACCCCTTGTTCTGCTACCCATTTACGCAATCTTGTTGGATGGGTTACGAAACTTTTCCCTCTGCCTACGATGTTGCTCTCGTCTTCAATATGCCTTGTGAGTGTCAAATTCTTCAAGCCATCTTTCCTCATTATGTGTCCTAGAATATTTAACTGTCTCCTTCTGATTCTATGTGTGTGTGTTTTTACCTACATTTTCTACCTTGTCTTTTCGGTAATAACATAAGGCACACTGAAAGGGGGAATAGCGAAAATACTTAACGAGTTTGTGGGAATGGATGGCAGAAAAGGGACAAACCGTTATGGTAAAAGTTAATAAAATTGCTGGTGTCCCTTTCGTTCTCATTTTTCATAAAACTTCTTCGTTGCACACATATTCTGTCCATGATATTGTCAGCAGCCTTCTGTAGAACCACATCTCTGTTGCCTCAAGTTTCCTCTTCATCATTGAAGAAAATTATCCAGCATTCACTGCCATACAGGAGGATAATCAGCAAATGTAAAAAAATTGTCAAAGAAAGAATATATGACTAGGCATGACTGGGTGGGAATGCAAATCCACCAGGAACTGTGCAAGTGATTACACATTGCCCACACAGACCTTTGACATCTGCACAAATGAGAAACTAAATTTTTCTTGGACTGAGACTTAATGGATCACCTGATTCAGACATGGTATCAGATTTTGGTAGATCACAGAACAGATATGAAAAAAAAAATGAAGAGGTAGATAAGTTTATCGATCTGACAGAAAGAAATGAAGAAGTTGCGAAAGAAAAAGTGACTGTCATTCTAATCATTACATTGGTTAACACCACATTTGTTGTCTAAATTTTTTACTTGATTTAAAACAATTTTGATCTGCTGAATCCAAAGATCACATTGGTTTTGCTCAATCAGGTCAACATTTTAAGATATGGCCACATGCTATTTTTTACGTTTTTGTTTACATCGAAATGTCCATTAAAATATCTAAATATGCAACATATTTCACACAATAAAACTAATTATGTTAATTATAAATTTATCAATTTTAACCCATCAGATGCATTTTCAGCCAAAAATAGCTTGATAAATATTAAAATACACCTCCAAAATATTTATACACCAATAACACGCAATAATGTGTTTACATCCCAAAATACACCAATTAAATTTTACAATAGAAAACCATAGAATACAAATCAGAAAATATCGTGCGAAGATACCACATGATTTTTAGGACTAATAAAGAATAAGTAAAATTATATAATTAAGAAGTTAATTTCTGAGGAATAACGATATAAAAATCCCGACAAAGTCTCTCATATTCAACTAAGGGCCATGACACTCTAATTGTTGATATTCAAAACCTCATTCGAATCAACTCCAAGAAACGACTCAGCAACTTCGTGACCAAGATAAAGCTTGGGTGCCACACAAGGTATGTAAGACATGTACGGTGTATCTGCGTCAGTGGACCAAGAAGAGTCTGAAATTTAGAATTCCCATGGTTTGGATAGAACCAACAAACCATAGCACTGATTGCTACTTTTGTGTTATTGATGGGACTTGGATCAACAGGAAGAATCAGAACAGCCTCAAGTATCCTGATATTCAATCAGCTCGTCGTCTTGTAGCACATTGTCATAAAATTCCAATACCTGCCTTTGGAGAACTTTATGACGAGGAAGTTTTCTCCAGTGTTCAGCAACAACAATAATAATGATAATAATAATAATAATCAAGGGTACCTCCGTTTTTTTCTCTGAAGAGAAGGACTTGATGTACTGTACAGATATTGAGCTGCTTCTGCACAAAACTGGAGCGCCACAGTACGAACCCAAAGATTGAAGACTGTTCACTGAGAGCAGCAAGGGATCACTGAAAAGTCTTCTGCTGCACAATGGCAACTAGTTTGCTTCTGTACCCCTCGCTCTCTTGACTACACTGAAGGTGAAGTATGAAGCAATGAAGTATGTGCTGGAGAAAATGCTTTATGATCAGCAAGAGTGGTTTATTTGTGTTGACCTGTAAATGGTGAACTTTTTATTGGGACAACAGTGCAGTTTCATCAAGTACCCATACTTTCTAGTAGGGAGACTGCTCAGGATTACACGAAAAAGGATTTGTCTGTTGGGGAGAAATTGTTGCCTTGTAGAGCAACGAACGTCATCAATAAGCCTCTGGTGGACAGAGACAGGATATTTTTCCCACCGTTGCATTGTCATTTTCAGATTCAGTGGTGAAAAATTGTCCTAAATCATTTTGGAAAATATAGACATCTTAATTTTTTTTTTTTTTTTGTTCAGCTCTTGGAACACTCCCAACGAGCTCGGGTAAAATTATATATGATATTTTGTTTCTATTTTCATTAAAACTTCCTCGTTTCTGACATGTTCCACCCATGGTATTTTTGGCATCATTCTTTAGAACCCCATTTCTGTTGCCTCAAGTCTCTTAATATATCTGTGAGGAAATTATCCAGAATTCATTGTCATATAGAAGGGCTATTACAGTTCAGCTCTCTTTGCTTTGTTTCTAACGAAAATATCCTGTTTCTTAATAATACCCATTTTTTTCTTTAGGAAGATAATTTTGCTATTCCAATGCGCCATTGGATTTCGATATATATTTGCCGTCATCCATTACAAAACTTCCCAGACAAACTTCCCTACTCATTTAATTTGGACGTCTCTCTCATCTTGAGCTCGCTAACGACTAATATAGTCTCTATTGCCCCGTTATTGTCATTACATAGTTTTGTGCTATAGTCTATGAAGCAATACTGTATATCATTTTCTAAGGGACGTAATGTAATCGGTCCTGATATGGCATCTTGACTTCAGTCACTTTCCTTTCTTTTCAACAAATATTTTCATGGCAATTTTTCTGATAAGCTTTCCTCCTTGACGTCTCTTCTCCATGAATGTAAGCGTACTACTAAATTGGTAACTAGGTTTCACCGTTTTGTTGTTGAACTATCTAGATGTAACCGTATATTTTATTCTAATATTTTATTTTATCCCTCTCCTTGCCTATGAAACCCTCTTCCGGTTTCTTGCTTCCTTGTCAGTTAAAATTTAAATACAATGCCAATCGTTATCTTCTGGATTCCTGAAGTTCTTTTATTGTCCTTTCTCCTCACTAAAGTCTTAAAATTAATTTTTTTTTCAGTAATCCCAGCGTTTTAGTGACATTATAACTTTTCTTGGGGTGAAATCATTAATAAAATCAATAAAATTTGATTACATGCAACACTGATACATTGATATTTATCATATCAAAACAAGAAACAGGTGGGTACTGACCGAAATAAATCTGAGAATAATGATAATATTTAATTTTAGAATTTCAGATAATATTAGGAAGGCGAAAGAATCTACCAGTCGAAAAAGTGAGTGATAATAACAATAAAGATAAAGATACTAGTGTGAATAATTCTCGGGAAAAAAGAAAGGAATGAAATTACTTCAACAAAAGATGAAATGTTTTTTTTATACATAGAGATTATACCTTCGTTTTATTGGTTGTGACGAAAGAATATATGTGGGTGTGCAACATAGTTGTACGTGTTATTTCATTCCATGGTTATACGTGCTGTTTCAATTTGAAGGAGAAATACTTTTTGCTTTCGTTCTGGCCCGCAAGAAAGAATTCGACGCAGAGGTAGAAATCAGTGGCTAATCGCGCGGGCGAGAAATTGAAATTCGCTAAACCAGAGCATTAATGAGCAAACCAAGATGCCCAATTGAAAGAAATTGCGAACATTGAGTACACTTCACTCCCAAATTTCGCGCCGAACTTCGGTTAAATCAATCAATCGCCATCTTTAAACTGCGGATGGACAAAATGGCTGCCGTTAGCGATGTCATTGCGTATTCTTGAAAAGATAATGATCAATCACTGAGTTTTCCGGATTGGACATATCTAGAGCCAGTGCAAAGTAGTTCATTAATTAGGGATTCTAATCAGAGCTGGAAATGTTTGATAATTGCGGCAATTAAATAAAATCAGGTGATTGTCTTTATGCTGAAAGGTGAAAGAGACGAGAAATCAGAGAGAGAATGAGAGAGAATGAGAGAGAGAGAGAGAGAGAGAGAGATAGAGGGTAAGAGAGAGGAAGGAGAAATTAAAGAAAATTAAAATAATTAAAGATTTTCACAAAAAGAGATAAGAGAAAAGTGTAATGTTTGTACTGTGTGGGTAAAAGAAGTAAAGAGTTTCGTATAGGTAAAAAGAGAATAACAACGATGAAGTGAGAGAAAATGGGAGAGAAGTGCGAGAGAAAGAGAGGGAGAAGGTTATAATCTAAATTTTTATCTGAAAAAAAAAAAAAAAAGAAGATGGAGAGAGGGCTTAAAATCCAAATATTCTTATCAAGAGAAAGTGGGAAAGAGAAAGAGAGGGAGATTAGAGAGAGGACTATGCGTGTTGGAGATGGGGCGTGAGTGAGAATTGGCTATAATCCAAAGATTCTTATAAAGAAAGAGAAGGAGAGAGAGAGAGTGTGTGTGTATGTGTGTATGTGCGTGTGTGAGTGTGTGTGTGTGTGTATGTCTATGTGTGGAATGGCTAGAGAGAAGGGTAAAATACGAAGATTCTTATGAAGAGAAAGAAAGAGGAAGATGGAAAGAAAAGGCTAGAGAGAAAAAGAGAAAGGATTATAATCCAGATATTTTTAGAGAGAGAGAGAGAGAGAGAGAGAGAGAGATGGAAAGAGACGGGGGAAGAGAAAGAAAGTGTGTGTGTCTGTGTGTGTGTGTGGATATAATTCAAAGTTTCTTATAAAGAGAACCTTAAATCAAACCTTAATAGATATGGAAAGAGAGATAGCAGGAAAGAGAGAGAGAGAAATATGAAAGAGAAAAAGTGAGAGAGAATAACAAATTTTACATCCGATTTAACGATGTTTACACAACTCTATCAAGCCACATATCCATTTGCCTATTGGAAAGCGCAGTGGACAGCGAAAGATACATTGTAGAAGCTAAACAACGTATTAAGAAACAAGAAAACTTCGTTAAAACCAAATAAAAAGAGAGGTAAACTGTTACATAATAGAGATCCTCTTATATGGTAGTGAATGCTGGACAGTTTCTTCACAGATGAAGAGGAGACTTGAGGTAATAGCAATTATGGTTCTACAGAAGGATAATCAAGGACAAATCATATGAGCAACAAGCAAGTTTTAAGGAAAATGGAAAAAAGACGCTTGTACTTACAATCCGAAAAAAGTTAGTTGAAATTTCTGAAAAACGTAATGAAAAATGGAGACTTGGAAACTTTGACACTCACAGGTCATATTCAAGGCAAATAAAGATAAATGGATACAGTGAACAGCTTACATACCAAGCTTGTGTAAATGAAGTGCAGAATATGAACTTAGAGGAATAGTAAGGAGACAAACATTGCTAGAGATAAGAAGGATAGGAAGCCGTGGAAAGCTATTACGCTCACGTCTTGAAGGGACACTGTACATCAAATATACCTGCTCGACTTTTACACGAGTATATTAAACCACGTGTTCATTTTTTTGTTATTAGCTAATGTCTATTCGTTTCATTCTGTCCAAGTACTCTATGCAGTTTTCTCATCTTTACTTCTTGTTTATCAAGTTATCAAGTTAAAAACAGAAGCTCAACATCAAACTAGAACTGCTGGATGTTGATTTAAGACTGAAGATATAACCTCTAAGGACCATTACAGTATTTAGTTACTTGTTGGTTAAGGTGAAGGTTCGAGTATAGCTCACGGTTATCTGCACTTAAAATAGAATCAGCTCAGTCATTTGTCCTCTCGCACAATCCCCTTGAAAATGTATATTTCTCTCTGCGTTCAACCGGATTATCGAGAATGCTCTCGCCATTGGGATGCTACCATGGTTAATAGGGAAGCCAACAGTTAAATGAGCAAATTATCATTCTCGAAAAAAAATATTTTACATGTATGGGTAATAATAACAAAACCAAAAAACACCTATCGACTTTGTCAATCTTAAAAATATCATTTATTCAAGGTTTCTTTCGGGTATCTTACACACTTCCTTTCTCTCTCTATCCCATTCGCTCTCTCCATCTCTCTCTCACTCTCTCTCCCTCTCTCATTTCATTTCATCCTTCGAAGGGACTTATGTTCGTGGAACCTAATGAACTGGACGGCAATCTACATGTGTTTGACATGGCACGCATGCATCACCATAAAACCTTATATTTAATGGCTATATATATTTATATATATACATATCTTTTACTTATAATGTACGTCACAGCTGTTGAGACAGCTTGATAACCTTGAAATATATGTCGGAAGTTACATTAAAATAACCCAGAACCTATACTGGCTGCAAAACTTTCGGCACTGCAGGTTTGTTGGTACTTGGATAATAACAATAACCCCCTCCCGAACGAGAGGAACTGCATAGGGAGATTATCCCCTGGGGATGGAGCTGATATTAATTTAAACCAACTCTCTAGCCCGGGTGTAAATCATGTCTATGGTAGAAAGAGAGAGATTATTGTGGAAGTCTGACATTTTCATTGGTAAATTTGTTTTATTTCTAATTTTTTAAATTTATCAGCAGTGATAAGGACTGATTGAAAAGTGGTTTGCTTAACAGGATTGCACCAACCTTTTCTTCTGATAGTAATTTTCAAAATATCTCCGATTCTTTACGTTCAAAATTATCTTTTAATTATTTTTGTAGTGTTTATTTGGCATAGTTTATTTTTATTGCAAAGTGTAAAATATTGGTAATGTTATTTTAAAAATCTAGTAAAGTAATTTGATTGTTAAAAGATGGCATATTTATGCTCAGAAAGAGAAATATAAATACAAAAGGTGTATGCCTATGTTTTATAGATTATGTAAAAATGTTTGATAAAGTATGTCACAAAGAACGGTTGGAATTGCTAGGTGATCTTGGCATACTTAGGAAGGATATTAGAATAATCCGGAACCTATACTGGCAGCAAGTCGTCTGCATACAGATTGAAAATAAAATCAATAAATATACAAAAATAGAAAGAGGTGTAAGACAAGGGTATGTCTTCTGACTGAACTTATTCAACATATATGGTGAGGTGATTCTGAGAGGATTTTTATTGGCAGCCACAATCTTAATAACATAAAATATGCAAATGACACAGAAAGGAAACATCAAGAACTCTAACAGAAGGTAGTGAAGGAAATTGAGTAGAGAGGACCAAACATCATTTCAAGAAGACTGAATACATGGTTGTCAGCAAAAGAAACATCTCAACATGCAAATTGCAAATTGACGAGACCCAAATCAAACAGGTACAGAATCTTAAATATCTGGGAAGTCTTTTAACAGACGACGGAAAGTCCGATAATGAAATCTGAAGGCGCACTGGATAAAGCAAATTATTAAGCAACAAAAAAATTTCGTTAGAAACAAAGAAAAGAGTACTGAATTGTAACGTAATATCAGTCCTGTTATATATCAGTGGATGCTGGGCAATCTTTGCACAGATGAAGAAGAAAATAGAGGCGAGAGAAATGTGGCTCTACAGAAGGATACTGAGAATATCATGAGCTGAACATGAGAGCAACAACGAAGTTTTACAGAAAATGGAAACAAAAAGGAAATTTATACATGACGTCAGAAAGAGATAATGGAAAATTCTAGGGCACAAAATGAGGAAAGATAGTTTGGAAAATTTGATGCTCACAGGATAGAATGAATACAAAAGGGACAGTAGAAAACAATGCATAAGCTACCTTGCGGGCTTGTGTAAATAGCAGAACACGCTTTATGAGTATTAAAAAATCAAAAAAATATTAAGCGCTACAAAAGACAAGAAATCGTGGAGAGCCATGATCGCCAATGTTTTTAAAGGACATGGCACATAGAAGAAACAGTATAGTAATAAGAAATATTGAAAGATTAAAAAGAATTCCATTAATGATTTTAAAGTACTTTGTTGACGTTCCGGATGCTAAAATAAAGTTAACAGATGTAGACCTTAGAATGTCCTAACGAGAGATGTACATTTCTTCAAAATTATAATTATGTCTAGTTTTACTGTAATGGCTTCACGTAGCTTAATGGTAAAGCATTTTATGGCTTTAAAGCGGTTTCTGAAATTAAAAAGGTAATACAAAGTCGATTCCTGTTGAGAGGCTCGTTTTCTTTATTATGAGTTTCGGTATCTTGATTGGTACGCATTAATTTCATAGGTTAAAAAAAAATGAATGTCAACTCAAACACGCCTGTCTATGAATATAACATCAATAATAATAATAATAATAATAATATTAATAATAATAATAATAATAATAATAATAATAATAATAATAATAATAATAATGTCCGATTAAAAATTGCACATGTATGTAAAATGGTTGCATTAACAGGATAGAGGTGATATACGAGAGTGGGCTGAAAACCTCATAGGCTGACTATGGGGAAGTGATACTAAAGCTGTGAAATCTTACATGCATCAATTCCATCTATTCTTATTAATAAATGAATTGATTATTTACAGGTAAACTGATATCTGGCTAATCAAAGAAGATTTCAAAAGTAACTAGTAGCAACTTCTATTGAAAAGGGACACAATTTGGCATCGTAGTGTCATAAAGTACAAAAAAGGGGTTTAGCCCTCAGGTACAGTCATACTGGCATAGTTGTTACATTACGGGATATCGCTCCAGGTTTATCAACAGTGCAAAAGTGGACAGATGAATCGAGCAGGGAAAGGGATAATCTTGAAGATGGCCCAAGTTCTGGATGTCCAGCAAGAGCCACCACCGAGTAAAACATTGATCGGGTTCACCACATGGTAATGGATCAAATAACCTATGTTATTAGCATAGCTCGTAAGAATATTCTGCACCATGAACTTGGTAAAACGAAGTTTTCTGCTCGGTGGTGGTGGTGGGGGGTGCACATCTTCTGATCAATAGCGCACTAGCCTGATCACATTACGGGAAAATCTGACATTGTTTGAAGCAGATCCCGCTGGTTTTCTTGAATGTTTCCTACCTTAGGATCTGTATTGGGTGCAACATTTTCAGCCAGAGACAAAGAGACAATCCATGCAGTGAAAACACGCCTCCTCACCTGCTGTAAAGAAGTGCTGATGGCCTCAGTTTTTGCGTTGCAAAAAAGCATTCTGTTTATTGACTATCATCAAAATAACCACACCATCAATGAAGAGTACTATATCAACTTGCTGAGGAAGTTACGAAAAGCTACCAAGACCAAACGCCCCAGACAACAAGCGAAAATGGTCTTGTTTCATTAGGACAATGCCCCAGCACACAAATCCTTGGTTTTAGTGGCTGTTGTGCGTGATTATGACTTTGGAGTAGTTGATCACACTCCCTATTTTTTTTATTTCACTATCATCTCTTCCCCCGCATGAAAAAAACCCCACTGAGATCGCAGCACTACAACACTGATGGAATAAATGTGTGAATCATGAGGTGGGGGTTATATTGAAAAATAAACCTCATTTGGTCATATTCCATGAGAGTATCTTGGTTAGCCGATGAACTTTTCAGTCGACCTCGTATTTGCACGTAAGTGATTGAAACAAACTCAACTGGAATCCGAGCATGGTTGCTAACTTTTTAACCAACAGGATGAACAGTCTTCTTTGAACAGTCGGATATCAGTTTATGTGGAATTAAAAATCGAGTTATTAATAAGTAGAGTTGATATTAATGCATGCAAGATATCACAGCTCTGGCATCACTCCTTCATAGTCATTCTATGAACTTTTCAATCCACATATGCATAATTCTAACTTCACAGGCACAAAACCAGAGCGAAAGCAGTAGGTAGGCACTTCGCCTGAACGAATATTAATAAGTTGAGATTATCGCATATTAAGCAATAGATTATAACACCATAGCATTCAGTTGAAATGTAAATATTTATCACCAGGGAGTCTCGATGCTTTCACATGTCTATGAAGATAGAGAGACACCAAATACATAGATATTCAGCTATTGATGCTGTTGACCTAGGCTCCTACTCATCCGGTCGCTTTTAATTTAACGAAATTGAAGGACGGGATGTTCGTTTCCGGGAACTATGGATTGACTGCAAGGATTTGGCAATCTCACTCAAATCCATATTCAATCCGACGGCGTTAAACAAATAAAAGAAACGTCGAAAACAACCAGTTCCCGTTATAAGACGTGTGGATGTGTTGACCTTTGATTCAGTAGTGTAACGTCGAATAAAGTATTCAGAAAAAGTAAAGATTGAAAAAACGAGAACGAGGGTTTCATCATATATATATATATATATATATATATATATATATATATATATATATAGGTAACATGAGAACGAATAAAGTACAATTCCAACGTTCGTAACATTTAATTTAAAAAAGGGTTCAATACAAAGTAGAGCAATATTTATTTTAGGATATTACACTGAAAACATGTCAAAATCGCTACAAAAATTGCAGTCGTGTTTCTATGCGTATCATTGCATCACATCGGTGATTACGAAAAATGAAAAACTTGGGGTTATACTTTTTAAATTTTTGCTTCTTCGCTTAGTTTAAATTTAATGTAGGTCATATTTGATTGGTTTAAAGCCCACAAACCCCACCTTTTTTTTCTTAAAAAGTGGTTGTATTTTGCTTTTAAATCTAAATAAATCGTTCATTCGCCAGTAATTTTTTTACGGATCGAGTTTTGACCACAGAGTATCTGTCCTTGGCCAATGTTATAATTTCGTGGTACGTGACTTTGCTGCCAGAGCACAACCTCTGCAGGCTTTTACTAATTTTTCGTTGTCTTGATACATTTTGCTTCAGTGTCCATAGCTTCTCATAAGAGACTTCATTTTTGAAATTTCTGGATATATCAACTATGAAATTCATTTAATATCCGCTTTTGTAATATGATAGGTATTATTAGTCTTTATGCAAACATCAGTAACTCCATCACATCGCGAGTAAGCGTTCAAATGTGGATTGTATTCTAAAAATCGTCTCTCTTTCTTACTTTATTTCAGTCATTTTTTTTTATTTTCGAAATAAACGGTTTATTCTGCTTTTACTTTTATTTCTTCCAGGGTCACTGGTAGTTCACCTACAACATTGCATAATATATCTTTAATTTCTATTTCACTTTTTAATGCTGCAATAACAGTGTCCTCAAATGGTTCAGTACTTCTTGGTATCAATCTTGGTAAACCATCAGCATGTCCTAATTTTTAAACCGTTAGTATTCCATACTGAAATCGTAATTCAATCAGATGGTATCCAGCGTTGTAATCTATTCCCTGTATGTCTAAGAATTCCTTCTTTTTTTTTCTTTTTTTTAACTTAAATTCATAATAGAGGTAGATGGTCTGTCTGTAAACGAAAACTCCCTCCGGCTATAAATTTGTGAAAATTTTCACTGTAAACATTTTTGCTAACGCCTCTTTTTCGATCTGGTTGTAGTTATTTTCTGTCGGTACTAGCGTACGCGAAGCATATTTATGTAGAATTACCGATACCATACCATAGCCACTAGCATCTGAAGCCAATACGATTTCTGCTTTTGGATCGTAGTGCGCTAACGATAAGTCTGACGTTATTATTTTCTTGATTTCTTCAAACGCCTTCTGATATTAATTAGTCCAGTTTCACTTCATGCATTTTTTAAGCAAATTGTTTAATGGAGCTCTCAAATTCTGCATACTTGGTATATAAATTTGTTTATAGTTTGCTAGTCTCAGAAATGCTAGTAACCTAGTAACGTTTGTTGGAGGAGGCATATTCCTAATTGCACTTACCCTTGACGGATCTGGTTGACGACTATTATTGTGAATGATTTGTCTTCGGTACTTGATTTTAGGCAAAAAATCCACACTTTCTTCACAGTTTGAACCCGTTGTCGCGTATTTGCTCAAAAACTCTTTTCACATGCCCTGTATATTGTTCCTTAGATATTTTAATTAATATATCATCCATATAAGCAACTGCGAAACCACAATCTGCAAGCATAGTATCCATCGTTTGTTGAAATATAACTGGAGCCACTTTTATCCCAAAAAGAAGCCGGTTGAACTTATATAATCCCTTTTGTGTATTTATAGTTATTAACTCTGAACATTCACCTTCAACCTGTATTTTCAAATACGCTTCAGAAATGTCCAACATCGAAACAAATTTATCACCATTTAAATTCGTAAAAATTTCCTCTAGACTTAGTAATGAGTACTTATGTGGTTCTAAATATTTGTTTAACCGTGTCGAAAAATCAGCACATATATTTTTCTTTACATACATTGCTGGTGCTGCCCATCTTTTGAATTACACCTATTTTTTAAAATCTGTCTAATTCTTCGTTGACTCGATCCAATGCTGCGAATAGTACACTACCTTTCAGTTTATTCACAGGCGTCGACCATTTTTTACTTGAAATTTCGCTTTGACTTTGGAACACCGACCCAGCTCATCCGACAGAACATCCAGAAAACATCTTTTTTAATTCTTTAAATTTTCACACTGTCTTTTAAAATTGGTCGTTTGTCTACTTACATTTTTGCAATAATTATTTAAAGGTAAATCCCACAGCTCAAATAATTCCATCCAGTCAGTACCGTAGCATTTTTTAACACATAAGCCTTATTATGGAATGAGACATTACAGCCATTTCGCCAATAAAAAATAATTTCTCAACCGACACGGCACGTGCGATTTTTTAAGTTCTTTTTAATATAGGTTTTCCATTTGCTTTCCATTTGGCTTCGTTGTTTCTTGGGATATCACTGTCAGTGTCTAGTTGCATTTGTGCATCCACATTATTCATTTTCACATAATTTTCTTTCGTTTTCTCTAATTATTTTTTTCCGTTACAACGTAGTGTAATTTTTTTTCTCTGAGAACTTTGCTTTAATTTTACAGTGTGACGTTTTATGTCTTACTTTTCCACACTTGTAGCACGTTGAATTCTTAAAGGCACTGTCGACTCCGCAATGTAACCTTCCACATCTGAAACATAGATGAACTTTTTTCCACATTTTTCTTTATCTTGTACATTTGCACATTCTTTTTCTTCAGTTTCTTCCCTATCGCCTCTCAGATTTAGGATTCTCTGACATTCGTCCTGTATTTCCTGTGGTGTTTTTTTAAGAATTCTCGCACGTATTTCTGCGTCTTTTTTCACCGTTAACCCTTGAATCAAAATTAACCTTTTAAACATATCCGAGGTCCGTTTAATTAATTTGAATCTTTCACACTCCTTGTTAACAATTCCAGCATATGTAACAATTCCAGCATATGTAACAAAATCTTTGTCTTCTTTTTGCGTCAGATTCATACACCTCTAACAAGTATTGAATAACGAATTTTTCTCGCTGAAACTTTTAAATCAGAATATTTACTGTTTCTTCAAAGTAAATTTCTTCTGATTTTTCGGTAGTACAAAATTACAATATTTTTTATGTTCTACCACTGTTAACTTTCTCAACAAAAGTCTTTTTTTTTCTCCTCTTCCCTGTCACTATATTCTTCTCTGAAAATTTACTCATATATTCTAAAATAAGCAGAAAATGTAATTACATCATTTGAACTGTATGTGAATTTAGATACAATATTTGCCACAGATTGCTAATGGAGAACTGATGGAATTTTCCGTTTTCTTCCGTATTATTTCAATTAAATTTTGTTCTTGTTTCCGGAGTTCCAACATCTGCTGTTGTTGTTGTTCTATTTTTACCATTTGAGCTAATAATTTTACCATATTTGTAGAACATCTGTTTTCCTCCTCTTTCTTTCTTTTTTTTACACACACCGAAGAGAAAAAATTAAACCAACTTGGTTCTAATTTCTCGTCGTTACTGTTATCATGTGCAGTTAGTTAAGTGCCATACATGATACATCCTTAGGTGATCATGTATCGTAAGATACATGATTGACGAGGCAGATTTTTTCCCGGAGTAGGTTACCATTTTTGCAGTGGTAGACTGTTTGCTAACCGAAGCTAAAGGACACAGTCTGTGCTGCTATTCAACCCATAGCGAGGAGGAAAAGAGATGGATTTAGACCTTTCCCAAGGTTATTTGTGCGTAAGTGATGCGCACTAAAATTACGTCGTCTGCAACTGCTTGGAGTTCATAAGGCTGAAATGCCATTCTTTGACACTTCATCCCACAATGGCTCAAAGTCACTGTCTACATTGAGATAATAGACACTGTGACTGGAGGCGTTGACTCTACTTTTTCCAGCAGGTCGCTTCTCTCTCTCCCTTTAGATATGGTCCAAGTGAGAATGTTCGTAATCTTCTCACTCAGAATATGTATCCTTCCATCTCCCGTTATTGTAATCCACAGGACATTTACCTCTGGGTGTCGTCGACAAGGGAACCAATGTCAAAATTCCCAAAAATTGTTGAAGGCCACAATTGCAAACGTAATAGGAAAAATAACTAGAAAGTTGATCGTGTGTAAAATGTTTTCAAAAATATGCTATATTTGTTCTCGATCGTCTTGCTATTCTATGTGTCCTATGCCTTCAAGATATGGATAATCATGGTTCTTCACAACTTCCTATCATTCGTAGTATTAAGCATTGTTTGTTTCTTTTACTATCTCATGTTCTGCCATCCATTTACCCAATCTTGTTATACAAGTTTTACTTGGTTTCTATATGCCCTTTCGCTATATCCTGTGAGTGTCAAATTAAGTTTCGAAGAATTTCCAATTGTATTTAACTGATTCTGAGCATGTTTCCGTTTATTGTATTCTAAGCATCCTTCTTATCCACTTATCTCTTGCATCATATCTCTCCTTTATCTGTGAGGAAATTGTCCAGTATTCACTGCCATATAGGAGGAGATATATATATTAGTTCAGTTCAGCACTCTTGTTTGCTTCTAACTATATTTTACTGCATGATTCTATAATTTTATTTTTTCTTATTTTTACTTGTTAACATGGAAGATATATAAATAATTTTCACTCATTTCACTCCTAGAATAAATTTACTATATAAATCAACCATTAATTAACATTAGAACAAATAGGTAGGGCACTCAGTGCGGATCGATGGCCATTATCCCACGTATAGATAACCATTGTTAAAGTATAATAATATAGAATATTTATGACAAATCAGAAGAAAGAGAAGATCGTTCAGTCAGCGAAGCTGTTTATTCTGTGGACACTGGACTCGAGCAATATCTGGCTTCCATTTTCAAGTAACAGATACACACAACGAAACAATAAAAAAAAATATTAAACATTGTCTGATCTTATTTCATTAATACAACGAAATTAGTTTTTAAGACGAGCACAGAATGAAATGCTATACTTGACTATCACAATCCTCGTAGACAAATGATTAGATTATTGACGTGTGGATTGGCAGTTTTAGCTCAGATCAGGAGTATTTGTTCAACTTGCCTCAAATCAGTGTTGTTCCCCGTTTTACTACATAGTCACTTTGTAAAATGTATTCATTAGACAATAATAGCTGTGGACTCACCGAACAAGTATTTTTAGTTATTGTAAGAATAACAATGGTTCTTAAAGGCAGTATGGGATTTACAGCCACATCGCTGTTGAAACACCGGTTCCCGTGTGATCACCGAAGTTAAGCAACATCGAGTCTGGTCAGAACATTGGCAAAATCAATTCCGACTGAGTAGTGAGTTCGATCCTCACTGGGTTCCCCATGATTTCGACCTTGTGCCACATCTAACTTACATTTAGAAAGTCATTTGGGAATTTCGACGTGGTATCATGGTTAATAAGCTTGTTTCACAAGATCAATAACGACTGAAATGTGAGTTCGATCCTTACTGGGTGCCCCATAATTTTAGTGTTGTGCCACATCTAAGCTACGCTTAGAAAATCACCATACCGTAATTATTGCATGACATTGGCAATGAACACAGTAAATAAAGGTTCTCCTTGATGAGAATGCAAGGGGCCTCATACAGCAAGAATAACAAAGAAAAACATTTTGGAAATTACTCACCACGTTCGACACCATCCGCCATATTCACCTGACGTTGCACCAACGGATTATTAGCTTTTTCGATCAATACAGTTTGATTAAGAAAATGAAGAGACTATTAAAAAGTTTGTCACATGAAAACCTGCAAAACTTTATTCAAGGATGAGCTGCCTGAGAAGTGACAATATGTGATTGCAAATGAAGATGGATATATAATTGAACAAATGGTAATTGCATTTTATATTTTAAAAAATAAAATTTGCAAAAAAATTATGAAAAAAATGATTTAACCTAATAAAATAAATACTTTCTCCAATCGTACAGTATTTACATTATTCGGATTATTGTCCACATCTTTGTCGCCATATATATTTGTATGCTGTGGCCTTCTTCAGGTGGCTGGAATGTCGAAATGAACCCTTTATTTCGCTTGCTGGGGTAGATTGTTCTAGTTCCTCGTGTCATATTTTTTTAATGGATGTCAGTTATCAGTTATCTCCTGTTAATTCCCCTCTCCAAGTTCTCCACCGCCTTAACCAAGTATTGAACTCATACTCTTTAGGACTGTTATTCTGTTAATTTAATATTCATCAACGTATTTTTCTGACGAAGTTTTGGTTGAAAAGGATCCTTAAAGAAGAATGCTTTTCTACGTTTTCAATATATATATATATATATATATATATATATATATATATATATATGAGTTCTGTCGTGTCAAACGTAATGCAACATTTACCCCAGAAATGTAAATAGGAAACTGAGCTTGAACCTCGTTTGAGATTGCAAATGTTCACTGGAATTATTACTCTTTGAAGAGGCGTCAATTCAGTCCCCGCTAAACTCTAACTCATCACTAAATATCAAGATAAAATATATTGTCACAACAGTTGACTGAGAATAAAGTATGTTGATCTCTTAGAGTTTGCACTCAAATTTCCCTCATTGCGAGACAGTAGCAACAAAAAGGTTGTTCTGTCTGATATATTTTCACAGATACGAAATTCGTTGCAACGAAAATAGACTTTATTGGCGCTATTCCATGTTCAATTAGGTGCCTTTGATCTTTTTAATTAAAAAAAAACTGCTCGTTTGTTGCTTGTTTGAAACTGTTATTCTTTTCAATTTAAATTTGTACGCTTTTGTTGATTTGCAGACTATATGACACACTATTCTTGATCACTGCAAATCTCTTCAGTTGGAAATGCAGTGATGAAAAGAATCCAGTTTTGTTTGTCATTAACGAAACACAAATACACCTTAACACAGGGGCGACATACAGTAAATGTCACTCGTGGAAAATTAAGGAAAAAAAAAGAGACAAGGAAAATCATGGGTCTTTTGCAAATTTTATTTATCAACTCTTTATTCATCTTTAGAAATATTCAAATATAGTATCAAAATCACGAACAAAGAGGAAAAACCTCTAAAATAAATAGTGATTAAAAAATCCTTCATTTAATGCAGAGACATTTTAAATCCTAATATATCTACTGCTACTACTGAGTGTAAGCAGAAGATATGATATGCAGAAAATTTGGAAAAGAAAAAAAGTATATAATGTAAGTGTAGGTGGCCAAATTGAAAAGTAGTTGTACGTGGTTCTAATAATTATGTAATTTTTCAATCGCTGCTTTAACGATGCTAACATCAGCAGCAGCAATAAAGTTCATAAAACAATAGCGAATTATTTATGTATGAATGCAGACTGGTCATTTTACTATCATTTAATTACAATTATGATAAAAATATCATAACAGAGCAAACGCCCAAATTGTTCATTCAAAATATGTAAATGATTTCAAAGAGAAACCTCTTTGAAGAATCCATCAAACGAAATGAACTGTGATCAATTAATATGGTGACCATTCTTCTCAATAACAGCCAGTAATCTATTATCCATTCTTTTTGTTATTTTTGTTTTACTTCAGCAAGTTCAATTTCCGACATAATAGTTTTAAATGATTTCCATAGGTCTGCTTCAAATAATTTCATTTTTAAAACTGACTATAGATTTTTGATTAGATTCAGATCAGGACTTTGATAGTGGCCATTCCATTATCTTCTCTCCTGTAAATCTTTTATTCTCAAAGAATTCACGGTTAAGTTTAAATACGAGGAGCATTAACGTTCATAAATACACACCTCACTTTGAATCTGTGAAATTGGGACTTGTACCATGCAAAGAAAGTCTTGCTCATAAAATTGCAGTAGTTAGAACTGTTCTGTTTAATTGTTTCATCGAATTTGAATGGTCCAATAATGGTTTCATCGACAATTCCAGCTCATATTATAACACTACCGTCTCCCTGTTGCCTTCTTTTAGACGCATGCACGTCTGAATTGGATAAAATCCATCCTTTGGCCCATCCATCAGGTTCATCAAAGGTCAGTCGAGATTTGTCCGCAAAAATAGTTTAGAAAAGTCAATTTTTATGCATTTCTTGGTCTAATTTTGACGCTTTAAAATATTTACTTTAGTGAGTGGAGGCAGCTGAGGAGATTTTTTTATAGATCCCAATTCACAAAGTATTCTACACCTTTTGTTATTCATGACTCCCTCAATTTCAGCCTTTTCAAAGATTTGAGCTCTGGTCAAAAGTGGTTGTTTCACTCTAACTCGCTTTAGTCGTTTATCTTGAGGAAGCAAGTTCTTAAAGCTTTTTTCTTTTGCTTTCAGTTCTCAACTTACTTATATTTTCAACAGAATTCTTTATCGTTTGATGATCTCTTGAAAGCTCATTTGATATCTTCGATGTGGACATTCTCTCACTCAATAACTTTGTTATTTTCTGTTTTGTTTTTTTTTGTTTTTTTTTAGATCCTTCACTTTACCCATGTTTCAACATATTTATTTATTACTTCAATTGAAACAATGCGGTACAAGGCCAAAGGGGAAATGAGGTAAGGCTGGTCAACAGTTTCTATCCTAGACCTAGCTGATCAGATTCAAGACTCATATTTCTTTACAGTTTGCTCAGTCACCACAAAAACTCATCCGTCATCATTCAATACTACATATACCACAATAGAGGGAATCTACAAAAAATTATGACATAATATGTACAAATAATTCAAATGTCTCCTTTTTCTATAAAATATATAAAAGTATAAGGTTATAAAATGAGTGGAGTTGTGAACCCAGAAAACGAAACTAAAGTATAAAAAAAGCATTCAAACTAAACATAACAATGTTAGTAGGACGCAATCACTCCACAAAAATAATAAGAGTGGCCGCTGTATTCTGCTTTTGGACAGAATCAAGAAACACATTCACTAACGTAGAAGGAAGGTATAAAAAATAAATGACAGTAAGGGAAAAATTAAAGGCTGATCCAGAGGGCAAAATACAAACTGGGGAGATTGGAAATCTCGAATATGAATCATAACAAAGGAGAGAGCTAAGCCAGTAACATTTACTCACATTAACTAGGTAAACAAAGATTGTCTAATTTAACCAGGGGAGGGTACACAGAAAACTGGCCCGTTGCTTCAAAGGGGAACTTAAAAAAGAAAATCAAGGCTGGCCCCATTCACTCACACCTAGCTTGCAATTTTTACCCACCTTTTGCTGAAATCTGTCGATAACAAAGGCTTTCTCTCAGTTCTGGTCTTCATCTTGAGCAGATGCCGAAAGAATACGGCCAAAATCTCATGAGAATAGAGGTCATATCTCATGATTACCTCCATTCGCAACGTCCATATCACCATTCTTGTCACGACCAGCAACATGAGAAACACCATTCGTTTCCCCCCAGAGAACCGGGGAGACACATTATCACACGCGTATGCGCAATCAATGGACACAAGATACTTGCGATTGATGCGAGCCGTCAATTCGCCGACATAGTCCCAGAAAGGGCGTGACTGAGGATATAATTATAGGCTTGAAGCACTGCCCAAAATCTGATCATCAGAAAATTTTTATCTCTTTATGTCCGAAACGAAAAACTTTAACCCACACCTGTATTTCTTTACAGTAATGTTCACTCTGTACAAAGGCCAGAAGCCACTCGAGGTAGATGCTTGCATTAAGAGTCAGTTTATATGGATAGAAGAGGAAGATAACGGTTGACCATTGACTTGAACAGATTAAGATTGTAATGACCGTGGAAATCCTATAAGAAATCAGTTCCACAGAGCAGCAATTTGTGGGGAAAAGCTGTTCGATTGGAACTTCCTTTTCACCAATGGAATACGGAAGGGAATGTAAATGGTTTGCTACAATGTAAGTGGCATGGCGGGTCCTAGCCATGAAGGTTTGAACATGACGGAACCAAGATTGCTGTTCATGAATTGATTTGACTCTGATGAGATGTGTATCTGCGCAATTTGAAGCCTGAAGGTTTGGCGTAGGACTACAAACATGTTGCAACCAGTGTAATCGAATTTAATACGCAGTGGTAACGCTCAAACTGTTTAGTTTGTTAAACCATTACCTTCCCCCGAACAATCGCTGTTCGCTGCTATAAGGTACTTTGATTGAAATCCCCAAATATAGGGTACCCATTGAAGATTGAAGTCAATATTCAGTTTTAATAGACTAACATCCTAACAACTACTCCAGGTTTAGTCACCCTAAAAATACAGACTTGGCTTACTTTAGGAACAAGGCTACAAGTATGGAGCACCCAATGAGGATCGAAATCGCTCGTAATTATCTGTGAGGCAATCATTATATTACAACGGAGCACCCTACGTAAGTGATTAAATGTAGGCGTTGAAATGCATAAGTAAGCAATTAAGACGATTTATGCACGTAAATATATAAATGTCATCGGAGTTAGTGTGAAAAACAAATCATACAGTGGCTAATAATTATTTTAATTATCTTACCTCAACAAAACCGAGTTCACTGGGTATATTTTGCACGCACTCAATATATTTATTGCATGTAGGCGTTTTATTATGTATTCAAGCAGAGGCAAAGCGCTGTCTCTCTCCGTCTTTCTCCTTCTCTGCATAAAGCACATGTTTATTGTTATATCATACATAATGATATATATATAGAGACTTTAGCATATATATATATATATATATTTAAAGTGGACATGGCGGCGATAGTCAGTTTCATGCTTGAACGCAATCTTCAGGCCATCAGCGTTCATCTAAGTGCCCACTTTTATATTTATAAGGCAACTAGAAAAGTTTTTGTTTTTTACGTCGTCTGGGAAGAAGTGATCACTGGTACGCAAATGAGTGCGTCAATTCCCTAAAAAGCGGTGAGGTGGAGGTTTTTTCATTGCTCTTGGTCAATGCAGATGCGTTGCGCACAGACATTAGTCATAGAACCCAACAGTGGCCTGCCACTGGACCTGGATAACGAAGCACTGAAGGCGCGCACTGAATGCGTATAAACTGAGCAAATGGGTACCCCGTAAGCCAACAGGTAAAATAGATTGACAAACTGTCTCTTGTCTATTTCTAGACACCGCAACACACCCATATTTGATCGAGTGCTCACCAGTAACGAAAAGTGGGTCCTGTATGACACTACCAGGCGTGTCAGACATTGGTGATCACCACGGGACAACGTACCTCACACTATAAGATACTCACGCAAGATCATGTCTGTAGGGCTAGTCGTACCATATGAGTTACTACCAAATCCCAAACAATCACTGCGGACCTGTACTTGCAGCAGTTGGAACCTTGTACATGCAGTCTCTCTTTTACCCATAAATACATCATACTGTAATATATATATATATATATATATATATATATATATATTGTCAACTCGTGCTTTTAATCGTAATTATTTAGACGTGTTTCAGCCTTATCTCCAGGAATTTCCCCGCATATTTGTAGTCTAATTACTTCAGTTGTGCCAACGATCGGTCCCTGAAGAAACGTTGGCCGAAATGTTGCCTAGGTCCTAACAAAAAAAAAAAATGAACATAAAATTATATTTATTCAAATCTACCCAGCTTCTGGAATGCATCCTTGGCCATCCCAATCCGTCTTCGGATCTCAGCGTCGCACCTACGGTCCTCCGTCAAAACACTTCCCTTAGATTTTAGTGTCCGCGATCCGCAACTCGCATTTCGGGCTCATCCTTTTACTGATGGCCATGCATTCTGTTTTATTGTAGTTTGTGGTTAGTCCCTTCTTCTCGCTCTCCCTCGCTACCTTCTATATGCGGTTTTGTAATTTTCATTCTGTGGCATCACAGTGTTATTCCTATATTTAAAATTCAGATATCACATGATTATTATTGAGAACTTAAATAATTCTGTTCGACTATGCTACAAGTTATGTTAATTGTGTACCAAAAGAAAATTTCTCCGTTCAAGTAACTGTCTTTTGGTGTTGTTCTTTTTATCTTTATTAAACACAGACTAATAAGGGCAAAAGTAGATTATTGTTTCCAATTAGAAGAAACTTTTATTAAGCATGAGCTTAACAAACACAATTGTTTCTTTCAGCATAAATGGTGCATCGTTCTTTTATAAGCAAAATCAAAAGACAACTTTCATCATTTCATTTTTTTTCCGGTTTTCGAAGAAATATCTAGCTAAAAGCAGATTAAATTTCGAAAAGAAAACTTTTTAGATTTTTGTATCCCCCCTCGAATTGTTAACAAAGTTGAAGTTCTTGCTGAATTTGAAATAATGTTTTCACAGCTGCTTCGTCTTATTCATTCCTCCATGGACCAATTTGGCATTTTGTAAATCAAGAATCTCTGAGATAGCACACAGGTTTATCTCCATATCAACTGAACATGACATGGTCGCATAGCATCACGTTCGCTATAAAACTACTAAAACTTTGAAAACCCATAACGACACTTATATCACCAAACCAGATAAGGGTGCTGGTGTGGTCATTCTGAGTAGGATTGATTATGTTCATAAGACGAATGTTATTCTAGAAGATACCACAAAGTTTTGGTTAATCGGTCCGTTCTCATTTTATGACCGTACTAATAAGTTTGAATTAAAACATTTGTTGGAAATGTACAAGGGTAATTTTATATGTAAAGACACCTACAACAGAATTAGATCTGTAGGTTCCCAAAGACCTAGACTTTACAGGTTGCCTAAAATTCACAAAAATAGTGTTCCTTTACGACCCATTTTATCCATGATGTGTTCAGGACAACACTAGTTGACTAAATGGTTGGCAGAGTTAATAAAACCTGTGTTCGATTACTGATCAACCTATTGTATATCAGAATCATTTACCTTTTCGGAGTTTATTAGAAATTGTCCAATTAATTCTAATGACAAGATTTTGGTTTCATTTGTCATCATGAGTCTTTACACTAATGTCTCCCTTACAAGTGACAACACAGATATGTGTCGATGACTTCTATAGAGTTTGCCTGGATCTTCCATCCATTCCGGAGCCTTTATTTTTAGAATTCCTGAAATTAGCAACAGAGTGGGGACTGGATTTAGCTTTGAAAATGTTATGTATGCTCAGTTAGATGATATTTCTATGGGTAGCCCATTTGGTCCCTTCTTAACCAATTTTTTGGTTGGGTACCATGAGAGCCGTTTGACACTTTCTCTGTTTGACAACATAGATGTAGCAACTAATTTTTGTGAAACTTTAAATTAATAACCCCCATCTTTGGTCTTCACAATGGAGGAAGAGGAGAATAATTCTATCACATTTCTTGATGTTTTTGTTGAGCGGAAGAACGGTACTTTCCTTACTAGTGTGTTCCGTAAGGCAGCTTGTACAGGTCTTTACACTGGAATTCTTTAGTCCCTCGTACCAGAAAAATAAATCTGCTCAAAACTTTAATCCATCGGGCCTTAATAATGTGTTCTTGTACACTTCAGCAAAAATTGAACAGAATTCCTTCTATTCTAATTAATAATGGTTTTCCGGCTAATATTATTGATCGTTCAATGGAACGGAAGATAGATAATATTAATATATTTCCCAAATTTGGCCTTAGTCTGTGTCCTATCTATCTAAAATTACCTTGGCTTGGCAGAAAATGTAAAATTTTGAATGACAGAGTTTCTAGGACTGTCTCTACTACTTTCTTTTCGGTTAAGTTATGTGTTTTTGGTACCCGTCCACTGTTTCCTTCATTAACTAAAAACCATCTGCCCTATCATAGTAAGAGTTTACTTAACTATAAGTTTAAAGGTCAGTGTGAAGCTGAGTATATAGGACGGACTAGATTGGGAACAAGATTGGGTCAACACGTTCCTAGATTTATCAGATTGCATTCAATTAATCATACTCGTGTTTCGCAGTCGGTACACGATTCGGCAATCGGAAAGCATCTGTTGGAGAATGAGATGGGCTCGTCGTGTGTCATGACGGACTCATTGTCTATTTTGCATATAGGCAGGTCCAAACACCATTTATTAATTCTGGAGGCCATTTGCCTTAGATTGCATCAACTGTCTCTTTACAGACGAAAAGATATTTTTTGCGTACTATAAACTTATTTGAAGGTTACTGAGCGTTTCTTTACTTGTCTTCATGCTCGGGTTGCTTCATTTACTTATTCTCTTAAGTTTACGTATTTATTTTAATCGTAAATTTGTTTTAGACGTGTTTCAGCCTTATCTCCAAGAATTTTCCCGCATATTTGTAGTCTAATTACTTCAGTTGTTCCAACGATCGGTCCCTGAAGAAACGTTGGCTGAAATGTTGCCTAGGTCCTAACAAAAAAAAAATGAGTATAAAATTATGTTTATTCAAATCTACCCAGAGTTTGGAATGCATCCGTGGTCATCCGAATCCATCTTCGGATCTCAGTGTCGTACCTACCGTCCTCCGTCAAAACACTTCCCAGATATTTAAAATTCCGAACATATTTGATTTTAGTGTCCGCGACCCGCAATTCGCATTTCGGGCTCATCTTTTTACTGATGGCCATGAATACTGTCTTATTGGAGCTCTACCTCGCTACCTTCTGTATGCGGTTTTGTAGTTTTTTCCGTGTCAGCTATCATCTGCGTATCATATGTTGGTAAGATTGTGGCCGCCAATGCTGAATCCCCGTCTCTCAGAATTGCCACGCTGTATTAGTTGAATAAGTCCGGTGAGCAGACGCATCCTTGCCTTACACACCTTCCATTTTTGCATATACGCTGAACTGCTGCCAGTATAGGTTGTTGATTATTCTAATATCTTTCCCAAATATATCAAGGCTTCCGAGCAGTTTCAACAGATCTTTGTGGCGTACTTTGTCGAACGCCTTTGTGTAGTCTATAAAACATGTGCACGTCTTTCTGCACTTGTACTGCTCTTTCTGATAACATTCTAAGCATGAATATCAGGTTCTTTGCTCCGGTGTCTTTAACGAACCCGCACTGTTCTTGTCCTATCTCTGGCCCGATTCTGCTGCGCGCTTTATTCATCAGAATACGGATGATGAGTTTTGTGACTCGACTCATTAGGCTGATGGTTCGGTGGAGCTCGCATTCGTTTGCGCCTGGTTTCTTAGGTAGTGCTATGACAATAGATCTTCTGAGATCTTCCGGTATGTCCCCACTGTTGTAGATTTTATTTATTATTTCTGTGATTTTGTCTATGCCAAATTAATCTAGGGCTGTCAGCATTTCCGTTACAATTCCATCTGGCCCTGCCGCCATGTTTCTGTTTAATTTGGCCAGTGCAACTTCTACTTCGGTTTTTAGAATTTCAGGCCGGTCGGTTGTTCTGTGTATTGCTGGTTGCTCTCTTTTGTCCTGGAAGAGTTCAACAATATATCGCTCCAGCCCTGAAGAAATTTTCCTTCTCTAATATGAGTGTTCCGTCCTTTGATTTTAAGCAGCCTGTTGACGAGCATGTCTTCTGTCCTGTTAGTTGCCTTATTTGTTTGGGAATATCTTCTTTGTTAATAGTAGTCAATCTCTGTACTTCTGCACATTTTTGTTTAGCCACTCTTCTTTAGTCTGTCTGCATTTGGTCTTTATTTCTTTGTGTAATTTTCTATATTCTGTTCCGTATCGTAGCAGAGTTTTCTGTCTCCTTTGCATCATGTCGAGAATCTCA
>OZ010594.1:36057099-36077099 GCA_963932145.1 Acanthosepion lycidas | reverse complement strand
ATAGTTTAGTAGGAAATCCCGGTTCGAAAGAAAAATCAGGAAAAATGGAAAATTGAATGTCTCTGGCTAGATGCGATAATAAATACGGATAACCTTATTTTCTTCAATTTCTTTTTAGAATAGACAATGGGACTTATACCAAGTTAAAACTTAATGTTGTAATAGGGTATATCCAAGTGTCAACCAGGACTCTTTGCCTGTTACCTTCCCCCCTATCCTTCCCTCTGTTTTTGTCGTCCTTGTTTGTGTTATATGTAATAGGAGTAGGTAGTCTCTCCTACCGGCGGTCAACACCCCACCCCCTTCTCTTGGACATGAGTAGAGGCATACGCCTTGTTTCTTGTCTAGGAAGGGGTTCCCGGTACTCTTTCTCTCTCTGGCCTCTGTATTAGTGCAGCTCTGTTTCTCCCGTGATGTGTGCAGTCTGTGGCATTACCTCTTCCTTCTGAGGGTACACGGTTGACAGTTGTCTGGTTGCTGTTTCCGACTGGTAGTTAGGAGCCCTAACTCTTGCGTAGCGTCTTGAGTGACCGCTCTGATCAACAGTTGTATAATACCGGGTGTTTGTAGTGCCATGTCGCACATGGAAAGGTGTCCCTGCAGTCACCTCCGGTGGGCAACCCTGAGGCCACATTATGATGCAGGTTATGCCAACTCCTCTCTGCCCACGTCACGGTCGAAACTGTCTGTTTGTTTTACTTCGGGCCTTCTCATCTTACAAACAAAATTCCACATTACTTACAAAAACCGAAAAAGTAACCCTAAAACAGCCACTCAAAAATCACTTAACCCCTCAACATTTAATTCTCCAACATCCGTGGCATTAGGACAAACTTCTTCAGTCTGGAATCTTTCCTCACTGCAAACTGCCCGGATATACTGGCTCTCTGTGAGACCAACCTTGTCTCGTCTATCCCCTCTTCTGATCTCTCGATCCCCGGCTACCTTCCTCTCCTCAGAAAAGATTCTGTAACCCACATACACGGTCTTGGTGTCTACGTCATGGAACATCTACCTCTGGCCAGAGAGTTCTCTCTCGAATCGCCAGATCAGTCACACATGTGTATCCGACTATCTCTCCTCAATGCGGTAAGCTATCTCTTCTTCCTTTACTGCTCTCCATCCTCTCAAGACTGTGCGATACTCGATAGCATTTCTGACAGCATAGACAAGGCTCTCTCCCTCCACCCGTTTGCTCACATTTTTGTGTTTGGTGACTTTAACGCCCATCACACCTTGTGGCTTAAGAATGCTACTACTGACCACGCAGGCATTCAAACGCTCAATTTTTCAATCTCTCATTCCCTCACACAGATAGTTAACTTCCCACTCGTTTCGCCTTCAACCGGGAAGGTAAAGCTTCTCTTCTCGACCTGTGTTTTACCTCCATCCCCGAGTCCTGCAGCGCCTCGCAACTCTTCCCTCTTGGTAACTCTGATCATGTGGTAGTATCTGTTAACATCTCCTTCAACTCCACCCCCTATAAAGAACCTCCTACCACTAGAACTTCGTTCGACTATCAACGAGCTGACTGGGACGCATTCCGTGTTTTACTTCGCGATGTCACTGGGATGGAGTCTTTAAGCTCCCCGTCCAAGAATGTGCTTCTGATGTCTCATCCTGGGTTAAAGCTGGAATCGACGCTTTCATCCCATCAAGGAAATATAGGGTCAAGTCGCGCTCCTCCCTCTGGTTCTTCGCTGCTTGATCAGCCGCCATCGCCCATAGGAACCACTACTTACACCTATTCCGTAGCGACATGTCTGACTGCAATAGACGTCTCTTTGCCTCAGCCCGTAACGAGTGTAAGCGTGTCCTCAACGATGCTAAGTCACTATTTGCGGCTCGGATGAAGGAACGTATTGCATCTCGCAAATTTGGCTCCAAAGATTATTGGCGTCTCTGAAAGAGCGTATTGAACAATTGCAAACCCTCTATACCTCCTTTATTCAACCAGTTCGAAGTCCCGACCTCTTCCACGACAAGGTTGAATGCTTTGCTCGGAAATTTTCATTCAACTCGACGCTCGACTCTTCCGGTGTACACATACCCGACTTCCCTCTTAGAACTGAGGCCATATTGAGTGGGTTAAACATAACCGCATCTTTAGTACTGGGCGTTATCTCCAATTTAGACCCCAACAAGCCTAGTGGTAGAGACGGGATACCATCCATTGTCTTGAAGAAATGCGCGCCTGAACTGGCGCCCGCCCTTTCTAAACTATACAACTACTGCCTCAAGGAATCTTGTTTTCCTGACTGCTGGAAGTCTTCTTCGATTGTTCCTGTCTCCAAGAACTCCGGCGACCCCTCTGACCCTTCCAACTACCGTCCTATCAGTCTCCTTCCCCTCGTCGGCAAAGTCTTCGAAGCCCTAATCAACTCTCTGCAGCTGCTCGGTCTCACGTTGACTTCTGACCTGAGATGGAATAAATACATTGAGTCCACCGCAAGGAAAGTTGGCTCCCTGAGTCACGCCAGGAAATTTTTCTCCCCGGAATCGATCTTCCAGTTCTACAAATAAACAATTCTCCCTTGCATGGAGTATTGCTGTCATATATGGTCTGGTGCCCCTTCTGTTTGCCTTGGGGTTCTTGATAGGCTCCAGAGGCGGATATGCAATGTAGCTGGCCCTGCTCTGGCATCTCGTCTACATTCACTTTCTTACAGACGTGCCATTGCCTCCCTCTGTCTGTTCTACAAATACTTTCATGGAAATTGCTCCGAGGAGCTGCATTCGCTGGTTCCCAGTCGTCATGAGTTCAAGCGCCCTACGAGGCTGGCATCCCGCTCT
Organism: Acanthosepion lycidas; assembly: GCA_963932145.1. Lineage (NCBI taxonomy): Eukaryota > Metazoa > Mollusca > Cephalopoda > Sepiida > Sepiidae > Acanthosepion > Acanthosepion lycidas. Next base: position 36,074,306 of record OZ010594.1, on the reverse strand, counting down.
CACCCCTTCACTGTCAAAACTCCCAAATGTAGCCGTCTCTTCTACTCCAATAGCTTCTTGTCTCGCACCTCTATCCTGTGGAACTCCCTTCTCTATTCCTGTTTCCCTGAAAGCTATAATCTCCAACTATTCAAGTGTAATGTCAATCGACATCTCCAGTTGCCTTGATCTATCCACTACCCTCATCCTCATCCTTTCTTCTATCACTCCTATCTGATCTTGCTCTAAATTTTCTGTAACCCCTTGCGTCCTAGTGGCTTCCCCCTTGCTTGGGGTGAAATACTTAAAAAAAAATAATAATAATGGTTTCGTGGTACAATTCTTACTAATTAACTTATAGCTGGTGAGAAGAGCATTCCAAATGGTATTTTCCCATAAGTAATATATATAACCGGAATTGGAACTCTGTTCTCCGATTGACAACTTGAGCCATTATCCATTACACTGGCCGCACATCAAAGCTTACAGTACCTGATATTCCCTAGCGCTCACCGATCTAGGCTCTGACGCTGTTTAACCGGTGAACGTACAGGAACCAATGATTCAACATGATATGGCCGTAAGCCTAGACTTGCTTTGTGTTCATATTGTTTTCTACCTTCCTGTAATTTCATTTTCAGAATTCATCATAGATTTTCAATTCGGTTCAGGTCGGGAATTGATGATAACCATTCCATTATCTTTTCTCCTGTTTTTATGCTAAAGAAATTCATGGATGGCCTTAGATACATGAAAAGGAACATTTTCGTTCTTAAATACACACTTCATTGAAAGAAATTCGTGTTCATGGAATCGCAGTAGTTAGCAATGTTCAGTTTTATTTTAGCATTGACTTTAAGTGATTCAATAATGCTTTGGTCAACAATTCTAACCCATATCCCATGCTGCCTCCTTGCTGCCTTCTTCTAGTCACAGGTACATCTGCATTAGATAAAAACCATCTATTGCTTCATCGATCAGATACATCAAGTGTCACATGAGAATCTTCCGTAAAAAAAATCCTGAAATTAGCAAAGTCAATTATCATGTATTTCTTAGTCCAATTTTGACACTGTAATACATTATCTTTACGGAGAGCATATTGTGCCTAGTCGATTTCTTGACAGATCCCAATTTGCAAAGTATTCTACATCTTTTTTACTTCATGATTTCCTCAATTACAGACTTTTCATATGTATGAACACTGGTCAAAAATGGTTGTTTCATTTTAAATCGTTTTAGTTTACATTACCCACCAGGCGTCAAATTTTTAAAGATTTTTCTTTTGTTTCTAGTTCTCAACTTAAATAATATATTTTCAAAAGTCCTCTTAATCGTTCAATGAAACTCCTTTCTTATCGCCAGTGTGGACATTACCTCACTCAATACTAATTTCCAGTTTTTCAGAATTTGCTAGATCCATATTTTAACATATATTATGAGAAAAAAGAAGTTTTTATTAGATTTTAATATTAGCACAAACATAGTAGTATATATATATATATATATATATATATATATTAGTACATACATATGAGTTGTATATATATATATATATATATATATATATATATATATATATATATATAATAATAATAATAATAATAATAATAATAAAAAGGCTTAAACACTAATATTCCATGGTCATAATTTATTCCACTGGAATCGTAAATTTTAGATGTATGATTGCATATGTATGCGTATATTTACCACTAATATTTATATATATATATATATATATATATATATATATATATATATATGTTGGGCTTCCCGTTCCTTTTAAATTCTTCTTCAACTCTATACTTCTAACGCCTCCGCTTAAACTCGAAAATCGTATTCATATATTTTTCCTCACACTCCTTTCCGGTCTTTTGAACAAGAGTAGAGATTTATTAATTGTTTTTTCTTCATTCTAAAGTATTTTCATCCTCTTTCACGCCTAGTAGCCCCTTGCGTCTTAATAGCATTATCGCCTTCATTGGGCTGAATTGATTAAAACTAATGCATACTGCATCTCATATTACTGCTCAATTCAAAATTTTCTTAAGCTTTTGAAAATTAATTTTAACAGGTTTTACAAGTTCCACATTCTTAGTTAATGAAACTCCAAGAAACACACTTGTCTTTTAAAATTATATTATAAGAATTATAGAAATTATAGAATTATTCAATGAAAGTTTGAAAAGTATCTGTAATTACGGAAAAATTACAAAGACGGCATTTATAGAAAATGTAAAGTCCATGTTCTTAAATTAATTTTAGCAGTCGTTCATTGATTTTGTGGGATGCTGTAGTTTTTTTTCCATGAGAAACGTAGTGAATAGTATCCAAAATAGCATTCTAAAATTTATCTTTAACGACTAAATTACTATCCGCCAATTGATATTTTCCTCATCAGAATGTGCCACATATTTTCCTTGGGTTTATTTTCAGGTGAACAAACGGACAAGCGAACAAGCCGAATATTTGACTAGATTTGAACGTGGATGAAACACAATGTAAAGATATCCAGAGTTTCCCCGTAAAAATGTAAACGAAAGGGACTCACTTTTTTTTTCTTATTTTATTTTTTTTTTTTACTTCGCCGTCAATTTGAATACAAGATTATTCGAAAAGAAAAAGCAAATTTTGAAAATTTAATAAAACCAAATGCTACGAGACAAAAACTCATTTAACACATTTCTAGATAGGAAAAGGTTCAAAGTTATTAATATGAATGGCATTTTTTCAATTTTGTTTAAATGCTTCTTTTGTTGTTAAATGTTGTATCAGTTTAAATTGTTATAATTTGTGTCAAACCTTAAAATGGCCACACCACAAGAAAAGTCGTTCTGTGTCCGGCAAAATTTTGTGTACTACGGTTTTTATCTATGGGGGTATATAAAAGAATGTTTGTTCCACCTATGCCTGCTACTCTTGTAAGATTTGAGATATCGAATTGTTGAAGCTATGAAATCCATATGCACATATCAACTGAGAGTTTGGCTAGAATTGGAATATCGTCTCTCTGTTTGTCGCGCAATATGTGGTGCTCATGTTGAATGCATATAAATTGAACAACGTTGAAACTTTTCCGATCAAGTAATGTATGAAATGTGTTTCTGTCTCTTAGCATTTATTTTTATTAAATTTTCTTTCTGAATAACCATGTTTTTATAAATATGCTTTTAATTTCATTTAATATTTAATTTTATGTTGTTTGCACGTCAAGAAACACTATATTTATTGTCATTTCAAGAATATGTAGGTTTTTGGGGAGATACCCTGAATAATTTAATGTCAGAGTAAAATCTGTTGCTGCATAGAATCTGTTGCCATCTTTCAGGAATATTTTACGTGGGTAGAACGCCATTATCGTCGTCATTGACAACTTCCACCTGTCACACTGCCGGAATTAAAGTAAAGGAACTCTCAACCAAACAATACAATGACATAATTAAACATAATATAATAATGGCTTGAGCCACTGGGTGTTTGACAAGATGTTAAATATCATGTCAGTAACATTGGATCGATTATTGTGAATTGGGTGAAGAACCTCGAAATTTGTCAACTCTCTCGAAATACCGCTCCATAGTAGGTTTGTAACGACAACTCGGACTGGGGCAGGAAATGGCTTGTAAATTTGAATGGCTTCAAAATGAAATTGATTTCATTTAACCAGCACGGAGAAACTTCCCTGCCTATGATGAGCATGGTTGTTGTTCGACTCCGTGAGAGTGTCTCACTGCGCCTTCTTTACCTCACGTTTTCGACTGACTTGATATGGAACAACTACACTGAATCAATAGCTGCCTTTACTGCAAGGAATGTTGGTTCACTGTGTCGTGCCAGAAGGTATTTCTCGTCAGAGTTCATCTTACACATTCAAGCTTGCATTGAATACTGTTGCCATATCTGGTCTGGTGTCCCTGTCGAAATCCAAAGAAGGATGTGTAATGTAATCTGTCCTGAATTGGCTTCTCGATTTCAGACACTTTCTCACTGACGTGATATGTCTTCCCTCTGTCTTTTCTACAAATATTTTCTTGATTACTACTCTGACGAGCTTTTTCCCTTGGTGCCCCAAATACATTAATTTAAGCGTACTACTAGATTGACATCTAGGTTTCACTCTTTTACTGTTGAAATAATTAAATGTAACCACCACTTCTACTACAACAGTTTCTTTCATCACACTTCCTAACATTGAAACTCCCTTCCTCTCACCTTACTTCCCTGATAACTACAATGTTCAAAAATTTAAATGAAACGTCAATCGACATCTTATGTTGTCGATCCCTGTCCTTTTTTTCCTTTCCTCAATACCCCCCACATCCACTCTTTTCTCTCACTTTCATTCTCCATAACCCCTTCGTGCTAGTGGCACGCCTGCCTTGCTTGGGGTGAATTACTTTAAAAATAGAAAATAGAAAATAGAATGGTATCTTGACAGATCCAAATGAGTTAAGAATAACAGGAACAATTGTTATTCAAAGAATTGTTAGCAATAGATTACATAGGAATAATATAAAATCCCTTACGAACAGCACAGAAACCATTACCGTTGAAAAGAAAATGTCACTGGTTGTGATTCACTCCTGACTGTTTAAAGCCTAAATATTTTTGGGAAAATATTCTTTGAGCGGACTAAAAGCAAATTGAAATTTTTGATATACTATCTCGTCATGTAAAGATGAAATGAGAATGTAAGAAGAAAGGATGGATGAAATTCACTCGAAATAATTTGAATTTCACGAAACTACAGAGACTAGAACCGAAAGCGAACAATATCATTGCTTAATCCAGATGCAAGGCTAGATCCTGAATTAATGAATCAAACTACGTTATATCCATTAATTTATTGAGCTGTTGAAGGTTGCTTGTCCTAATGATGCTTTTGTCTGTTTTCGAGTATTTTTTTTCACATCGATAATTTAAAATGGCTTCAAAAGTACGAGCCCTCTGAGGTTTAGAGAAGATTTCGCTGATTGGCGCTACAGAATCACAAATAAAGACCATTACCAAATAACAAAGGCCCAAAACAGAAACAACTAAAATAAACATCACATGTAACATGAAGAGAAAATAATGATATAATCAAGAAGTTGACGTTCTACACTATCTTAAACAAATGGTTACGAAGGAAGCTCCCAACAGTATTAAATAAAAAGGAATAACAGCTCGTGGATTTGAGAAGCCTGTTCACCTGAAAGAGAAAGATTTTATAAATTTCAACCGACATTTTTCTCAATGAATTCCGAATGTTTCCTGTATAGAAACGGTTGATCTTACTTTTACTATTAATAAGTACATTATAGAAAATATATTTGATTGATGCAAGAAATATATTTTCCATCAATTTTTTCACCATTTTTTCTTCTTCGAACATCAGGGAAAAACAAGTGTTTAAACGGTTAGCGACTTCCATTTCCCAGAGTTCCTATTATCATATCATCTGAATTTTCCCTTAGATGTATAAATAACTTATTACAATTCACTGATTTGAAGAAAATAAAAATTAACCACATTTAAAATGTGAATGCATGTCCCAGGCAAAAGCAATTATATAGGCTTCATGTTGAACAATAAATGATTTAAATAATACCTCAATCCAAATTCATTAGATTCAGTTTCCCGCAAATAACCTTGGGAAAGTTATGGATTCATCTGTTTCCTTTCTTCAGGCTTACAACTATATCTAGGTCAGTACCTAGTTGGGTGGCCCAATTTCAATTCCTCTTTGGTTTCGTTATATTCACTTACGCGCAAATACCCTTGGGAAATGTATGAATCTACCACTTCTCCCCAGCTATGGGTTAATTAGTAAGACTTGTATCACTAAATTATTATTACCTCAGAAAACAATTATTACAGTCCAAAAATATTTTCTGTTTTTAAATAAGCTTCATAGGGTTGATAAACCGTAAAAAATGAATTAATCAATCTATTCCCTTCTTCCCTCAATAATGGGTTAAACAGAAATTTCTGAAAATAAAACAGTATGTCGAACCTAGTATAGTACATACAGTAAATTTTCTCATAAAAATAATAGCTAGATCTTGACATTCTGATTTTTTTTCTCTGAGGCTTATAAACAATTCAAAAAAATTCTTGAACGAACATAAAATAAGAGGTATTACTTTTGAAGCGACCCACTTATTTGCACATAATGAACCTCGTATATGCACATAATCAGGAAAAACAGAGTATTTGGTACTTTTCCTTCTTTTTTAACAAGTGGCAACTCATCCGTTTGACTAAGAAACGTGTTCATGTGGGTAGCGAAACGGCGCGAAATATAGAAACAGCGATCCGAGTTCAGTGGCAATGGTAGGGTAATATTAACCGTTTCCTTATAAGTAAACATTTGACATTCACTGACCGAGCAGCCTGTGCTGCTATAGGTTGAAATTTATAAAAAAAATTCTGTTATAAATATATTTTTCAGAAAAATAGGTTTCTCAAGTCCCGTGGTTGTTATCTCTCTTTCCAGTATGGATGGGGGGGGGGGTTATTTTTTCCTTTTCTTTAAAGTAGTGTGGCATGTCACTATCTTTATGTCATTATTTTCTCTACATATGTGATATCGATTTTAGGTGTTGCCGCTACTGGAAGTCCTCAGGTGAAGTGGTTTCTGTTATTTGGTATAATTCTTTGTGATGCTCTTGCGCTATTCCCCAACGTTCAAAGAAGTATAGTCTTCGCCAAAAGCCACTGGCATCACTCGCCCAAAGTCATTTGTAATAATTGGTTTTAGAAAGTGGTTTTAATACAGTTGAACAGGTTAGGTGCCATCCTTCTATATGAAAGCCTCGATCTGACAAGGCTATTTAAGAACATGACTCGAGTTTTCAGGTTAATATTTTATAGCAATTTGCTATGATGAGCGAAGCTACCTCTAGCAAAACCTAGCCTGTGTTCAGTTTTTTTTTTTTATCTCTTATACTAAATTTGTTTAGCATATACTGAATTCTTACGAAGGATTCAGTTTAGGTGCCATCACTACTTGCATTCCGATACCAGATTCTTTTTTTTTTCTTTTTATGTGTCATGTTCTTTCAGGACGTAGGTGATCATGGCTCTCCACCTCCTTCTATCCCTTGCAGCTCTCAGCAAGTTCCTTCCTTTTGCTTCCGCCTCCAGATTACGTTCTGTCATTCACCTGCTCAAGCTCGTCAGGTATGTCACGCGCTGCTTTCCCTTGTCTCTCTTTCCCTCTATTCGACCCGTGAGTATCAGATTCTCCAGACCCTCCTTCCCCATTATGTATCCCAGAAACTTCAGCTGCCTTTTTCTGATGTTAAGTATAAGTCTTCTCCTTGTTTGCGTCCTCTCTAAGACCTCATCGTTGCTCACACACTCGGTCCATGATATCCTTAGCGTCCTTCTTTAGAATCACATATCCGTTGCCTCGGGTATCTTTTTCATCTTTGAGGAAATCGTCCAAAATTCGTTGCTGTAAAGAAGAATACCTAACAGTTCAGTATTCTTTTCTTTGTTACCAAAGAAATCCCCCTGTCTCGCAATACTCTGCTCAGCTTTTGGAATGTGTCCTTGGCCATCCCAATACTTTTACGGATCTCAGCGTCGCACTTAACGTCCACTGTCAAGACGCTTCCCAGATATTTTTATATTTTCTATTTTGCGTCTGTTGCGTTCACTCTCGAATAAATATTTATGTGATAAATAGCAGGGTTTACTGAATTCTCTAGACTTGACTGGCATCCAGCCTAAGAGAAGAAACATATTTAATTAAAACCATGGAGAATGCAACTGAAAGTGTCGAAAACAATGGGAAAGAACTCCACTGTCTTTCCAAAGAAATCATTTCACTGATAAAGAAATAGAATTTGTGGAGAGTACCTACGTCCATTTTTTGGTATTAAAAAAAATAAATGAAATGTAATGGCATGTGTAACATGCCAGGAGCTAGTTATTTATTATACCAGCCTTGTATTTTCTCCTAGCAATTCGAAACAAAATGCTTTTACGTTAAGAGTCATAATCGCCAACGTCCTGAAGAGACACGGCAAACAGATGAAGTGAGATGATAGTGATACCCGTTGCATCAGTCTCTTAAATTGTTATTGCGTCAGTCTCGCAAATTCTGCCACGAGAATCGTTTGGAGGTGACTTGTCTCTACTCACAAATAATCCTCGTGCTGTCTTCTCAGTATCAAGTTCATGCCTACTTCATTTCCATATCCACAAATCATATTTTCTCACTGCTGGCAATTGCCAAGATAATCTATTTTCTTTCAGGGCGTAGGAGATATTGACTCTCCACAGCTTCTTTTTTTTATTCCTGTAAGCTATTTCGTCTTATGATTGTTCTTAGGAAAGATACTGAAAATAATTTTCTGCAGCCTTAACAATCGTTTTGAAATCAGAACAGTGCTTCTCCTAGACTGGTTGCTATAACGGGGAGATTAATGCAAAGACATCAGTGGAACTTTTTCATGATTTCACCCCAAACAAGGTGATAAATACACTAAAACACAACGGGTTACTAGAAGTGAAAGAGAATGGGAAGATTTTAGTGAGTAGAAGAGACAATAAAAAGAACAGCATTCCGGAAGACAGATGTCGATTGAGGCTGCATTTAAATTTTTGGAGAACGTAGGTGGCAGGGAAGAGAATTCCACGGGCAAGAAGTGCGAGAAAATAAATTAGAATAGAACATATGGTTATATGTAATTATTTCAACAGTAAAAAGATGCGACTTATTTGCCAGTCTTAATAGTACACTTAAATTTATACGGTCGAGGTACCAACGTGGAGAGCTCATCAGGGCATCTATCCTGAAAATATTTATAGAAAAAGAAAACAGATGTAAGCTACGATACGGCGGTGGGAAATTGACTAAAGTCGAAATGCCAGGTCAGGACCGATAACATTGCAGATTCTTCTTTGGATTTTGTCGAGAATCTCGAGATATATAGCAAGGGCACCAGACCAGATATGGCAGCAATATTCAGTGTACGGGCGAATGGTAGATTGGAGCGCAAACTATCTCAGCCTGAATTTAAAATCGGCTCATCGATTCCATTTGTAACTGTAAATCTACTCTCTCCTCCGTAAAGTAATTTTTTCTTCTTCTCTGTACCATGTACCTTCAGAACGTTAACGATCATGGCTCGCCATAATTTCCCGTCTTTTTGCTATCGCTTCAAAATTTTGTTCCTCTGTCCACTTACTCAAGCTCGTTAGGCAGCTTATGCGTTATTTTCCTCTGCCTCTTCAATCTATCCTATCAAATTTTCCAAACCCTCTTTCCTCATTATGTGCTCCAGAAATATTTACTGTCTCTTCATGATATTAACTATAAGTGTCCTTTTTGTTTCCATTTTCTCTAGAACTTCGGTCCATGGTATTCTCAGCATCCTTCTGTAGAACTTCATTTCTGTTGTTTCACGTCTCTTCTTCATCTGTGTTTGTCTAGCATTTGTGGCTGTATTGGAGCAATGGTATTACCTAATAGTTCAGTACTTTTTCAGAACATTCAGATCATTTATGCCTTTTTCAACTTGAGATGTATGTGGTAGAACCCATTGCTCTTTGAACCTACTTTAATTATAATCTGTTCAATGTAGCCAAAGGTTCGGGAATATAAATCGGACTTTTACTGAGCGGCACCCCTAATCAACCTAATAGCATACAGCAATCAAGCAACTTCTTCGAATGAGATGGTAGAAACTAGCTGTGAGGCTAAGTAAATCTCTATTTCCAGTAACTTTGGACATCTCTACGTACTTATTGTTACATATCCAAATAGGCCGGTACTCGAGAAGAGTAGATATTTCTGACCAGGGAGACACAGCTCCTTATCTATCTATCTATCTATCTATCTATCTATCTATCTATCTATCTATCTATGTCCGTCATATGTCTCTTCGGTCGTCTTTCTGTATATCTGTCTATTTATCTATCTGTCTCAATTTGTTCATCATCTATCTCTCTATATATATGTGTGTGCGTGTGTCTGTTAATTATATATCTCTTTGAATATGTTCGTCTCTCTCTCTCTCTCTCTCTCTCTCTCTCTCTCTCTCTCACACACACACACAATATGTATCTCTGTCTATGTGTATTGCAAATTTTTGAACGATTGAATTTCTTGGAACTGTATCCGAACCTCCTTTTGAAATATTGGTTGAGGCCGATTGACGAAACAACCGCGGCTAACAATAAAATATTCGTCATTATCACAGACCCATCAAAGTAAATGAAACATCTCTCGCTTGTGGAACTCTTTTCCCCCTTTTTGCTTTCCAGTTTTGCTTTTTGATCTTCAAAAATTAATGTACAATGTCAAACGTTATCTTCTGTCTTCTTAATTCCTATCATTTTATTGTTCTCTTTATAGTAAAAATATTGTTTCTTCTTCTCTCATTATTTCACACTCAGTGGCTCTTTGTGTCTTAGTGGCTTTATTGCCGTGCTCAGGGTGAAATAGTTAAACAAACAGAGTAGAATGTCGACTTTTACTAACAAGCCGATCCCATATTCCTTAAATCATCCGTAAATATGAACATCTTCGGCATTGCTCTAATTGCATACAGTTTATTAGTTTTATAATGCAATTTCTGCACGCCCCAAAATATGCATTTCTTTGCGGTTAGATGAAAAAATATTTGTCAAAGAAAATCAATGACTCAGCACATGTTCATTGATAATAATCAGTGTAAAAGCGTAGCGTTTTTCTTTACAGAAATGATACATGATTCCTCTCTATGTGCGCAACGTTGCGTGTCGTATAACAGATTTTGCTTGTCAGCTAAGGCTCGGTTTTTAGACGCAAGGTTGCAGAGGTCAAACTAAATTTATCTTCAGTTACAATGTCAATTCAACCTGTTGCCTAGGTCTGAATTCTCTCTGGTGCCAAATATTTATGTATTTACGAATAATTTAAGAAATACAGGTCCGACTTATAAGCAAATGTCTTCATTCCAGTGAGTCGCTTCTTTGAAGTGTTTGTGGTAAGGTTGAAAATTTTATTATGAACTTCCGTTTTTGTATCTACGTCCCAACTACTATCTCATGAGAAGGTTGAGATGTGCTTACATGAAATTTAGTATCTCAAAAAATGGTATATGACACATAGATAGATAGATAGATAGATAGATAGATAGATAGATATCCTAATGATAGGAAAATATATGTATTTGATATAACAAATATTTATTTTTCAAAATTTATTTTATTTAATTTTTTTATTTAGATTTTTTTTTTTTTTGTAAATATATTTATTCAAGAAAACATCATGAAAAACAAAGGGGCGCTGAATTGTTGTATAAGGATAATCACCGCAAATCACACTTATACTTAGAATCTGAAAGAAATTATATGACGAGGAACGTAGGTTTGGAAAATTTAACACTCACAGGGCATATTGAAAGCATAAGTGGAAGAGTTAGTAAAAAGACAAATGTGACACGAAATTGTTTTTGATTACAAATGAACAAAATAAAGATTCAAATGCAATTCTCGTGATGCAATTTGCAATTCTCATCTATGAACAGCAGGGCAAAAACAAACTACGGGAAAATAAGCCAACTTTTTCCAATCCCTGTCATAATATTTGCAAGCGGTAAGTGGGGGAATGATTTTCAGTGACTTTACTGAGAGAGCCAGAAAATAAACACGAGAAGAAAGTCTACACAATCGTCATCAAACCAATCTTCAGAAATACCAACATACAGATTGACGACTCTGTGCTCTGTTCGAAATTCAAACAAATATGACCTGAAGAAGGCCGGAGAGCATAGCAGCAGAAACGTTATGAATGTAACAATAAAGATGAGGATCCGAACAAAGTAAATATTTTAAATTCATTTATATCAGGAAAACTTCCAAAAGCTAAGCAAAAGCTAAAAAAACAGAAAAATATCGTTAGAAACAAAGAAAAGAATACTGAAATTTTATGCAGTATCAGTTCCTATTAGATGGCAGTAAATGTTGTACAATCTTCTGACAGCTGAAGAGGAAACTTGAAGCCACAGAAATGTGATTCTACAGAAGGATGCTGAGAATATCATGAACCAAATATGTGAGCAACAACGAAGTTTTAGAGAAAATGGATACAAAATACGCTTATACTTAACATCAGAAAGAGACAGTTGAAATTTCTGGGGCACATAGTAAGGAAAGAGGGCTTGGAAAATTTGATACTCACAAAACATTCTGAAGGCAAAAGGAACAGAGGAAAACAGCGCACAACATGCCTGACGAGCTTGAGTGAATGGATGGCGAGGTATGGCTTGGGGGAGATGGCAAAAAGACAGCATTGATTAAATGCTACAAAGAACAAAAATTGTGTAGAGCCATGATCGGCAACCCCCTGAAGGAACACGGTACATAGAAGAACCAATCACGTAGGCAAACCAAATGCTTCTTAACTAACACACACATTTCATTGAGGTCCTCTCCCTCTCGTGGTGGAATGCCTCCACGCATTGTAAAAAAGGGCAAAGTACAAAAAGATTTTTTATTCTAGTAAACTAACTCGTGAATTTCTCCTGCGTACACCCGTTTGAAATTTCCTGTTTTACATGAAGAATTTTTCTTATTTTATTACTAATAAAAACACTTCATCTAAAAGGGAATAATAATACAAAGGACCAAATCTATTAACAAAATTCTAATCGTCACAATTGCTCGTCTAGAAAGCGATAATTTAAGAAAAAGTAGGAATAAAAGATTTAGATGGAGTAAAGCAATGAAATAACGAAAGCGAAAATTCGATTTTTTTGCAAATGTCAACAAAGTTTGCCTCTGTAGGGATTAAAAATAAAAATAAAAATAAAAGTTTAGCTTTTCAAGTGACTAGATCTCTACATTTTAGAAGTTCGCCTTTCGTAAGTGATATTTTAGAAACTTACTGAACGGTAATATTTATTCTATTGTATGTCAGCGAATGCTGGAGAGTCTGCGAAAAGATGAAGAAAAAACTTGAAGCAGCAGAAACTTGGTTCTACAGAAAGATGCTGATGATATCATGGACTGAATATATGAGCAACGACGAAGTTTTAGAGAAAATGGAAACAAACTTATACTTTATATCAGGAAGAGGCAGTTGAAATTTCGGATCACACAATGAGGAAGATGGAAAATGTGGAACCGATATCCAAACACTCCTTGGAATATTGGAATAGTAAAAATGGTATTGCAAAAGCTAAACAAAGTACTTAGAACCAGGAATATTTCATTAGAAACAAAGAAAACAGTACGGAACTATACAATATTAATCTGCTTGTATGAGAGTGAATTCTCGGCAATCTCTTCATAAATAAAAAGAAAGCGGGAACTAATAGGATTTTGGTTATAAAGAAGATTTGCTGAGAATACCATGTCTTTTGGAAAAAAAGGAAGAGGCGAAAGTAGCGGGCCACTTAACGATATTATACGAACGGCTGGAGGAACGAGCCGTAGCAAAGTGACAAACGTTGCTAAGGTCTACAAGAACTGGGAGGTTGTGGAGTACTATGAACACCCACGTCCTGAAGGGAACACAACACAGTTCTTCTTGTTCAATGTTGTGTGATGTAACCCTCTTTATTGATATTCAATATAAATCTCCATCCTAAAATTATTAAATTTTTCTTTCATTCTTTCTTTTTATTTCTTAAAATTATAGCCTTGACCGCCTTAGTAAGGGTCAATTGATTTGAATTGTTCAGATCTAGTCTCTTATATGGAAGCCATGCATGACGTCTAACATGTTCAGAAATATTTAAACTATCAGCGCTATGCAACAGTTTTCTCAGATCAATGTTTAAAAATGTCTACGAGAAAATGAATAATAAAAAAAAAATAAACGTAAATATATACTCTTTTAATGCGCTCATATTAGAGAAGGGAGACATTTTTCAGCACTGGAACGAATATACTGGAGAACTCTTCCACGGCGACAGAGAACAAATGCCAATGCACCAACTACCAACGAGCCCGAAATTTTAAAAACCGAAGTAGAAGCTGCACTGGTCAAATTGAATATAAACATGGCGGCAGGGCCAGACGGAATAGTAGCAGAACTGTTGATAGCCTTCGATGATTTTGGTATAGACAAGATTACAAAAATAATAAATTCACTCTACAACAGCGGGGATATACCGGAAGATCTCAGCAGATCTATTTTCATAGCACTGCCTAAGAAACCAAAAGCAAACGAATGTAAACTCCACCGAACAATTAGCCTTATGAACCTCATAACAAAACCCATCATCAGTATTCTGATGAATAGAGCGCGCAGCAGAATCAGACTAGAGATAGGACAAGAACAGTGCGGGTTCGTTAAAGACACCGGAACAAGGAATGCAATATTCATGCTCAGAATGTTATCAGAAAGAGCGATACAAATGCAGAAGGACGTGTATCTATGTTTCATAGGCTACACAAAGGCGTTCGACAACGTACGCCACGAAGATATTAGAATAATCAAAAACATATATATTGGCAGCAAACCACCTCCATAAAGATAAAAAAAAAATGAGCTCAGCAGATATACAAAAATAGAAACGGTCGGAAGGCAAGGATGTGTCTTCTCACCGGACTTATTTAACCTATACAGCGAGACAATTCGGAGAGAACTGGAGCTTCTACCAGAATTCATTATTGGCGGCCACAATCTTAACAACATAAGATACTCAGATGACACAGTGCAGATTGCAGACACGGAAAAGAAATTACAAAACCTCCTACTGAAATCACCGAAGGATAGCGAGAAGAAATGACTAAGCATAAACTACAAGAAAACAGAATGCATGGTCATCAGTAAAGAAGATCAACGTGAAATGCGATTTACAGGCCGGGAAGATTAAAATCAAGCAGGTAGAGAAATTTAAATATTTGGGAAATGTTCTGACACTGGAAGATAAGTATGACACTGAGATCCGAAGACACATTCCAAAAGCTAAACAGAATATTACAAGACAAACCGCCCTCCAGTCAACCTTGCCTGGGGTTTTGTTTTTCCAAGCGTTGCTTAGATGTGGCACAAGGCCGAAAATATGAGGCACCCAGTGAGGATCGAACTCAATATTCAGTCGTAATTGTTCTAGCGAGACAAGCTTGCTAACCATTACACCGCCTTGGGGTGCCCGACCTTGCCTGGGGTTGACTGGACTAATGACTTCGAGGATAAAAGTTGGCTAATCTTTTCCTATATCAGTTTCTATTTTCTGTAGTCACGCGTACAACAAAAGAAATAAGATAAAGTGAAGTCTAGGGAACGGCAGAATACCAACTAAGTCTTTTATAGTCTTTTATATATTTTATTTTAATTTTAGTAATTTGGTCAGTGCCTAAAAAGGAAAAGCATAAAGGCTTACCGAGAAGAAGTTAATTTACTGATTTCTGATTTTCTTTTGCATAGTTACACATCCAGTCAGGAATTGGTAGTAAAAGAGCTGCTTTGAAGCAGATTTTTACAACAACAACGGACTTCGCCAGCCAATTCGTTTAATTTTGGCACCCACCAACGAAATACGAATGCCCGGATGAAAGGCCTTCACTTTGTAACGTCCTCCAACCACATTAAAGAATTTTTAAAGTCTTTGAAATAAAAAAGAATACAAAACACAAAACATTAGTAAGAGAATCTATTTTTACGAATTAAACTTCTCCGAGTTCTGGGTCTCGGAGGAATTTAATTCGCAAAAATAGATTCTCTTACCAATGTTTGTATTTTGTAATCTTTTCCATTCCTTGATATTTTTTGATGCCGTGTTTTCATCATCTTTAGAATTTCGTCTGCCATCAATTCTTCATTTTCTTCTTTCGTTTTGCGAGGGATTGTCTCATTCGCCGATGCCACTAACACCCCCCCCTCTCTCAACGTGTTCCATTGAATTTGTAGTCTCGTTCAAGTTTTTGTTTCTCTCTATATAGATCTTACAACTTGGGTCATTCAGGAGTCTGTTGTATTGCAGTCTATGTGCTGCTTTGGTCTTCTTTACATAATTTTACTTTGAATTAGTATACAACAGAAATATGGTCGCTCCCGCAATGGGAATTAGGCGGTTTTACAGCAATGATTCTCAACCTTTTTAAGCAACGGCGCACCTAGGAGCAAATGAAAATATCACGACACACTTAGCAAAATTTTTAAAGGGTATACATTTACATTTTATGAAATAAGACCATAGATTTTTTTTAAAAATACACACACAAGTATGAAATTACTTTATTTCAATGTTCATCTACTTGTGCTGCTTATTTAGTGTGAAACCTGTGCCTGGTGCTTTTCGCATTTTTTTTCAATGTTTAATCGAATGTACGATAAGCAGAAACTCATTTCTTCTTCAGCTGAGGGTAGTCCTTCTCGCTTCTTATTTTTGTTATTTAGGTTTGAGAAGACTAATTGACATAAAGGAGTAGAAAATTCAAATAAAACTGATAAAGTCTTTTTAGCTAATGAATTATAGTAAAAAGAAAGTTTAATACTTATTCATTTATACAAATACTAACGCTGTATCATTGCTACTTCCACAAACACACACACATACATATGTATGCTGTAACAATATTACGCGGCACATTTCAGAGGATTGCGTGGCACACGAATGTTTTACAGTGTGAGACTGTGTTTGTGAATCTTTTGTTGATAGTTACGTAATCAATCTGGTTCTTCGTGTCTATTCTTGGACTTGATGTCGTTGTGTATACTATAATGATCACTTTCAGCTTAATTAAAAGAATTATGTATAAGAATTTGAGAGTATACCAAAAAACATTTCTTCATGCCATTATCTAGTATTAATCTTATTTTTCTCAACGCCTGCGAGTATAGCCCATTTGTCGTCGCTGACCGAATCTCCCTTACTTGCCAACCTAGTTTCACAATGTTGAGAGATGATCGATACATTTCTTCTTTATATCAGTTATTATTTGGTCTATTGTACTTACCATTGTTATTATTATCACAACGTTTTGGCCTTCGTGCCCTCCGTCCTTCCTGAGATGTATAACGACCATGATAAACTAAAGGGTATTCTGAACTGAACACTTTATTTAATCTACGCGTTAAGACGTTTCTTGTTCCACAGCCCATGTCTAGCACTCATTCAATCGAAGTTGAGTTCAAAATCGACTGAGTGAGTTTTGAATTCTTTTCCGCTCTGTGATTTCTAACCCACAGACATAGCGCTGCAAGCATGTGGCTAACATATCGCTGTTTCAAGGGCAAATGTTCATATCTTTAGTTTCACCAGTTCAGACCTTTATAGTTCTGACACGCAATGTTA
>OZ010594.1:35787099-36054599 GCA_963932145.1 Acanthosepion lycidas | reverse complement strand
GACATTCAGGCCGGTAAATGTTATTTAATACTGTTTATTATAAACAGAGCATTTACTTAAATACTTGTATCTATAAAAAGAACGTTAAACATAAAAATGTCTTTAATATATATATATATATATATATATATATATATATATATATATATATATATATATATTAGTAGTGTATTTCCATTTGTTGAATCACGTGTCTCGAACGTTTGCTTTGAGCAGAGGTGGGAGAGGGTAGAAGCGGTTTTGAGCGGCGACTAGAGAACTGCACAGGATTAGAAAAGAGACAATGTGGTTGTTAATCTTATTTAAATATCGAAGTATAGATCAATGTTCAATCGAAAGACACACATACACACACATACACACACATACACGCATTCCTACAAGTATCAGTAGGTACGCACATCCGCAGAAATAAACTCCTTAGGTTCACATACACATATACACACACTGACAATAAAAATATCTTCACACGCGAACACGTTCGCGTGAGGATTTATAGGTCTTAGCTTCTTCTTCTTCTATGTGCTATTTCCTTTCTGAGCGTTGACAATCATGGCTCTCCATAACTTCCTCTGCTCTTTCTCGGTATAAATAAATAAGAATCGGTATCACGTATACAGAAATAACACAGTAATCAATATAATAAAGATTGTACTGCCTCATTCTCTTTGTATTCCATTGGTAAGGAAGAAATTTCTTGCGGGTAACTTCTTCCCTAGAAGATGACTACGATTTTAACCTCTTCAAGTTTCGGGTTCACCGCCATGTATCCTACATATACCCATAATGTTAACTTCTTCCTGCCTCTACACCTTTACAATTATAACCCACAAACTTGAGTGGTTCTTGTTGCCTTGTTTTAGGTGATCAGTAGTATAAAAACTGCTTCCCGATACGCGTCCAGTCTAGCCAGTGTACGTACGTACGTACTTTTGACAGTCAGATTGATTGTAGATGAGTAGTACTCATTATGTTCTGTCTTCTTAATTCTTGTTCTTTTATTGTTCAGATCAGGTCGAAAGGGAGTACTCATGTCATGTTGGGGCGGGAGCTGCCCAGTCCTCATTTTCCAGGCTTGACAGAGCTCAAAAGCGTGTGACGAATTATTTTCCACTCTCCAATTTCTCTCTCATAAGCGTGATATGGCGAACCTCCGTCTGTCCTATCGTTAATTCAATGGAAAGTGCTCGGACCAATTACATTCCTAGATTCCGCCAGGTTTAACCCTCACAGGACACGCAATGCTACTTACATTGTAGCTAGCATTGCGGGCCCTAACCTAACATTGTAACCACATTTTCTCCCTATTCCATCGGTGAGAAGTAAGTTCCACTCGAACAGCTCCTTACCGCGAACCACAACTATGTTGAACAGATTCCCAAAGGGATGTTACCCCGATCACTACAATCTTTACCTGTTCAAGTCTAGAATAAATCGTTATCTTCCCCTCTTTATCCATTTAAATTACCCCTTAACGTAACCCTCTACCGCGAGTGGCGCTCGGTCCTTGTAAAGGGTGAACCTTACTGTTAAAGAAAGAATGATGTTTGTTTTCCTCATATTTTCTCGCACTCAATAACCTCTTAGTGGCCTTATTGCCTTTCTTGTAGCGAGTAAAAACCTCTATTTTCGTCTAGAAAGTTAATTACCGTGATAATACAAGAAACTTGCTTCTATTATACATAATTCCTACCCAGTGACATTGAAGAAAATAAATTACAATAAGTGTTAATATTAATGAAATTAGTTTTCATTAAAGATTTGTCTTGTTAATAAAATTTTTAATTGCAATTGCTAATTAGAAAATTTAATTTAGAAATTTCGGTTCGTTCATTTTTCTATCAAATTTTAATTTTGTCTAAATAACTTGAATTATAATCTTGTCTTCTTAAATTTTAACTTGTTGGGATACAGTATGGTTTAAAATAAAATTTTCTAAATAAAGTGGAAGTCTCTCTTGATTTACAGCTGTGCCCCTTGTTAAGTTTATGGACAGAATCATTCAAATTTAAATTAGTTTATTCGAGTTTGTTTGCTTCTACCAACTTTTCAGGACAATGAATTTTCAAACATTTCCTCCCATGACATTTATATCTCAACAAGGCTCTGGTGGCATCTACAGGGTGCATTCAATATGTCTCCTAAAATAAAAGGGTTTTTCTTAGTGATTTACTAAGCGTAGCTTAGATGTGACATAAATCCGAAAGTAAGGAGCAGCCAGGGAGGATCGAACTCACTACTCAATCTTAATTGATCTTAGCGAGACAAGCTCGCTAACCATGTCTTAGCATGTCGTATTAAACTTATATGGATTCACTACGTGTAATAAAACTTATTCAATATGCCTTATTTCATACTTTATTTGAAAAATGCTTTAATGTGTCTGAAAACGCTTATAAAGATGGACGCATCAGATAAAGATTTTTCTAAAAGACAGATTATTCCCTGCCATAATTATGCAAGAAAACAAGACATTCACCAAAATACTGATGACTAACTAAACGCAGAATTTGTAAACAGCTTCAGGTTTTGGTATAAGAATAAATATTTTGCTCTGCCCACGTGATTTGTTAGATAGAAAAGTTGGTGGAGGTTTTTTATTCACTGGCTCTAGGTTTTCAAAAGTGGCTAAACGATGTAGAGTTCAGTTTGTTGATATAGACTTCTGTGTTTTGCATCCAGGAGAAAACATCACTTAGGGGTCACCATTTGTTACGAGTGGCAAAAAAGCACATATATCAAACAACAATTTATACACGAAAAACACAATATGAACCAAAACGACCAGTTGTTGTCAAAAGGTAAAAAACATTAAATGAATTTAGGATAAGTATGTCCTTGTGTGTGTATGTGTGTGTGTGCGTGTTTGTAACAAGTGTGTCGGATAGACACGTGTGTGTATGCAAGTCAAGAGAGAGAAAACTATGAAAATAAATGTTCCTTAGTGAGGACACATTACACACGTGCAACTACACAGGAAAACCAAGGCTAAAAATGCCAAAAATAAATCGCAATACCTTGTTAATAGTCTTTAACGAATGATGTATAAAAGATGGATTGCTGCGTAAATATACAATACCTATATATATATATATATATATATATATATATATATATATATATATATATATATATATATATATATATATATATATATATATATATATATATATATAAGTGTGTGTGTGCGTGCAAATTTAATAGGCCAGTTAATGAAATTTGAGGACTAAAAAGGCAAAATGATAACAATATTGGCAATAAGAATGGTGATATATGTGTGAAAATTGTGTGTATATAAATATAAATAAATATATATATATATGTGTAATTATTTATATATTATATGCGCGGTACTTATTAGAAAGCGCTCAATATCAGAGATAGAGCTAACATATATGGTTGGATAGATGTCAGCTTGTGACCCTGGGTTTCACGCTTTAGCGATCGTCAGACAAACCTGACGATCGCTAAACCGTGAAACCCAGGGTCACAAGCTCACATCTATCCAACCATATATATATATATATATATATATATATTGGCCTTTTAACTAAATTGAAGGACGAACAGTAAGTCGGAATTTTCGGAACCGCCGTTTACTTTTTCCAACGAGACGAGAAATAAACAAAGTGTGAGTACCAGGGAATGTTTTTGTTAGTTAAAGAGCTCCCCGTGGAGAGTATATTCTCTGAGTAAACCCAAAACTCTCAAATATCCTTAACAGGAAATCTAAATATCATAAGAAGCACGGTTGGTCCATCTTTCGTTTTAAATTTATATATATATATATATATATATAGAGAGAGAGAGAGAGAGAGGGGGGAGAGCGATACATACATACATAGAGAAGTAGATAGATATGGATATATTTTGAACAAAACATTTTACGTACTTATAAATATATTTTTTCCACAGATGTTATAAATACAGTGCTCAATGTTTTGAGACAGAGTTATAAGTATATATTACTCAGTATACATAATATCCAAGGTCAATATCACGACTTGGAGTTTCATGTAGTTGATGCAAACTTCAGGTGCAAATATAATTTGTCCGTTAATTCGCGTTCTCGTGACGAGACTAGAATTCGGATTAACGGATAGATTGTATTTGCACCTGAAGATGTCAGCTACTGTATGAAACTCCGTGTTATGCTATTCACTAATATATATATATATATATATATATATATATATATATATATATATATATATATATATATATATATTCACGGACTTTTTACATACGACAGCAGAAGATAACCTTCCCCCATTCATAATACGGTTGTTGAAACAGATATAAAGTTAAGATTTCTGTCCCTACTAAACAAGTCTAGAAACGTTTTAACAATTACAGAGAAACTGGGAATTAGAAAATTACAATAGTCTGGTTATTGTGCAACGAAACCACCATACACATCTTTTTCATACGTTCTCGTTTACACAAAAATATGTTAAAATTACTGTTGGTCAAGATTATTAATATACTACCTTGTTAAAACACAGAACTTATTTAATAAAAACATTTAAAAAAATTTAAAATATTTTTTTAAAATTAGTCGCATTTTTGGAAATTTTTATAAGAATATGTTAGTGCGTATAGAATAGTTAATTAACTGATACGAGGTATCTTCCCTTATAAAGCAAGTGAAATGCAAACAATCTACCTCCACCGTGGATTGAGTAAAGAGTTCGGATAAAACTAAGAACGACAGGTACTTGAAGAAGGCTGGAGAATAGAACAGCCGAAATGTTGATCATATAACAACTAATGCTGGTTCCAATAGAAATGCATATAATAATTGAAAAACTTTCGCCTAAAATTTCATTTTATTTTTTTAATAAAAGCGTGTTGAAGATTTGTTCGTTTACGTGGAAGGATACAATACAGACAATTGCGTGGGCGTGTGAATTTGTTTGCATCAAAAGGAGTGAGATAAAGAGGATTAGCGCAATTACAGTGTTGTCATTCGCTTAATATCGTTAATGAACTGATCGGCTGTAAATCAACGAGAAATATCTTGCTTGGCTTAATCCCTTAGATTAATTCAATAGAATTAATCGAATTGGTATCTAAGAGAGCTTTATGTGCAATCAAAAGTAGTCTGCTCAAACTTCATTCAAAATTATATCAACGTCATATAAGACGTGCTTCTTTTTTTTTTCTCGAAAAAGAAATATATTTAAATATTATACTACGTCCATGGCACTAGTAACATGGTCGAACATCGTATGCTCGGGATATAAACCTATAGAGTTGAGATGTTGTAGTTACCTATTTATAAAGGGAGCTTTTCCCTACAACCCTTTTTTGCCACAGATGAAACCTCGAAAGGCTCTCACTGCTCTATCATAGCTATAGAAAGTACATAGACGAACTACATTCCCCAGTTCTAGCCTTTCCGGCTAAGACCCACCATGGCACGCATATTGTATTAAAACACCCACATTCGCTTCGTATTCCATTGGTGAGATTAAGTTCCACTCGAGCAGCTTCTTTCCACGATCTGCTTCTTTATGGAACCGACTCTGAAGAAGATGCCCCCCCATCACTTCAATCTTAACTTGTTTAAATCTAGTGTTAACAGTTCTTCCCCACATATACCCATAAACTGAGCTTCTTAATCTGTAACCCTCTACCTCGAGTGGCGTTTCGGCTTTGTACATCGTGAACATCATTGTAAAAGAAATGTTTACATGCCATAAAGCAGAATATATGCCAAGAAAACATTTTGTTTTGGGGCCTGTTTTTCTTCTTGAAACATTGTTTTTGCGTTTCCTCAATTCCTCACCTCATAATCAGCGTCTCTTTTTTTTTTCACTGGACATTTTCATAACAGTGTTAACGCAAGTCGACAAACACGTTTAGCTAATTTTAAAAACTAACAAAAAATCCAAGCAAGCAAAAGAAAACCATCGAGCTTCCGTGTCACATGTTTCCATTTCGCCCTCTTTTTTCTACGACTTACTTTTATTCATATCCATATAACGATCTTCAGTTATGACACCTGCATGGTTATACACTATATGAAGGAAGTTGAAGAGAATACATAGCCAATTTGGAAAGTTTATCTATTCTGCATTACAAGTGTTTGCATTTTATCACATGCATGTTTCTAGTGTTTTAGAATGGTATGCCCGCGAATGTGTGTCTTTGCTGGAACATGTTTGCTTTTGTGTGTCTGGGGAAGCAAACTTACTATTTTATGATACTGTTCTCTAATACTCATATCAATGAACAATTCATTTTTTTTGCTAATTGATAAATTTAAAAAATATGTTTTAGAACAGAATCTCTAATGTGTAAATTTTGCGTTGTTACAGATATAGAATAGTATGAAATTAATATAGACAGATTAACTGAGACAAGGGAGGGCTTGTTAATTTTAACGGACCCAAAACGAAACTGCTGTTTATTAATAGTCCAAGAGAACCCATTTTGCCTCTCATCAGCAAGGCTGATGCTAACCTCCAATAGAGTGAGTTATTGTGTCTTCTCGGGCTAATGTTTTCCGGCGACATGAAGTGGGAAGAATATATGGAATCAGTTGCTATATCCACTGATAGGAAAGTTGTTTTTCTGTGTCGTACTAGACAATTTTTCTCGCCCGAAACTATCTTGCATATTTACAAGTCTGCTATTTGTCTATACTTTAAATATTGCTACCACACACGGTTTGGTGCCCCCGCTATATATTTAGAGATTATTAATAAAATACAAAGAAGAATCTGCAATGTTACTGGTCCTGACCTGACATCAAGGCTTCGGCCACCACCATAATGTACTTTCCTTTTGACTTTTCTATAAATACTTTCATGGTAATTGTTCAGATGAACTTTATGAATTTAAGCACAGTATTAGATTGGCGTTAAGGTTTCATCATTTTATAGATGAAATGATGAGATGTTTTCTTTTCTTTCCGTTTCTTTTCTCGCGGCGTTTTTTTGCTTGTGGAACTCTCTCTTCTGACTTCTTTCTTTCCAGTCTAGCTTGATCTTCATAAAATGTAAATGCAGTCTACATCGATGTCTAACTGTTTTCTTAATCTTCTTTTACTGTTCTTACTCCCTAATAATGTTTTCTTTTTCTTCCATTCTTTCAAACTTTGCGCGTAAATGAATATAACGAACCCAACTGGAATTGAAACTCGGTTCTCCGATTAACCTTGTGTTTCAACGTAGTGCAGCCGTAAGTCTGCAGATCGAATCGAGGAAAAACGATGAAATAAAAAACGTAAAATTCCACATCTCCCAAGAAATATCTGCAATAAAATTGATGAAACTAGAAATCACCACCGAGTCACACCGACGAAATGGAAACCGGGAAAAACAAGCAATGCGCACCCAGCTTCTTCTTTTTTTTTAATTTCGAAAACAGAAAAATATAATAAAATATAATAAAATGAAATAAAGATTAAAAAAATTGTTCTTTTTAATAGCTGGACATTTTAAGTTCATTGAATATACAGCGAACGAATTAGATCAAATTATTTAAATTAATGGCGCATTGTTTTTTGCAGATCAAATAGACGAACAATTTATTAAATCATGAACAAAAATAAAAAAATAATTACAATTACAATTTTATTTCTTTTAAATTTTTATTGTTGTCGGAATTCTGTGAAGGGGCAAACTTCACTTGTGAAAAACAATATTCTATATTAAGCTAATTCCAACTTTCTGGAATATCAATTGACAGATTGAATGTACAGTACGAAACATTGTCACGAATCATTTTCTTTAATTTCCATCACAAATTTACAGCTCAGTCAATTTGCTAGCCAATTGTTTGGTGTGGTATTTATTGACATTCTGTGAAGTCAAAAAAGAAAAAAAAAGAACTTGGGTGAACATCCTCTCGATGTGGGGATTCCATAATTTTTTGTTAGGGGCCAAGTCGGCCATACGTGATAAACGCTGGTGTGCTCATCTCTCTTTGATTCAGAAGATCTTCTTACAGTAGGTTGTCATTTCTTTTTGCGGTAGACTGATTGCCAACCCAGGCTGTTCGACAATTCAGCTCATAGCTGACGAGGGAGGGGTAATGGATTCATAACTTTCCCAAGGTTATTTGTGTGTAAGTGAATATAACGAACTCGATTGGAATTCGAACTTTTCTCATCCCGTGCCCATATCCATGACACCCCAACGCACATCCCATGAGTCAGAGGATCAAACTTAATTATAACTTTTTTTTATTGCAATAATGCACGTATATTTGTATTTCTCACTTCACTAAAAGCAGCGACAACCAAAATATTCAAATGAAATTGACGGTTTATCATTATGTGTAGAAGTAAAAGCAGAAAACGAATACATATATTTTCATATATTCTAAATAAATAACCAGCAAATTCTGTCTGTTCGTCCGTGTGTCTGAAACTCTAGCTCAGGCCACACTTGCTCTACATAGACATATTATACCTTTTTAGAATCAGGATGATCCCAGGATTAAAAATCTACTCATTATCTGAGTCTTAAACATCAAGTATTGGGATTTGTGTCCGGATGCGGAAGGAACAGTTAAAAATTCAAATTTTAAAATAACTGAAAAAAATTATTTTAAAAGTTTTTAATTTATATTGAGTGTAAAGTAACACAACCCTTTGTGAATTTAAAAAATTTTGTTTTAAATCCACTTTAAAATATCTCTCAAATTTTGTAAATTGAGGAAATCGAGGATTTATTTCTTCCAAATGCCAACGAGGCAGAGGTAAATCAGAGGTTTCGCGACATGAGGTTTGAAGTTCCACAGAGGTTGTAATTTGAAGAACACGATTTTCGGCCTGAATTGGAATTTCGGATCAGATAAGACATTTGGTTGGAATTGGACTTATAGCCCGAACCAGAGTTAAAAGTTCCATGTTGTGTATTGAGCAATTCCAAGTTATTTTTTCAAAATGGCATGGGGCCCAGAGCTCTAAGGCAAATGGAGAGAGGAGCAGAAGAAGCACCAGAGGAGGCGAAAGCTAGGAGACAAACAGATGCTGCAAACCATAGAAGGTCAAGAGCATCTCAAACATCAGAGTAGGTACAAGCCAGAAGACAAGCAAATACTGCAGGACAGATAAGATCAAGAGCATTTCAAACATACAAGCCAGGAGACAAGCAAATACTGCAAGACAGATATGATCAAGAACATCTCAACCATACAAGCCAGGAGAGAAGAAAATACTGCAAGACAGATAAGATCAAGAGCATCTCAAACATCAGAGGTGGTATAAGCCAGGAGACAAGCAAATACAGCAAGACAGATAAGATCAAGAACATCTCAAACATACAAGCCAGGAGAGAAGCAAATACTGCAAGACAGATAAGATCAAGAGCATCTCAAACATACAAGCCAGGAGACAGGCAAATACTGCAAGAGAGATAAGATCAAGAGCATCTCAAACATCAGAGGTGGTACGAGCCAGTAGACAAGCAAATACAGCAAGAGAGATAAGATCAAGAACATCTCAACCATACAAGCCAGGAGAGAAGAAAATACTGCAAGACAGAGAAGATCAAGAGTATCTCAAACATCAGAGGTGGTATAAGCCAGGAGAGAAGCAAATACTGCAAGACAGATAAGATCAAGAACATCTCAAACATACAAGCCAGGAGAGAAGCAAATACTGCAAGACAGATAAGATCAATAGCATCTCAAACATCAGAGGTGGTACGAGCCAGTAGACAAGCAAATACAGCAAGACAGATAAGATCAAGAGCATCACAAACATACAAGCCAGGAGACAAGCAAATACAGCAAGACAGATAAGATCAAGAGCATCTCAAACATCAGAGGTGGTATAAGCCAGGAGACAAGCAAATACTGCAGGACCGATAAGATCAAGAGCATCTCAAACATAAGAGGTGGTACGAGCCAGTAGACAAGCAAATACAGCAAGACAGATAAGATCAAGGGCATCACAAACATAAAAGCCAGGAGGCAAGAAAATACTGCAAGACAGATAAGATCAAGAGCATCTCAAACATCAGAGGTAGTATAAGCCAGGAGAGAAGCAAATACTGCAAGACAGATAAGATCAAGAGCATCTCAAACATCAGAGGTGGTATAAGCCAGGAGACAAGCAAATACAGCAAGAGGGATAAGATCAAGAGCATCTCAAACATACAAGCCAGGAGACAAGCAAATACAGCAAGACAGATAAGATCAAGAGCATCACAAACATACAAGCCAGGAGACAAGAAAATATTGCAAGACAGATAAGACCATAAACATCTCAAACATACAAGCCAGGACAGAAGCGAATACTGCAAGACAGATAAGATCAAGTGCATCTCAAACATACAAGCCAGGAGACAAGAAAATACTGTAAGACAGATAAGATCAAGAGCATCTCAAACATCAGAGGTGGTATAAGCCAGGAGAGAAGCAAATACTGCAAGACAGATAAGATCAAGAACATCTCAAACATCAGAGGCTGTACAAGCCAGGAGACAAGCAAATACTGCAAGACAGATAAGATCAAAATCATCTCAAACATACAAGCCAGGAGAGAAGCAAATACTACAAGACAGATAAGATCAAGAACATCTCAAACATCAGAGGAGGTACAAGCCAGAAGACAAGCAAATACTTCACGAAAAATGATTTTAAAATTATAATAATTTCAATTAATGGGATATATTTTCCAGATCAATTAAAAAAAAGTGTTCAAAGGAAAATGCAATGAGTACTTTCTCGTTTCCCCTCGAACTTTTTTAATTTCTGAATTCTTTAAGACATGGAATTGACTTAAGAAAAACAATGTTCTTTGTCAAACTGGTTACAACTTTTTCGATAAAGCTTGCAAAATGGTGCTTTATTTAGGCTTAACTAAATTAACTCTATAATGTTATCTGTCTATAAACATATTTAAAATTTACTTTATTAAATTAATTTAATTTAATTAACTTCTCGTATCATATTTATGTTTAATTTTTTGTCATGGAATGTTTTTTTGAAAAGTTTCCATCATGAATTTTCAATCCGATTGCAACCAGGTCTGTTTTCTGGTCATTAATATATTCTGGACAATTATCCTGCTGGAACATAGCTTCTCTTCTAAAATGTTTCACTGAAAACAATATGCTTTCTTTCAATATTTTGACGTTAACTTCAACATTAATGATTCTGTCAATGTTATTCAGAGTCATTCGAGATAATGAAGCTTCCATTACCGTGCTTAACAAGAGAAACCAAATATTTTGTGAACCTCATCACAACGCCGCCATACCCGTTGAATGTAGTCATATCAAAATAAGTTGATATTTGTTTAATTAGACCATATAATATTTAATGTCTATCGCTACTCTTTGAAAACTTTAAACGAGTCTGTGTGCTGAATTCAGTCGCGATTGTCCACGCGTTTCTGGCTTCAAGACAAAATAGAACAGAATAGAGTCTGATAAGACAAGGAAGTTGCCTATTTCATTCGGTAGAAAGAAAGCCTACCATGCATCTGTGTGTTTTGTTGGAGACGGGGTAAAATTTTGGATCAAAAACTAACAAAACCTAACATTCCAATGAAAGCTAACATTTATATCAAACGTTAACATAAACCAATATTCACATAAAAAAGCCAACATAAACTAACATTCACATTAAATTCTGCGTGTGGAATGGACGTTCTTGACTTCATCTAGATACGAACGTATGTTTTTTACATCGTATGTCCATTACTTAATTTGAAATATATGAATTCAAATGACAGAGAAAGGAATGATTCAACGGTTTTCTTCGCTATGGATTCAGCTGGAGTCGCTATTACAAGCGAAAACATTTCGATTCCTCTCTATCGTACACGAGTTGGGATCAGCAAGAGCATTTGGAAACACAAAGGCCTGAATAAATCATACGTGGGAATATGTAAATGTTTCCAATTGATTCAAATGGGGAGAGACGATGTATACATGTAAATTCGTGTGTCATTTTATTACCGTGTCAATAGGGAAATCTGAAAAGGAATGTATTTATACGGTTGTGAATGAGAAGATATAGTATTGTCTACGCATGTTGGAGTTATCTAAACGGTAAAAGGCTATAGGAATGTAAATGAGAAGAAAAAAGCAGAGGGAGGCATGTCATTACGACGGATGAGAAGTGTAGAAGAAAATGAATGAATTAGGTGTAGCGAGTGTACAACAGTACCTGAATGAGAACAGAAATGAATGAATGAAACGCTGGATAGAAAGAAATGACTGAATGCACATGTGCACGCGTACAGATATTTTCTTTTTCAATTAAGATTGTTTCAATAATCTGATAATGCTTCATTGTTGATTAAACGGTATTCACGAATATTTACATACACCCAAACACACACACACACATATATATAGAGAGAGATAGATACATAGATAGATATAAAAAGAAAGTGAGAGATAGACAGACACACGCTCATGTACAGACACACACACATATATATATATAAAGAGAGGGAGAGAGAGGGATGGATAGAGAGAGGAAAAATTAGTGCATAGGTTTGTGTGTATTGCCATCTGTCGTTGACAGCAACGAATAAAATAAAATAAAATAAACAGAAGCAAGAAACGTACCACTGAAATGTTTTTAAACGCACGACAACGACTGTTGAATTTTTCAGTTAATTACGCTTCCTGGTAGCGCAGTGGTTAACACTGTATTTCGAGAAGCCTTTAACATTAAGATCGACTATTTTGATTTAAATATGTTGGTTTGTGTAAATACAAACTTCATGCAAATATACTTAGTCTGAAAGGATAGGAATGTTTTTATTTATTTTTAAGATACTGAGAAGGAAAAATAAGTCATCATCTTTTATGTGTCATAGCTCTGCACAACTCTCTTGCAACGTTTGAGTCTTCCTTTTTTCAGGCTTTATCATCTATCCAAACAAATTCATTTTCTTCTGCCCATTATCCCCTCAATATGTTCTGTGAGTGAAAAATTTTTAAATTCTTCTTTGCTCATAATATACCCCAGAAACTTCAGCTGCCTTTCCGATTTTAAGTGTCTTTCTTTAAACTTCATTTAAAACTTCCTCGTTGTCCATATGTTTAACCCATAATATCCCCAGCATCCTTCTGTAGAACCACATCCCTTTTACTCTGAATCTATTCTCTGTGAGAAAATCGCCCGAGACTCCACTGCCATACAGAATGATAGATATAGCATGGTAGTTCAACACTATCTCTTTGTTTCTAATAAAATGTTCCTATCTTTTTTAATACTTTACTTTTCTTTGGAAACGCATCTTTCACCATTTCAAAGTACCTTCGGATTTCCGTGTGGCCATTTCCGTCGTCTGAGACTACACTACCCAGACAGTTAAATTTCTACAGACATTTAAAAAGATTTATTTAGTTCAGATGAGCTTCGCAAAACGCTTACGAAAATTGTGTTGCGTATATTTTACAGAGTGGCGGTCATCTCACCTTTAAAAACAATGTTCGAAATGAACCTGATTGGATGTAAGCTCATTTAGGCAGTAGAAAACGCAGTTCAACAGTGGTGACAGCGATGTGTAGGACAAGCCACGTTCTGAGCAGTCCTACACATCTGCCAATCTGCAAAATGGAGAGCAACTAAATCAGCTCATCCACGCGAATCCGCAGATTAGGACCAAGCAACTGTGTACAGAGATGTATATCGGCTTTAACGTATTGTAAACGACAACTGAAATGTCGAGTTATCACAAAACTTGTGCTACGTGGATCGCAGTAACATAGAGACGTTTCATTACCACGTAGGAGACGCTAAAGTTTTTCTCATCCTAATGAGTTGGCCGGTCTGGCCAACAACATTAGGATGAGAACAACAAGAGATTTCTTGTCTCGAACGCCTAAAGGAACGTGTATATTGGTTCCATCACTGCAAGAATTTCGCTCTTGAAAATACATACTTCGCGCTGACATACTCGGCTTACAGCCACACCATGTTGAAACACCGGTTCCTGTACTATCACCGAAGTTAAGCAACGTCGAGCCTAAACAGTACCTAGATGTTTGTCCAT
Source organism: Acanthosepion lycidas (assembly GCA_963932145.1). Taxonomy (NCBI): domain Eukaryota; kingdom Metazoa; phylum Mollusca; class Cephalopoda; order Sepiida; family Sepiidae; genus Acanthosepion; species Acanthosepion lycidas. Next base: position 36,040,621 of record OZ010594.1, on the reverse strand, counting down.
TCGGGAATACCAAGTGTTGTAAGCAGGGATTTGCGGATGGTGTAATAAAATATTGTCTCGTAATTGTTACTCAGACAGCCGTGTTTCAGTTCCCGTTGGGATGTTATATTCACTTACGTGCAAATAGCGTTGGAAAAAGTATAAATCCACCTCTACTCCCCCCAGTTATGTGTTAATTAGTAAGACTTGTATCATTAAAACTATTATTATCTAAAGTAAAATGGCGTTCAAAATCCTTAGATTTCGGCATTAAATAACCCATAGAGGTGTTGATCTGCCGCTAAACAAAAACAAGAAATGCTGCCATACTCTATCTTTACAAGAGTTAGATCAGAATAAGAATGGAGTATTACAGCCATATGCATACTGGCGCTGCTCAGTCTTCACTTGAATTCAAAAGCGTTTACGCAGCGTTGTTGGTAAAGAATTACTTTCCATTATGCAAGCCCTTTCCCAAGGACGAAATGTTGCTAGTCTATAGCTATTCTATCGATATTACTATAGCAATTGTTAAAACGAGCAAAAATCTAATCCTACCATCTCAAACCTTCACAACTAGGACCTGCCATGCTGGCACCAAAACATCCACACTCCCGTCATATTCCTTTGGTAAGGAGTAACATCTCCTCGGACAATTTTTTCCCAGAACTATTACGACATGGAAAAGACTCCCGAAAGTTACAATCTTTATAACCTCAAATCATGAGTCAACTGATATCTATCCTCCTTCTTCTTCTTCATGAACTGTGTCGCTATACACAACTTCCTGTCCCTTGTAGCACTTTGTCTTTCTGTTATTTCTCTTAAGCCCTGTTCCGCCATGCACCTCACGAAATATATTATGCGTTATTTTCCAATTGGTCCCGTGAGTATCAGATTTCACAAGCTCTCTTTCCTCACTATGTGCCCCGGACACCTCAACTGTCTCTTCCTAATGTTAAGTATAAATCTTTTTGTTTCCATTTTCTCCAAAACTTCGTTGTTGCTCACATATTTGGTCTACGCTATCCTCAGCAACCTTTTGTAGACATTTCTGTTGCTTCAAGTCCCCTCTTCATCTTTGAGGAGATTAAGCAGGACTCACTGATAGATATTACGTACTAGTTCAGTACTCATTGTTTCTAGTGACATTTTCCTACATGTCCATAATTTGTATTTTTTACTTCCTCCACCCCACTACCAGACAGTAATCTCACTCGATCGTAACCCGGTATCTTGAGTGTATCTTGTATTGGCTTAACTGAATATATATATATATATATATAAAGTGAACATTGAAGTCACAACTCAGAGACGACAGTCTGTTGTTCAATACTAAACGCAATCGTCAGTTATTTAAACATAAAATAGACTGTTGCTGCAGGGGGTGGCCTCAATGCCCACTATTACAATTACATAAGCTCTATCCCTGATATTGAGCACTTTAACCCACAAATGTAGCATTCCTTAAAACTATATATATATATATATATATTTCTAATTTGATTTTTAAGTACATATTAGATAAATTCTATATTCATTCTATATGTATGTATATGTATATATATGTATATATATATGTGTGTGTGTGTATGTGTGTGTGTATGTGTGGGTGGGTGTGGGTGTGTGTGTGTATATGTGAGTGCGCATGTGTGTATATATATATATATATATATATATGCATATGTGTGTGTATGGTTATATGTATATGTGCATATGTGCACACACACATACATACATACATATATATCTATATCTATATCTATATATATATATATATATATATATATATATATATTTATATGTATATATACAGAGAGAGAGAGAGAGCGAGAGAGAGGTATGTGGAAATAAACGGTAGTGTTTTTAATCGATTAAATATTTTTATATGTTTATGTTAAATTTGTAATGTGTAAGGGAAAATCACATGCTTTTTCAAAATATTCTTGATTACACATTATTTCTCTTATTTAAAGGCACCTTTTTTCTTTTCTCTTTTTTTCTTCTTCCTTTCCTTTCCTTTAAAACGTTTTTCCTTATCTCTCTTCCCTTTCTCTCGTCTTCTCCTTTCATGTATACATAAGTTTAGTAAATGTCAACCAGACGACAATTTTTAAGCATACATCGATATCGTAAATTAGCTAGACGAAAACTTTTGGATCGTTCAATGATTTCTCTTCACACCTCGTTTCCCCACTTCTTTGTATCTAATGTGACCCCAAATGTAGTTATACTTTTCCGTTTTTAATTTAGATCAACGAAACGGAAGTCAATTTGGGCAAATGATAATAACTCGTATTCATCTAAATCTCACTCCTTAAAACCGTTAATTTAACTTCTCTCTTTAAAATTTTATTCCTCGCCCTCACACCAGTTTCTTTTCTGTCTTTCTTTCCACCTCCCTCTAGATCTTTCATAAATATCTTTCTTTCTCATCCTCGTTTCTCTCACTTTACATACACACTGTTACAGAAATTTTGTTATTTAAACCTGGAGATATATTTTCTGTTTTGCTTTTGAATTTATAGGTCTAATAAATTGGGTCGATATTACGAATCTAAGGAAATAAATTATAACCATGAAATATTAGGGTTTGAGCCTTTTATATTCTTGCTCTGTCTATGGCATAGAGCTCTACCTGGAACATATCCTCTTGGATATATATATATATATATATATATATATATATATATATATATATATATATATATATATATTGACCAGTAATATTATATATATATATATATATATATATATATATATATATATATATATATATAGCTAAAATGAGAACGAATATGGTTAAATTCCAACGTTCGAAATATTTACTTTAAATGAGGAATCAGTACAAAGTAGAGCAATATAATTTATTTTAGCATATTACATCGAAAATATGTCAAAATCTCTACACTATTACAGTTGTGTTTCGATGTGTATCAAATGCATCACATTAGGGGCTTGTAAAGTACTTGCGAGTGAACGATTTATTTAGATTTAAAAACAAAATCTAACCTCTTTTACGAAAAAAAGAAAAAAGGTGGTTATAAGGTCTTTACTCTGATCAACCAATTGAATATAACCTACGTCAAATTTAAACTAAGCGAAGAAGCAAAAGTTAAGAAATTATTTTCTATAAATGGGGTCATGACACGTAGATTTGCAGTCCATGTCAACACAGACGTTAAACATGAGCGGATGTTAATGGATACATATTTTACACAATAGACTATGTCATTTCCTAAGAAAACAATGGCACATTAAAACTTAGTTATAGCTGCACCAATAATCTTGTGATGATCATAAAGTTACACAACAATAAGAATTAAACCAATTTAATAATTTGGATCATAATACACGTTCCAAGATAAATATTGTTAATGATACTGACCAATGTAATTGTAGGAATTCTGGCCAATGACCTTTGCTAAACAAATGTTTAACTAAATATCTTGTTTATATTTGCACTATCTCTACATAAGAAAATCCGACGGTTGAAAAGTTCTATATTGGTAGTACTAAGAATTCTTTCAAAACTAGGTGATATCAACATGTGTTGTCCTTTACTAATAATACATAAATAGAAATAATACGTAACTTTCCAAATATTTTTGGCGTTTGCAATATGATAATAAAACTCCTAAGGTGAAATGTAAAATTTGAAAAATGGCAAATACATATACAACCTTATATGAACACAGTTTTCTGTGTTTACATGAAAAATTGCAAATTATTAAGTTCTTTGGTAAGCATGCTTTCTTAAACCAAAGATCCGAGTTAACCGTAAATAGTAAACACAGTCTACCTTTTACGTTACAATTCAGTTAGACTTGGAATTTGACAAACAATGCTTTTTCTTAGATTTTAGTTGAACTGTGTTGCACCATATATGGCTTATCTCTCTATTTGTAAGATTAATGTGGATTTAATATAATTCTGTATTAATCTCATAGTAGGATTAGTAACATTTTGCATGGATGTATTGGTATTTGGTTGGTATTTTTGACATTATAAATTGATTGGTTATTATTATTAACATCCTATATGAAGAATCTTTAGTCAACAGTTGCATATTAATTTACGAAGTAATTCTAAACGCTTAAATTATTAACTGGTTTCTTAAAGAAGTTATTTATTTATCAACTATATTTTTGTACGAAACTAACAAAGCATTGTTTAATTTGTTTAATATTTTGTTAAACTACTACTCCATCTTATTTTTTCTTAGAAAATGACATGTAAAATATGGTATCCATTAACATCCGCTCCTGTTTAAAGTCTGTGCTGCCATTGACTGCAATTCTATGGGTCATGATCCATTTATGGAAAATAATTTCTTAATTTTTGCTTCTTCGCTTAGTTTATAGTTATCGTAATTCATATTTATATGGTTGATCAGAGTAAAGCCCACAAACCTTATAACGCCCCCCTTTTTCATCTTCCTTTTCCCCTAAAAGTGGTTGGATTTTACTTTTAAAACTATATAAATCGTTCACTCGACTGTAATTTACAATCGCTTGATGAGATGCATTTGATCGCATCGAAAAACGACTCGTTGTGTAGCGATTTTATAACATTTTCGACGTAATATCCTAATATATATATATATATATATATATATATATATATATTAATCGTTTCGCCCCAAGTTTGTTGAATCTCCAGACTATTCTGCCATGTGTCTCAATCTCTCAATTTACTCAGTCAACTACCTCTTCTTTCTCGACGTTTCTCTCAAGATTTATGCGTCCTAAATAGTATTACCTATAATATAGACTCAGGTCATCTCTCTACACCCGTTTGCAAATATATTGTGTTCGGTGACTTTAATGCCCACCATACCAAAACACTCTACTGAGACATGAAAATGAAGACTGGCTGGCTTCTGCCCATATATAGGGACAGTACTCCATTTTTTGGTCTGGTCTGGCTCTTAGAGGATTTCATTTATTTAAACGGGACAGAGAACCGACCATTTTTTCAGCATCATTGGCGATGGGTTTAATTTTAAATTTTATCGAACAATTCTGAATAAGTGGTACAATTATTCAGAATACTGGGTTCGTATGATCATAGTTGATTGCGCATTATCCATTACACACACACGCACACACACGCACACACGTATCTCTATTGAGAAAATGAAAATGAAAACTGGGTAGCTCCTACCTTTCCGTGTCCTTGTGAATAATGAATCATTTTCCACCCTACAACACCTTTCTCGGAGAGGAAACGTTGCAAGCTTCTCACTGCTCTGTTGATATTTCATGGAAAGTACTCAGAAAAACTACATTCCTTAGTTCCACCAGTTCTAACCTTCACGGCTATGACCCACCATGTCACGCCAATTGTAGAGAACCACCCTCATTCCCTTCATATTCCATTGTTGAGATGTATTAGGTTGGTGCAAAAATAATGTCGTTTTCGCACATATGAGAAAACGAAATTATTTTTGCACCAACCTAATAAATTCCACTCGAGTAGTTTCTTCCAACGAACCGTCGCTTTGTGGTACCGACTCCTGTGTGCTTTCCCGATCAGTACAATTTTAACCTGTTCAAGTCTAGAGTTAACCGTTATCTTCTGCATAAACTGTGTCACTTACACTGTAACCCTCTACCTCGAGTGGCTCTCAAGCTTTGTACAGAGTGAACGTCATTGTAAAAAAATTTACAGAGCAACGAAAATATCAAATAAGGGGTAAGAAAATAAAGTGAATAACATTTACATGCAAGCTACTACAATTTGGCCATTATCAACTCATCAGACTGGGCATGTATAACCGTTATATCTCCAAATATATCAGTAACATTGTAATTTCTTAGCGGGAAACTTAGTAGAAACAAAAGACATTTATTTTGTTTTCCTTTTATGCTACTAATTGCTATTGTAAAGCAAATTGTACATGACCAGTGCCTCTGAAAATCTGCTTTCGTGGGTGTGTGGTATCATGTCAAGAAGTAAGAGTTTATAAAATAGATATTTCTGACTTATCTGTTTCAATTCTTGGTATTCGAAGTTATGCGGGCCTACTTTTCGGGAGTATCCATGATTGGCTACACCCCGAAGGGATAGGTTGCATAGAAAAATAAGAAAATATATCCAGCAGTTTCGCATAACTTGATTCTGACACAATCTTATCAGATCCTCATTTCAGTATGAGGAATTCGTTTTAATGTTATTAGAGAATCAACTACAATCTAAGTTTTGACCTTTTACCCAGCGTGGATAATTTTATGCATTTACCAATTGACTTTGTACGCATGAACTTTTTTTAATGCGCCGTTGAGTGTTCTCCATTGATGCTCGCGTCTATATAAAATGCGTTTATATGTGAGAGCGTCTATGTGTGTGTGTGTGTGCGTTTGTGTGTGCGTGTGTGCGCGCGCGCACGCGAACACACAGAAGTCAATTTAAAAACAAAAATCTCTGGAAATGTCGATCTCAGCACGAAGGCGCCGTTATGTCTAAGCGACAGTGGAACCTGAAAGCATGACTTTTCTATGCTTGTTCTCATCACTCTCTCTCTCTCTATTCCTCTCTCTCTCTTTCATGATCTCTACCTTACGTCTAAACATTCTATTGTATTTCTATTCCACTCTGTGTATATCTCATTCTTTATATATATATATATATATATATATATATATATATATATATATATATATAGAGAGAGAGAGAGAGAGAGAGAGATAAATAGATAGATATTGATAATATCAGTGGTCATTGTACACACACAGACACAGATAAACAGACAGATAGACAGATAGATTTCCAAGGGGATAGAATCCAGGTAGAACTCAGTCCAGGACAGTGTAATAATATAATATAAAAGCATCAAAAATCTCCTGAGCCAACCAAACATAGAAATGAATACAATATGGGAACCAGTAATAAGGCGTGCCAGAGAAAAACAATAATAACAACAAAAGTTGCAATATGAGTTCTGGTAAAAAACATGCAATGATAACAGCAAAAAATTGCAATATGAGCATTGGTAAAAATGGTTGCTGAAGATATTAGGTTTATAATACCCACAAATTCATACACAGATGTCCTCAAGGACACATGGCACAGTGGATAATGGCGTTGGTTAGACAGGACCCAAAGAATGTGTGTGTGTTCAATACCCGGTTAAGAGGGAAATTAACAGGAGATAACTGATAACTGACATCTATTAAACATGGCACGTGGAAGTAGAACAGTCTACCCCAGTGAGCGAAATAAAGGGTTCATTTCTACATTTCAACCGCCCAAATAAGTCCGGAGCGTTGTAATAAATATGGCGACAAAGATGAGGACAATAGACCGAATAATATATATAAATATATATATATATATATATATATATATATATATATATATGTGTGTGTGTGTGTGTGTGTGTGTGTGTGTATCTTAATCATTTCACCTCCAATCAGAGTGATAATAAAACTAGGACGCAAGGAGTTACGGTGAGTGAAGGCGAATGAAGAAGTCTTCCGTGAGAAATGACGAAAAGGACAATAAAGGAATAGCTTTCAGGAAAACAGAAGATGGCGATTGATGTTTCATTCAACTTTTTGAAAATAGCAGGTGGAATGGAAGCAAGAAATCGGAAGGAATTTCCACAGGTGAGAAGTGCAAGGAAAGAGACTATTAGAACTGACGTCTACGTCTAGCTAGTCGAAAAGTAAAATGATGTGACCTAGTTACCAATCTAGTAGCACAAATAAATTCATGCAATCGAGGCACTAAAGAGAAAAGTTCTTCAGAATAATTGCCAGATATATATATATATAGATAGATAGATAGATAGATAGATAGATAGATAGATAGATATGCTGTGGCCTGTTAGGGGCTAGAAAGAAAGACACGGAAAGAAGAAGATAGGTTGAACAAGTGTATTGAAATAACAGAACATATATACAAAAATGAGGGTGTTATAAGTCAGCAGATAGAAGTGTCCGTCCGAACTTTCAGGTTACACTGCGTCTCAACTGCCGATATTTAACAGTCCCCCCCACGAGGAATGTATGTGGCACAAGGCCGAGTTTAACGTGGCTCGGCCAAAAATATCCCCTTAGAACGCGCATAAGCGGGTTCGGGATCTGTCTACCTACCCGGACGAAACTCTGCCCTTCCGCAAAGATTCGTCTTGGTTCCTCTCTGACAAAGTAGAGAGTTCGACAGAAGTCGCACAGTCAGAGACTGCGTCTCCACTGCCTCCTTAGGAAGTCTCGCAACACAACATATCTATCTATCTATCTATCTATCTATCTATCTATCTATCTATCTAGTATTTATGAAGGAGGAAGAGTTAATTCTGATGTAGATAGGTCACCATAACAATAGATAGATAGATAGATAGATAGATAGATAGATAGATAAAGTTTGCGGTCAGTATTTTCTTTGGATAATTGATTGTTCAAAAAACCAATCCGTTCAAAAGAAAGGGAAGTCATACTTAACGCATGAAAAGGCAGGTCTAAACTATTTGCTTTCATTCAATCAGTAAATTGTGTAAAAACGCAGGATAAATGTTTCAAAAGTCGTGATATTTCATTTTACAAACAAAATTGTGTCGTCCTGCCCAAGATATTCAGTGAATCATGACGTAATTATAAAAAAAAAGCGCATTTGCACATGTGCACAAGAAGTGCAATGAATTGGTTGAAAACACAAAGTGCGTGTAAATAACAATAATTAAATTTGGGAGGAATCATTGTTTTGTTCTTTGTGAAGAAAACACCCAGTTGCTGTTTCTTGAGATTCTTGTGTTTCATTCTTTTTGCCTATGACATCATTTGACGAAGATGCATTAGCGTCGATTTTCTATTGTACTTCATGAAAAATCTCAAAACGTCGGTAGCTTCACAGAAGGTTCCGGTATCTTATTTGCTTTATCATGCTTGATTTTCCTCAATAAAACTAGTATTAACCGATAATAGCAATATTTTACGATTACACTTATACCGATATGAATATGTGAATTTTAACTTAGAATATCAATCTTTATTTTAAATATTAACAATAAATTGTTGGTTTTTTTTTTGGGGGGGTGTCAGTGTTTGTTATGCAAACTTAGCGCAAGAACATTCTTAATTATAAATAAATCCAAGACTGTAGAAACGTATTTGATTACTACAGTATCCAAAATACTCGAATAAATTATAATTTTACATGTTAACATCGTCTCTTTGACATTCTATATCCTTCATCTGTCTTTCAAATGCTGATTTTGTTCATGTTTCTACTGTTTCAAGTTTATAATTACTTCACAGGGATCTGCATTACTTGAATGTTATTTTTTATTCTCATATACGTCTTGTTTAATTATGGACCACAAGTTTTTTTTATTGTATCAATAACTAGAGAATTTGATTACAATTCCATTAATTTGCTGTCTCTGAAGAGGATTTTCAGCACAATGGGCATTCGTCGGCTTTATAGAATATGAAAGAACATTGTCTAACTGGAATATACTCTTTAGCTTAATTCGTTTTGGTTGTGAGCTGTATAAATTTTGTAGGGATCCATAATTTCTCTGTCGTCTATACTAGGCCAAAACCTCAATTCACTTTTCTCTTTGTTGTCTTATTGTTACAGTCGTCGTAATGTTATAGCTATAATTTGGTCTAGAGGATAAGGAAATTGAACATAAAATAGATTGTGTTAGGGGTAGTTTCACCCAACACCGTAAATTGCTACTGAACCGAAAATGTTAAAAAAAAAAAGAAAAGAAGATATGATATAAAATAGCCTTGTTAGAAAACACAGCCTTGTTCAGAAATATTAAAACTCTCAGCTACACATCACCGCTTTCTCATGCCGATGATTAAAATGGCTTCGAACGAGTGAAGTGTGTAGGTCTCAGCGAGGACTATCCTTATTCGAACATTGAGGACTGACGCCACAAAACGACAAACAAAGAGCTATCAAATAAGATAAACCCCATCATTTGATGACTTTCAACAACATTAACACCTAACATGGATAGCACATGTAACACGAAGTGAAAATAATGTTATGATGAAGATATTGACGTTACACAGTAATTCAAACAAAAGGTTAGAAATGAAACTCCTATCGGTACTGGAAAGAGCGATAACAGCTACTGGACATTAGAAACCTTTTTTTCCTGAAAGATTGTTTTAAAAGAAATATTTTATAAATTTCATTAGAAAACAACTTCCTCTCATCGGTCGATGAATCCCGAACGTTTCCTTATAAGGAAATGGCTAATATTGCCATCGTCATAAGCATAAATATTAGATGTCAGACTTACAGAGCAATTTCTAAGAGCTAGTATCACTTGTATATCTCTTGGCTTACGGTCATATCACGTAGAAACAGCGGTTCCTGTACAATCAACGAAGTTAAGCAACGTCGATGCTGGTCAGTACCTCGATGGTTGACCGCTTGGGAATACCAAGTGCTATAACCCTGGATGTGCCAGTGGTGTATTAAATAATGGCTTGGAATTGTTAATCGGAAAGCCCAGTTCCGTTAGGTTTGCTATATTCATTTACGCGCAAATACCCTTGAGATAGGTATGAATCCGCTTCTTCTCCTCCAGCTATGGGTTAATTAGTAAGACGTGTATTACTAAACCATTATTATATCAAAAATTCTTACAATCTAAAAATATTTATGGCTTTAAATAACCTGTAAAGTGTTGATGCGTCATAGAAAACGCATCAATAAAAAAACAGCTTATATTTCCTGGTGGCGGTGGGGAGATTTGCATACCCAAAATAATGATGCGTTTTATATACTGAAAATATTATACACCTGCACATTTCACTCCTAAGTCTTATCTTCTATTTGAATCCTACTATTAGGTTGGTGCAAAAATAATGACGTAATAATGTCGTTTTTTGACGTTAAAAAATACCTCAAAAAACGACATTATTACGTCATTATTTTTGCACCAACCTAATATTTTTCTATTTTCTCTCTTTATCCGCCCTCTCGTTCTATATCGCTTTTCTTACTTGTCACACGCTTCTCTTCCTCTTCCTCCTTCGTCTTCTTTTACCTTTCTCTGCTTTTTCTCTTCTGTACACGTCTTTTTTTGTCAATCTACTCTTTCTATTAATATTTTCCTTCTCCGTACCATTTCTCATTGTATTTGCCTCTTGTATTTCCTCTCTCTCTCTCTCTCCGTATATCAAATGTATCTCTCTATATCATCCACACACTCTTTGACTTTCACTGTCCTGCCCCTCTCATATTCGCCTTATTCCTCTCCGTCTTAATGTCTTCCACTGCCATCATGTTCTCGTCTCGTGTTCTCAACCAGGCTGTTAGCTTAAAATGCGCACTTATTCGCCGTTCGATATTTTCGGCTATAAATAGCTGCAATGCACCGATTTAAACCCGTCTTTCTCTCTATTTCTTCATCTCGATAATTTCGCTTTATTCTCACTCATTCTTTCTTTCTTTCATTCATTCACTCGTGAGTACTGTTTCTGTTGAAATCTGTCAGTCTATCTTTCTATATGTCAAGCCCTACAGTACATATCCCCCTTTCTAATCCCTCACTGACTCGCACGAACCTGTTCTATCTAGTTATCTAAAAGACACACCAGCTTTCTCTTCTGTATAATTTGATATTGTTCTCTACCGCTCTCTCTATATATATCATGCTCTATATGTCTGTAACTATCTCTCTGTCAATATATCTCAAGATAAACTCATCTCTCTTTTCTCTAATTTCACTTAACTTCACCTCTCTTTTTCCAACTCTCCTTTCCTTTCTCACACTTTCATTTTTCTTTCTCTCTCTTTCTCTCTCTACTCACTCTCTTTTGTTTATATAATTACTCTTTACACTCTCCAGTTTGCTCTGTATGCATTTATTTGTCTACTTGTCTTAAGAAAGGTCGAGTAAAGAGAAATTAAAGCGAAAAGAAAGAAAGAGAGTGAGAGAGACAAAGTCGCTTCAAAACATCTCTCTCTTTTCCATAATTTCCCTTTATTCCATTTTTATCTCTCCCTCTCCCTCTCTCTCTCTGTGTTTCTCCCTCTTTCTACACATAAATGCGTATTCTACCCGTCTCTATATCTATCAGTTTCTCTTTTGAGCTCTTCAAATTCTTGCTCCCTTGTTTTCTATTATTTCTCTTATCTCTCTCTCTCTCTCTTTCTCTCTCATGTGCTCCGTCTGTCTGTCTGTATATCTACCTTTGATTTTCTTCATCCTATCTCTACCATCTACCAATATCTCTTCACTCTCGCTCACTCACGTACACTTTGCGTACCTATCTACCTAAATCTTGCAGGTCATTCTATCTTAAAAGCAACTCTCTTTTGGAAACCTTCATTAGAACAGTGAGTTTGATCCTACCTGTGGGCCGCCCAGGTTGTAGCTTTCAACTAGACTATAGTAAACATCAGTTCTGTTGATATCTCCCAATATATTTTGGATTGCTCATTTTCCACCAATCGATATATCTCAGTTTTTTCTTACCTGTGTTCCATTTCGTTGAATTCTCTTATTGTGATACATTCTAATCAATTAAGCTATCGACCTTTCGATCTATCTTTAGATAGTACGATTACTTTTCTAGTTGCCAATCGTGTAACACGCTTAAATTTATACAGTCAAGTCACCAAGGAAGAAAGCTCATTAGAACAATTGCCATAAAAGGAAAGACAAAGGGAAACCACATTACGTCGGTGAGAAGGTGACTGGAGACGAGAGGCCAGGTCAGGATTGATTACATTACATACCCTTCTTTGGAATTTAAAAAGAATCTCAAGATATATAGCAGAAGCATCAGGTCATGTGGCAGCAATATTCAAAGCATGGACGAATGGCAGATTTATAAATGTGTAAAATAGATTCTGCCGAGAAAAATTGTCAGGTACGACGCAGTGAACCAACATTTCTAGCAGAAGACCTAGCAATTGATTCTATATAATCTCTCCACTTCAAGGATCATCAAACTTTTTCGACTAAAGACACCCTTTTGTTTCTCTTCCTTCCCCAGTGACCTCCATTTAAAATGTCTTTGAACCTTAAAGTTCGCACTGATGTTGGCAATTTAAATGTTTACAAAAATGTATGAAAAGTTAAGAAGTTTCGATCAAGTTCAAATTTTTCCCTTGCGTAGTCCCAGTGGCATTATCGCCTTCCTTGGGTAGAAAGGATCTTTAAAAACATCATGTTGAAACATCAGTTCTCGTCCGATCACCGTAGTTAAGCAAAATTAAGCCTGATCAGTATCTAGATAGGTGACAGCTTGGGAATACCAGGTCCTATATGCTTGGATATGCGGTTGGAGATATGGATAATGGCTCGGAATTAAAAAAAAGCGGAGATCCGATTTTAAATTCCAGCCAAGTTTATTACATTGACTTATACACAAATATCATTGATAAAGGGATGGGCCCATATATTCTCCACACCCGCCAGCTATGGATTATAGAAAAAAAAATAAAATAGCTATAATGTTAATGCTTTCTCTCTTTTCCACACATTCACTGACACAGCCATTTAATTTTGTGTCGTTTTGGCATGGGAGTTTATCTTTGTGTTGAAGATTCATTCCTTAAATTATATAATTCAACTTGGTTCTTGTAATATTCTCTAGAATGATATAAGCTTTTTTTTTAAGCAACTAAATAATAATTTTATGCTTGGGTAAAAAGATAGATATGGATCTTATTAAAACTAGTGTCAAAAAGATAGACGTAGATTTACACTACAGTAAAAAAAAAAAAAAAAAAAAAAAAAAAAAGGGTAAATATAGACCGGGTTTACACTAGGGTTAAAAAGGTAGACATAAAGTAAGTTTATATTAGGATAAAAAATCTAGGCATAAATCTAGTTTATACGAGAGTCAAAAGAGCCAAATCAGGCTGTTGTCTTTTTTGGGTAGGAGCTGCCCAGACCTCACTTTTCAGTCTTGAGTGTTCAAAAGCGTGTCCGTGTCCTTGTTGGAGAAGAATTATTTCCACCCTACAACTTCTCTCTCACAGGTGGGATGTGGCGAGCCACCTCACTGCTCTATCGCTATTTCTATGGAAAGTGCTTGGACGAACTATATCTCTTTGTTCGTTAGGTGCTAACCTTCATGTATAGGACCCGCCATGCCACTTATCTCGTAGCAAACCACCCACATTTCCTCCATATTCCGTTGGTGAGAAGTAAGTTCCATTCGAACAGCTTCTTCCCGTGAATCACTGCTCTGTGGAAGAGACTCTCCCAAATGGACGTTTCTCCGATCACTACAATCTGTTAATGTGTAGAGTTAACCGTAAGTTTCCCCTCTTACCTAAATGAACAACCCTTTACCACCTTGTAAAAAAAAAAAAATACCGATAATGCAGTTGGTATATTCTAAGTCCTGCTAACAGAGCAAACTGGATTGGTGACAAACAATGAGTTACGAATGATACTATTTACAGGTAAGGCAGTCCGACTGCTATTTTGCTGTATAACAACGTCCATCCACGTGTTATAAATGCAATACAATAAAAATTCATTCCATTCCTCATAGCTGCTACCTTTAGTCTCTTTCTTCTTTTACTTCATGCAAAACTACGTGTATGATTAAAGTACGACCATTATCAATACATTGAAAGGTTCTTTAAGACTTTATTGAATCCATTCTGAAATTTGTTTTTTTACGTAATTTAAAAGAACCAGACTGTGAAGTCATACAAAGTGATGCACTGACGAGAAGATGAATTCATGTGAATAAAGATTTTTGTAAAAAAAAACAAAAACCAAAAACCCAAAACAAAACAAAAAACGCTTATAATAGATTTATACAGTGTGTGTGTTTTCTGATTATCTGCCCTTAGCACAAATATATGCTTCCAGGTGTCTAAAACAGGAAATGATCATAACATGAAAAACAAATTATCAGTAGACCCTGTTCATAAATTAGAAATGGTTGCAGTATTTAAGTCTCTTCTTGTCATTAGCCACCATGGAATGTCTTCTGAAGAAGCCGCCATGATTAGCGATGTAAAACGAATCCATCACTTATTACACACCTTCCTGATCACAATAATATACTAATCACGTTTGTTATAATCAAAACGTTTAAAAAATTCCAGCCTTCGTCAGTTGTTTGTTATCGTACTCGACAACCTTCTCAGAATTTCGAACCAAATTCTTTATTCGATCCACTGGGGTCGATCGTTTTTAATCCGGTTTTCTAGCTTATGCACATTTCATATCAGTTAAGACACATCAGTTTAATTCATGTTTGTGTCGCTTGTATGTTTCTTACACGCAACCAGAGTATATGATTTTCTGCATTAACCGACCCATGAATTTGAGCTCTGAACAGCCAGGAAACTAGATACGTTTTAACCAACGCTGTAATTAATTCAGACATGTCACATAGATACATAACACACTGTCAGTAGTTCAATACCCAAACTTTATAAATACTAATTATGTGGAGAGGATGATACATAGTAGAAAATCTTATAAACGACGTGTAATCTCGGCTTTTCTTCAGTTCGAAATAATGAAAGACATAACTGTGTGTAATGAAAATACGTTGGAATTTTTGAGGAAAGGAGGGGCAATAAATTAAATTAACTTATCAGATTCGATGACCAAAAACTAGAAATAATTTAATTTATTGCCCCTCATTTCCTAAAAAATCCCAATGTATTTTCCTTCCGACATGGAAAAGCCGAAACCAACAGACGTCGACGAAACGCGTCTTTCATAAGCTTTTCCATTTTGTTGGCTCATCATCTCCACTTTTGTTTCCCATCCTACAAACACACATGCGAATCCTGTTCAATTGTCTAATTAAATGTCTCATATAGACAAACTGGCCAGAAACACAAAATATGTCTTTTGTCTTTCAACCTTATTTGACTCTTCCTTTTATGTGTTCATGACCGTTAACCTTCCGCACAAAACAACCACATACTACTGTTCCCATTGTAAATATACACATTTTCCTACAAACAATTGTTACTTTATTCTAAACGAATAAAAAAATCCATACGCACTCAATTTTTTTTAAGCAATTTCTTTGTTGGGTTTTGAATATCATTCCATTTTGGCAAACCTACTAACGAATCTTTTTTCAAATCTATTGAAACTTGCATTACTCAGTCTTCTGCTAGGAGAGTTGCTTCACTGTGTAGGGCGAGACAGTTTTTTCTCGACATAATCTACCTTACACATTTATGTCTACCATTCGTCTATGCATTGGATATTTCTATCACAACTGGTCTGGTTCTTCTGCTATATATTTAGAGATTCTTTGGGCACCTCGGTGTGGTGTAATGGTTAGCAAGCTTGTTTCGCTAGAACAATTAGTAGTGAGTTCAATTCTCAATGAGTGTCCCATACTTTCGGCCTTGTGCCACATCTAAGCTACGCTTGAAAAATCACTATATTTAGAGATTCTTGATAAAGTACAAAAATGAATCTGCAATGTTATTGATCCTGACCTGGCATCTAGACTTCAGTCCCTTCCTCACGGCCGTAACTTTGCTTCCCTGTGCCTTTTCTATAAATATTTTTATAGTAAATGTTCTGATGGGCTTTAATCTTTGCTACCTAGATTTTTCGAATTTAAACGCACATGTAGATTGGCCGCTCAGTTGCAATGGCTAGATTTAACGGTAAGTTCTATGCTAATAGTTTCTTCTCTCGAAATTCTCACTTGTGGGAAACTATTCCAGCTTCTTAGTTTCCAGTCAACTTTGATATTTAACAATTTAAATGCAATGTCAATCGTTATCTTGTGTCTTCTTAAATCCTGTTCTTTTATTGTTCTCTCTCCTTAATAATGTTTTCTTTTTATAATTATTCACTCACAGTCAGTATCTTAGTGACTTTATTACCGCGTTTGGGGTGAAATGATTACACGCTCTCATTCTCTTCAATTATCAATCTAAGATATTGACAATAATAATAATAATGATAATAATAATGTCAAATATATTCATGCCATCTGTACTTTTTCTTTTATGTGCCGTGTCCTGATAGAAAATGGTTGATCATGGCTCTCCACAACATTTTGTCTTTTATATCCCTAAATAATTTTTGTATTTTTGTTATTCCTCCTAGTTCCTGTTTTGCTAATCATTTACACAAACTCGTTAGGGGGGGGAGGTTATTCACCGCTTTCCTCTGTCGCTCTTTCCTTCAGGATATCATGTGAGTGTCAAATTCTCCAAGCCCTCTTTCCTCATTATGTGTCCTAGAAATTTCAACTGTCTCTTTCTGATGATAAGTAAAAGTGTAATTTTGTTTCCATATTCTCTAAAATGTCGTCGATGCTCATATTCTCGATCCATAGTATTCTCAGCATCCTCCTGTAGAACCACATTTTTGTTACTTCAAGTCACTTCTTTATCTGTGATGAGACTGTCCAGCATTCATTGCCATAGAGGAGGACTGATATTAAATAACAGTTCAGTATTATTTTCTTTGATTCTCTAAGCATTAATCATTAAAATAAAATATTGATAAACAACAGTCAAATAAGGATTTGGTTAATAATCTCAATACACTTCGATTAAATAATGCCGAAAACATGTGAGTAACAATGAAGTTTTAAGAAAAATAGGAAATACAAGACAACTGATTTTTTTTACTATTCTTCACATAATACAAGCCCTAAGTGCCACTCAAGACAGTGGGTTACTAAATGGAGGTGCTATCAGGGCGTACAGGGAGAGAGCAAGGGTTACATATTATAAGTATATGTAGGATACATAACGATTGATCCTCGACTTGAATAGGTAAAGCGTCTAGTGATCAGGGAAGCATCATCTCAGGAGTCCGTTCCACATTGCAACAGTTATGGGGAAGAAGCTGTGTGAAACTTCCTCCTCACTAATGAAATACAAAGTTTATTGGCGGCACGGCGAGTCCTACCCGTGAAAGTCTGGACTGGTGGAAGCAAGGAATTAGTTCACCCGATCGTCTGTCATCAAAATAGCAATAGAACAGTGAGAGACGGGCAACATTTCAGACTGAAGAGTAGAAAACTATTCATCATTCACAAGTTACTGGAAAAGCCCTTGAATGCTAACAAACAGAAAGCATCAGGTGAAATTTCTATGATACACGAGGAAAGGGAATTTGGCGAATTTAGCACACTGAGCCTATTGATGTGTAAACAGGAAGTACATTGCTTATTGAGTTTGAGTGAATTTATAGCAGAGCAGCATACCTAGAAGTTGATTATATAAAGAGATAGCTGCAAATAGACTTAGGATATATGCGAAATTATATGCATAGATAATAACAGACAGGGATTGACACTAACAGACTATGAGAATAGACTAGAATAGATACCCTTTTTATTGGCGCTTACAAGCAATAAAAGATCCGAAAAGACGTGTATTAAGGTTGACAGCCGAGAATAGATGCGAACAGATTTGTAGTGACGCTATTCTTCGCCGAAAGAATGAACACACTTAACAAACAAGAACATTTTGAATGAGGAAAAAAAGAGATAGACTCTACGTAACAACAAGTGTGTTTTATAATAATAACAAAAGCGAACATATATATATAAATTTCAAATAAAATTTTCAGTAAACACACTTAAAATAGAATTGGTCAGTCTCGTACAAAAGAATATTTCTTTGCTGGAGTTCATCGTGTAGATTCTAGTGTGAAAAGTCCGTTGTATTTGTAAATGGAATGGTAGACAGAATGACTTACTGGTTGCTGAAGTTTATCTTGAGTGGATTCCCAGACATCCACGCTATAGTCAGTTGTAAATACTGTTGAGAGAATCATAATTTTCTGCTTGGTCTCTGGTCATTTATATTCTTTGAAGATTTGAACTAGGCGAAAATAATTATAGAATATAGAATATTTTCAGTGGTCAGTATATTTAGAAGATACATCATATGAACTCTTTTTTTCAACAACGTTCCAGCTTATCAGCAGCATCTGTTTAAAAAGAGGTTCAGGCGTTAAATTTAAATAATGTTACGCGATATGACTTCAACGCTGGCACTAACGCTGAGACATTAAGAGGGGTCGTCCTGGATAGATTTTAATAGACTGGGATTGACGTGAACTCAGTAGAAGAAATGGGAATTAATATTTTAACCGAATTTTTTGTTTTTTAGAAAATTAATAAAGAGATTGACAGAAATATTTGTCCTATTAATGTGAAGGATAAGGATAAGGTTCTACGTCTCATTGGGGTTTATGCGCCCAATACCCATTCCGAGCGGCCTGCTTTGTTTCGGCAGATCGCGCCGTTCTTGACGACGTCTCGTCGGGTAGTTTTAGCGGGGGATTGGAATGCCGTCCTTGACCCCGATATAGATCGTATAGGGCATAAACAAGGTACTAACAACCCGGATGTGAAACCATTTCGGGACTTTATCGATCGGTTTGATCTGGTCGATAAGTTCCGGAATGAACACCCTCGGGAGGTAGCATGGACTTGGGCAACTAGTGGCAACTCGGCTCCTGGGACGCTTGCGAGCTACCTGGACCGAGTCTTAGTTAGGAGAGTCGATGTAGGGCTCTTAGGGTGTCCAAGTTTCCATTATATAGTTTATACGGATCATAGGCTTGTCCGGGTCCGTGTAAACTTAGATAAGCCTAAGGTTAGATTGGCTGGTTACTGGAAATTGAACTGTTCACTTTTTGGTGATCAGGGTTTCCGGGACCAGCTGTTACTAACCATCCAAAGGGAATTGACGGGAGCGGTTGTGGGAAATGCCTGGTGGGGAAATCTTAAATCTAAAATTCGAACGTTTACTGCCGATTTTAGTCGTCGACTCAATCTAGATTATGTATAAATTATAAAGGGTATTATGTATAAATTATAAAGGGTATTATGTATAAATTATAAAGGGTATTTTGCACCTTACGAGGTTGCATTACTTTTATAACTTCGCTGTATTTCCACGTTACAACATCATCGAAACGTCAAGAGGCATTATGTCGTAATTAGAACATAACTTTAATACTAAAATCCACTCAATACAAAGCTTCAGAGTCATTCTAGTTAGAGGCTTACTGTTAAAATCATTATGACCAATAAAAAAAGGATAAAGAGGATAGATAACGACTGACCCTTGAATTGAAAGGATTATGGTTGTAGTGTGGAGGGGTAATGTTAAAATTCACCTGATCAATAAGATGTCTTATATGAATGAAAGAAGAGAAACTAGGAAGTGAAGATTCTGAAAATAATGCGAATAGATAATGATTGACCCTTGACCTGGAGAGGTTAAACTAATGTAGAGGGCGACTGTCAAAAGCGTTATTATCAATAAGGTGTGTGATATGAATGAAAGAAGAGGTTGTAGAAAATGAAAATTATGTGGATAAGAGGGATAGATAACGATTGACCCTGAGAGAGATTGTAGTGTAGAGGACGACTGTCAAAAGCGTTATTATCAATAAGGTGTGTGATATGAATGAAAGAAGAGTTTGTAGAAAATGAAAATTATGTGGATAAGAGGGATAGATAACGATTGACCCTTAGAGAGATTGTAGTGTAGAGGGCGACTGTCAAAAGCGTTATTATCAATAAGGTGTCTGATATGAATGAAAGAAGAGTTTGTAGAAAACGAAAATTATGTGGATAAGAGGGATAGATAACGATTGACCCTTAGAGAGATTGTAGTGTAGAGGACGACTGTCAAAAGCGTTATTATCAATAAGGTGTGTGATATGAATGAAAGAAGAGGTTGTAGAAAATGAAAATTATGTGGATAAGAGGGATAGATAACGATTGACCCTTAGAGAGATTGTAGTGTAGAGGACGACTGTCAAAAGCGTTATTATCAATAAGGTGTGTGATATGAATGAAAAAAAGAGTTTGTAGAAAATGAAAATTATGTGGATAAGAGGGATAGATAACGATTGACCCTTAGAGAGATTGTAGTGTAGAGGGCGACTGTCAAAAGCGTTATTATCAATAAGGTGTGTGATATGAATGAAAGAAGAGGTTGTAGAAAATGAAAATTATGTGGATAAGAGGGATAGATAACGATTGACCCTTAGAGAGATTGTAGTGTAGAGGGTGACTGTCAAAATCGGGATGTAGAGGGTTATTGTTAAAATTAAAACGTGGAAATTTTTTCTTAACTTTGGAACATGAAGGGTATGAGGGTTTTCGATTCCGTGGAAGTATCATGGCATATCATAGAATAGCAAAACAGTGGGTTGCAGAGTGGTGAATATGGATTCCCCAACAAGCACGCGTATAAAAATTTTAACTATATGAAGGCTAGAAATTGGGAATCGAGAAACCCCAGTTCAGATATGGCTGCATTACCGCATTAATAAGGCGCATGTCAGAAGGAATCAAGTACTTCCTGTTTGTGAAGACAAAAGTTTTGAACAAAAATCGAAAGAAATTTCATTGTAATGAAGACAAAACTATTAAAATTAACATCAATTTAAAATGTACACACCGTTAATCTATTCTTAGAAGTCGGTCATCCATTGAATTTGTGAGGTGTTTTATTCTCAAGAAATTACTATGCCTTATCTCAGAAATATAGACAAATATCCCGAGAAGACGTTAAGCATTGCTTTCATTATAAGAATAATACCTTTCCAAATTAATCTCTCGTTAGTTAACCTATTATTTAATTAATTTGTATTCATCATTTTACTTCTAGTGGGATGAGTTCTTGTACGGTCACCGAAGTTAAGCAAGCTCGCCCCTGTTCAGTACCTGGATAAGTGACCGATTGACACGTACTGTAAACTTGTTTGTTGGGGTGGTGCAAGGGATAACGTCTCGGGAATCGGTGAACAGTGTTCCAATTCAAGTCGGGTTTGTTATATTCACGATTGTTTTAATCGTTACACCCCAAGCAAGGTGATAATGCCACTAAGACGCAGCAGGGGTTACGGGGAGTGTAAGAGAATGATAAGGCTTTAGTGAGGAGAAGTGTGGAAAGGACAATAAAGGAACAGGATTCAGGAAGACAGAAGATGGCGATTGAAGTTACATTTAAATTTTTGATGATTGTAGTTGGCAGTGAAGTAAAAAAAAATCGGGAAGTAATTCCACATGTTAAAAGTGCGAGAAAAGAAACTGTTAGAATAGAAATGGCGGTTTCATTTAGCTATTTTAGCAGTAAAAGGGTGGGACCTACATGCCAATCTAGTAACACACTTTAAGTCATGTAGTCGAGGAACTCCACTCAAGGACACATGGCACAGGGGATAAAGGCGTTGGTTAGATCCAGTGACAAGACCCAAAGAGTGTGAGTTCAATACCTGGTTAAGACAGTGCAGAACTTTCAGAGGGAAAATTAGCAGGAGATAACTGATAACTGACATCCATCAAACATGGCACGTGGAACTAGAACAGTCTACCCCGGTGAGTTAAATACAAGGTTCAGTTCGACATTCCAACCACCTGAAGAAGGCCGGAGAGTACAACGGCCGAAACGTTGTGATAAATATGGCGACAAAGATGAGGACAATATTCCGAATAATGTAAATAATGTACATAATACCTCATCTCAGAAATACAGACAGAGCCAAGAAGTCATCAACATGATCAACCACTAGCAAAGATGCTTAAGTCAAGACACAGCTTTTTACACTAAGCCTAATCAGTGTCTGTACCTGTGGTGCATCAACCATATAATGGAACACAGGCTCTCTCTCTCTCTCTCTCAGCTATACAGTCCTTCTTCACTAGCTCCAGTGATGCTTGGCCCTTCTGGTCCTGTCTAAATTGCCTCCGAACATCTCTTGGTCGCTGTAGAGCCAACCTTCAGAAATGGCGATATGCCAACGATGTTGATCCCAACTGCAAATGCAGGCAATCACAAACTATAGAACATCTTCTAGTTTGCCCCAGTCTTGAAGATTCATGCACACTTAACTAGCCTGAAACAATTGTACCCGAAGCAAGGCTCTGTGTGCAGCAATTGATGGGTGCTGTGTAGCGGATCGTTAAGAAGATCGACTAAATTTTGTCTTTTGTCAGGCTTTATTTCAACTCGTCTAGTAATCTCAATAAATTTCTTCACGGTACGTTCGTATTTGCCGATTGCTTTCTTCATTCTCCAGTTTGTTTTGTTTTTTATCTTCAACAAAAGCTGTGAAGTCCTTAAACATTTCCCTTTATTCATCGATTATGATTAAATATTTCTCCCTTGTTCGTAAAATATTATTAAACATGTCACTATTCATCAAATAACCTTGATATTATAGCAAATAAATCCTATTTCAAAGACAATTACATACCCACATACATAATATATTAAAACACGCCCAAACTTTATCTTCTAGCCAATAATAGACAATATTATAAACATGCAAAAAAAAAAAAAAAAGATTCAACAATACAACACTCACTGTTTAAATGAAAGTGCCTATCGGTTAGAAATTAACATCACCATGAGAATTATTTGATCAGTCTGAAAAAACTAAACCCCTAGTATCCTGAGCTTACTTTCGGGGAAATTTCTTATAAAAACTCACAAATTTCGACTTTCAGGGCAGAGATGTAACTGTCTGCAACCCGTTCAAACACAGGATAAAACGTGGCTACAGAGTTTTATCCTACTTCTCCAGTGTATGAAGAAAACATATTTTGGCGACTTAAACAAATCATCTCCCAGAACCACAGGACGGTCTGTGAATATTCGCTGACGATCGAATTTTTTTTTTGTTTTTTTTTTCTCAACCACGATATTTTATTGTTGACCAACTACTTAAATGTATTTTCACAGCCGCAGATTTTTACTGTGGACCATCTACTAAAATTATTTTCTAAATTATAGCTTTTTGTGTGGACCAACTACCCAAAAGCTCTAACTCGACTAAAAACTATTTTTTACTTCTTTTTGTCTCTTTTGAATTCATGTGCTTTGTTGTAAATGATTTATTTAACAGTCATACACATGTTTTTTTTTTATTTTATTACTGTTTGGAATTCGGACGTTCAGGTTTTTAATATAGAAAAACCCCTGGATGGCCGAATTTCCTACAAGATGAATTCAAATATTCAAACTCACAACTAAATTATCTGAGACTACGAAATTCAGGACATTTCATGCAAATGGCTGGAGTTTGTTTCTGAACGAATCCCCTTTCTCCCAACTGCGCTTTTATCATTCTACAAATAAAAGTTTAGCTACCAACATATATTTATTTTTAATACATCGATAAAACATGATGTGAAGAATAATATGAGAAGCCGAGCAGACCTAGAAAGGCAGGAACAGACTTTGATTTTTTCATTATCTGGGATTAAAAACGACTATAGTACTAGTGGCAAATACACGATAATATCAGTTATCACGCAAGTCTAGCTTGCTTGAAAACTGCTTGCTTGATAACTTGATGTTAGCTAGCTGCATAGATAGATAGAAGATAGTCCGAGACTAAGTTAGACCTGATATGTTGTAGGAGATACAGAGATGGACAGGAACAGATTAAAATTGATAATAGTTTCAAAATTAGATGTGATCTTATATACAGACATTGATACAAACAGACTTTGATAGCTTCGTTTATCCCAATATAGATAGCTAGAAACATAAAGATAGATAGATAGATAGATAGATAGATAGATAGATAGATAGATAGATAGAACTATCTTCTCATGGTACTTGATGTAAGCCTCCGTGTTGAGTCTGAGGCCCTGTGGGAAGATGAACCGAGGCATAACTTCACCATCACTAGGGATCACCTTTGTAATCACCATTACAATAATCTCTTTCCGAATCCTCTGCATTGTCCACAGATTAACGCACAAACATTCTCAGTCGTTCATGTTGGAGCTTCCGGCGCGAATGCCAAACAGTACAGCATGTCGTTTCTAAATTTCTGGTGAAGTGAATTGCTTCATATTTCTCCTTTTCTCAGACAGTGCCCAACTGACACTACTATGCTGTGCAGTCGATAAAATCAAAAACAAACAACGCGCCTGTGCGAAATTAAAACTATATAATGGCGACAATTTGCCCATCGCACACTGTAGATACATAGATGTGAACAATATAAGATAGATAGATAGATAGATAGATAGATAGATAGATAGATAGATAAAAAAAATAGTATACACAAGAACAGAACTATCTTTGCGTTTCTCGGCAATTTAAGAGATTCGCATCCAATTTGCACTGCTTTCTTCCCATGTGATGCCACTTAGTAAATAAATATCTTCTCCATCCATTCTCTTTCAACAAGCCATTTTCTGCAAAACGTTTTACTTTGAGTGATTATCAAAATGATCTCTTATGGCATTTTTCACAGGTAAGAGCGTAAAAAAAATTTGTCTGTTGTTCACTTCCCACGAATAGGCATCAGCGATAGATAGGCGCCAACCTTTTCCGCAACCTAAATTCCTCTTAAATGTCTGTTCTCTTGCCGAGACAGACGAAGCATTGGCTTATGGCAGAACTGTTGATTCTTAACGTCACCATAGCTGTAAGTAGCTATTCCTCAGTGATAATCAACGTTTGGAAGTCAATATAATAGTCCCATCAATGATTATAGTTTATTCTCCAGAACCGCCAAAAGCTCACTGGATTCAAGTCTAGGGCCTTCTCACTCCTCTTCAAGGAATCACACCCTGATTGCCCATGTCTTCAGTGATGTAGTTATACTCACCGCGTTTGGTCAACTGCAGCTTGGTGGAACTATTTAACCCATAGTTGGAGGTTTTGAATTCAGAGTGGTCCTTCTACACCGTTTTTTTTTTTGTTTTGTTTTTTCATTTTTTATTGGAGTCACCCCAAGCAAGACAGTAATGCCACTAAAACACAAGGGATTACAGGTTGGGGTAGAATTATGAACAGAAACATTAATGATGAGCAGAAAAAGAAGAGAGTAATCAGGTGGGCAGTAGATAGCAATTGACATTGCATTTAATTTATTGCAGATCAGAGCCAGCTGGAAAGCAATGGGTTCCACAAGAGAGAAGTGCGAGAGAAGAAGCAGTTAGTATAGAACTTACGACTACATTTAGCCAATTTGACTGTAAATTGATGAGATTTCGACGCCAGTATAGTGCTGCGCTTAAATTAAAAAAACTCTAGGTATCATAGCGGAGAGCTCATTCGAATAATTACCATTAAAGTATTTCTAGGAGAGACAACATTATGACGGTGGGAGAGTGACTGAAGCTAAGCCTCCAGATCAGGACCAGTAACATTGCTGATTGTTTTTGCATCTTATCAAGGAGCTCAAGGTAAATAGCAAAGTCACCGGACCATACGTGGCAGGAATATTCTAAGCATGGACGAATGGTAGACTTACAGATATGTAAGAGAGAAAAATTGTATCGACCCACACAGTGAACCGACTTTCTTGGCAATGGATAGTCTTTGCATTTCATGTCAGCTGAGAACATTAACCCGAGAAGGCGCAACAAGTCACTGGAGGTTAGCATCAGTCATGCTGGTGGAAGGCAGAGAGAGATCTCTTAGATTAATGAAGAGAAGTTTAGTTTTGGAGACGTTAAAATTAACAAGCCATCTTTTGCCTCACTTAACTACGAACTTGAGGTCGTTTTAGATATCGGCAGCCATTTTGACCTTGTCAGACTGATTTATTCCTGCCTATCGAGGCAGGAATAAATTGTTGTGTCGTCAGCATAGATTCCAGGTTGTGAGTTGATTTTATCATGAAGGTCATTAATGAAAATTAAAAACAGAGTAGAACCAAAGATTGACCAATGGGGGACACCTGCGTTAGTAAGAAAAGATCTAGACGAGTGGCCGTTCAGGATAACTCTCATTGCAATATTTGAAAGGAAAGACTGAATCAGTTTAAAAAGTGTCCGGAGACACCGTAACTTTTCAGCTTGTGGAGAAGACCTGAATACCAAACCCTGTCAAAGGATTTTGAGATGTCCAATGATTCATAACCAGAGACAGTTGGCAATAGGTGACTGTGGTAACAGACTTAAATTCTATCCATATCGTTGATTCCAATTTATAGTAATGACTGCAACCCCCTCCCGAAATTCATAGACAAACCGTACAGATGCATCATGGGATTTCTTCCTAGGGTAGGCCACTTCACGGTATCATCTGCCGTATAACCTTGATATTATAGCAAATAAATGTTTTTCTTTCCTTGATGTCAGAACACTGTGATCGCTTGTCTGCACCCCCTCTTGTTTCTTTACACCGTTATTATTTTCTGAACTCCTTTGCATCATTTACTGCTATTTTACCTACTTTTGCCTTACGTATATTGTTCGCTTGCTTAATATTATTTTTGCCTTGTTTATTGTAAAATTATTTTATTTTGGGCATTTCTGCCAATCACATATAACTATGGCCAATTAATATACACAAATTTAATGCAGAAGTTACAAGATGAATATTCAATGAGTCTGTTCAGCATACTTCAGATTTCATGGCATAGGAGTACAGAGGAACAAGCGGGTGCCACCGTTAACGACACTGGATACATTACCCCCTCCGTCTAGGTTCGTGACATCGCCGACTGAATCCTAGATGATTGGCACCGTTTGGTGTCATCCCAAGAATAACAGTTACAGCAGATGGTACTGTTGATTCCAATTCCTGGAATGACTGTTAAAAACATCACCCGCCAAAAATTCTTCAATTCTTTTATCCCTCAGATAAAAGGTGGGATTTCTTTCCAACCAATAAAAAATGGACCATTACTCGGTTTCAACCGACAGATTTTCGTTTTTTTCTTGTTTCGAAGCCAGAATGCCATAATTAGTTGACTGTGTCCTTTTGCCAGTGGACACTGGTCTTACTTCTTACTGTTGTTTAACTAGTCTTGTCTTGCATATGAATTGTTTGCTTAGTTTTGTCTTGGATATGAATTGTTTGCTTAGTTTTGTCTTGCATACGAACTGTTTGCTTCGTTTTGTCTTGCCCTGTCTTTTTCTTCACTTTCTCAGTGAAACTTTGTCAATTCCGTTTGTTGAATTTTCTTTGCCGAATACGCTTAATCATGGCTAATTATTTCACAGGTAGGATTCAATTGGAGTTCCTCCCAGGGCGCTATAGATTCCAATTGTTCACACAGCACAGTACAGTCTAATGGTGTTTCTATAATGGTGTGAATGTGTTCATGTTTCAAGGGTTGAGTCCTATGATCCGCCTAATCACGTCATTGACCGACCACCGTTACGTTGTATAATACGATCCCCTTATTTATGGACTCTATTGACTCTAGTAACGATGGGCTTTTCCTTTTAGAAAAAAAATCCCATAGTAAAGTTTTATGTAAAAAAAATACAAGCAGAAATAAACAGTCAACTTTAATTAAAATCTGCGAGAACCACGTGGTATGTACTACTTTATAAAATAAATTATCACATTATTACGAAATGGGTTCAAATATTATTTAACGCCGAGTTTCTTTTGTTGTTATTAATAGACTTTAGTTTATATGTAAAATTTGGTAGAGTTTATACTTGAGTCTGTAGATAAACGTTAGTCGAGTTCGTACTTAAGTCTGTAAATAAAAAAACTGTTCGGATTTATACTTGTGTCAATAGGTAAATATTCCTCAGGATTATACTTTAGTTTATTGTTATGTATTTAGCATTTACACTTGTGTCCGAAAGCGACCACTATTTTTTTTCGCCAACAGAGAGACACGATAATAGAATACACCCTACCCTTAACTTTTGGCACGTCATTGTATATACGGAATAATGTTTACTTACGTCATATATTTTATCAATTATTTTATCAGAATATTTTAACATGTACATCCTTTATTCTGACTTTGAAATGCCTATTTCGATTCAGATGCTTAATGTAGCATTAAGTATTTTTAAATCGCTTACTTTCGATTGCTCTGAATTTGTTTTCTTTAAGAATTCTCTCTCTGTATATATACACACTCATAATATATATATATATATATATATATATATATATATATATATATATATATATATATATATATATATATATATATATATATATCCATCGTTCTCTCCAGCTCTAACACAATCTCTCTCCTTCTTTCTATCTCTCTCCTCCTTTCTATCTCTCTCCCCCTCTCTCTCTCTCTTCAGTCTATGTCCTTTCAGGACGTAGGCGATCATAATTTTTCACAGCTATAATAATAATATACGGTGAAATTATTTTATTCACACACACACACACACACACACACATATATATATATATAAATATATATATATATATATATATATATATATATATATATATATATATATATATATATATATATATATATAATATTACTCCAAGCAAGGTAATAAATTGACTAAAACGCATGGCGTTACAGAGTGCTAGAGAATATCAGGAAAACATCTATTGTGGTTAGAGAACAAGAATTAAGAAGACAAAAGAACACACACAAGCACATACACACACAGATATATATATATATATATATATATATATATATATATATATATATATATATATATAGAGAGAGAGAGAGAGAGAGAGAGAGAGAAAGAGAAAGAGAGGATGTGCTGCAGAAATATCTCCTATATACAGTTCCCAGAAATACCTCCCACCTAACTCATTATCTAGATGAAGACACCACCGCGACTAATGTGGAAAGTATTTCTGGGAGGTATATGTGGGACGTATTTCTGCCGCCACCTGTATAATCGATATTTAGTTTGTTTTCCTTTTTTTTATCCTACTGACGGAAAATGAAGTCGAAACAAAAAACAATGCATCTGATGAAATTCAACCAAGAAATTATTAAGCATTAGAAAATAAAGAACAAATCTAAACTCTATTTCAAGTGAGAAAAAATACGGAAACCATTTTCATTTTCTATGGCAACGCGCGTGAGTTGGCGATTCCAGAAAGACAAGCAAATGAATATATATATATATATATATATATATATATATATATATATATATATATATATATATATATATCAACTTCTATTGTTCAACTCATCAGATATCCGCCACTGATGCGTAATGAACAAAACAGAATTGCCCCAAGTAATGATTCAAAAGAAGCAGACGAAAATAAATAAGTCGTTGCAGTTGCTAAAACTCTTTCTAGAAAAACTAAAAGCATTTGTTAAAAAAAAAAAAGAAAGAACTATTTTTCTCTCTTCTTTCTTCGGATTATCTGACATGCACGCCAAAGAATTTCTGCTAATGTCTCTCTAATGAATGGCACCAAAAACAAAACACGTTTCCAACACGATTCCTATTCCCTAAGTTACATAATTGACATATCAAGTCAAAATTCTAAAAATAAAAAAAAAATATATATATATATATAACATAATTTTGAGCCATGATTGTACAATAAGCTGATAGCATAATTGAAACTTTTTTTTTCATTTGTGTGTGTGTTTTTTTTTTTGTTTTTTTTTTTAAGAAACTCTTTCGGTTGTTCTTTTCTCTAACTTCAAGTATAAATTCTGTGAGAAAAGAAAAAAGCTGAAGACAGCTGTAGATTGAATCGGCTAGAACCTTCTGGCAACAACGAGTTCCAGGGACAAAAAAAAAAATCCATGAATGGAACAGATAAGATCATGATCTCTAAACAAGTCAAATTTACAGATTCTAATTTTAAAAAATTGTTTGATTGTTTTAAAGTCTGTGTTGCTTTGTATGTTTTAACTTTGTATTTTGTATTTAGCGAGCGAATGTCAAAAGACAGGAAATAAACTTTAGTCTATAGGTAAAGAGTGGTCGGCTTTATACTTGAGTCTATCGGTAAATATTTGTCATTTATATCTGAGTTAGTAAACATCCACTGGTAGTAGGATCCCATGTTTTGCCGTATATGTGGGGGTATCTTGTACCTGTTACTAGATGTATGTATGCATATTATTCCAATATTATTAAGAAGCAGTCAGTTTTATATGATTTGCTTGTGCAAAATTTGCAGGAAATGTAAATTGGACAGTATATTAAAACAAATGATATCGATGGTGTTGAATGGGACATGGTGTTAATAACGAAAAAGAAAATTTACAAAATAATTATATAACAATATAGAATTTGCTCTAATATTGTTCATAGTTTTATCACGTACGTCGAATAATGCAACATAACAATGTCAGTTTTTAAAAAAAAATCTTAAGTTTGTGACCGTCAATAATGAATCCTGGTAGGACCTAATTCTCTCATAATTGCCTCACTTTATTGGTTGAATAAACCCGGCGAGACGAAACATCTTGTCTTAAACCCGTTTCTATTTTTGTATATTTACTGGATTCATTTTCCGTATGCAGGCAGTTTGCTCACAGTACAGGTTCTTGAGTATTCTAATACCCGTCCTAAATATATAGTTTTTCGAGACACACGTTCTCAAACGTTTCTACATAATCTATCAAACACAGGTAGACATCCTTTTGCATTTGTATTGTTCTTTCTAATATCATTCTCGGCATAAATATCACATTTCTTGTTCCAGTATCTTTAACAAAACCGCATTGTTTCTGTCCTATTTGCGGTCAAATTCTGCTGCTCGCTCCATTCATTAGAATTCTAAGATGATAAGTTTTGTGATATAGGTTATAAGGCTGATTGTATGTAGTTCATATTCGTTTGCACCTGGCTTCTTATGCAGTGCTATGAAAATGGATCTATTTAAATTTTCTGTTATATCACTACTGCTGCAGATTTCATTTATTATATATTGCGTGCCAAATTATTATCGTGATAACTTTTTTTCAAATATTTCAAAAACCCTCCAATCAATTCACACAAAATTTTCACACAATGTTGGCAACACTGACCTGCGCAATCACTGGAATTTTCGTACTGATCCGCGCAATGTAAACAAACTGGCGCCATATATGTTATTTGTCCTGCCATAAATATATGTAGTAATAATTATATGCTTTGTTAATTTTGGTTTTTATAATCACGACGTTTCGGCCGTTTCACTTTCCGACTTTCTTCAGGCGTCTGTTTTCGCACTATGTAACTTTCTTGGAATTTCAAACTGAATACTTTATTAAATCGACGAAAGTAGATTGTTCTAATTTAGTGTTCCCTCTTTAGGGGACATCTTGTATAAAGTGCTCACCAGTCTTGTTCATTTTTACTTTGCTTGCTCGTTTCTTCCACTGAACCAGTGAAAGTGACTTTTCAACACTTCTAAAATCAGGGATTAACCTCACAACTACCAAGAAACTTGATATGTTTTTACTAACGCTTTAATCTACTACTAATCTGATATTTGTTTGAGTGATATTATTGTTTTGCTTTTTTACGGCTTATCAACACATTTTTTAAAGCCGGAAGATGTACGAATTTTTCTTTTCCTTTTTGCGTTTGAATATTGCATTAATAATCTTTTGAGAATAACACGGATTTTCCAGATACAAGTCCAACCAATTAACCAATAACTGGCTGGAGGGCATTGATTCATACCTTCATAAAAGCATGGTTGAAAGTGGTATGATAAAACTCTAAATGAAATTAGCATGATAGAAGCGTGGATAAAACTGTCTTGATAAAATGTGGATGAAACTAGCATAATAAAAATGAGGTTAGAACTGACATAATAAAAATGTGAATTAAATTGGCACGATAAAAGTGTGGGTAAAATTAGTAACGATAAAAGTACGGATACAACTGATGAATTAAAACTGTGTATTTCTGTATGAAATGGAAGTGATTTTAGTTATAAATTCAAAAAACAATACTAAACATGCAGTTATACAATTTCTCTCTGATGACTTAAAGGCAGTCAGTCACATTCTGTTTGTCTGCCTGTCCGTCCCCACCACTCCCTCTCTCTCACACACACACACACACACACACACACACACACACACACATATATATATATATATATATATATATATATATATATATATATATATATATATATATAAATTGCCAGGATATCCTGTTTCGCGTTTCGCCTGGGGACACAAGCACTTGTTCAAAAAGAAAATGTCATTTAAAAACATGTGCCTGAATTAGAATTATTTAAAACAAAATATTTTTTTATTATATATCGAAAACATGAGGATTTCTTCAAAATTAAGAAGCTTCTGGATAAAAAAAAATGTTTGGATCCTTTATAAAATGCTGCTTTATGCTTTCACACACTTAGCATCCAATATCGAGTTTATACGTAAGAGAAGCTGGGTTCCTCCGGCTGAAAACCAGCTGCTTTTAACGTCCGACCTTGTGATTTGGTGGTGGACATGGGAAAGCTATCTTTTTCCATATGCTATGTATTCCAGGACGTGGGCAATCATGCCTTGGCATATAAAAGTGAAGAATTGATATTCTTGGAATGGAAATAACTTTCCTCTTCCTACATTCGGAAATCATTGCCGTGTGAATATTGAAAAAGGATGAATATGTTGGGATAGTTGCAGTATATATATAGAAATGATTTTCATTGTTTTCGGCGATTTATTGTTTGATGATGAAGGCTGCCCCTGTTAATAATGCCTGATTGTAAAGTTCTTCGTAGCCGAATTGGTAAAAGCACGCATAGTTTCTCATGCAAAGAAGGCCGCAAGTATGAATCCTACCGGAAGACACACTTTTTTTAATAAGTTTTTTCGAATATACTGGCCGGTAGACGAAATAAATACTAATATAAAATAAACAGAGCGTCTACTAATAATCTGATATTTGATATACGGATATCCACTAAAAAAAAAAATGTTTGAAGTAATAAAAATATTTCGGATTAAAATAAAATCTATTAATTCTTTAGAAATTGCTTTGTTTACGTTTCGGTGCAAAACTGGGCAGATATGCCTTTCGAGAAAGTCTGAGCAATGAATGTGCTTTGAAGGAAAGGTAGAACATTGCTTTTTTTGTGATGTCCTTCGTAGCCGAGTGGTCAAAGTACGCCGGATCATATCGCGATAATATCACTTAAAAGGGTTAATAAAAATACAATGCAAAGAGAGACGAAGGTACGAATCTTGTCGGAGGGCACATTTTCTTTAATAAGTTTTGTTGAGTGTAGAAGCCAGTAGACGAAATAATTACTGCTGAAAATAAACACAACGTCTACTTAAATACAGGTATCCTTGAGAAATTACTTTTTAACAATTTCAGTTTCTGATTTTGTCTCCTTGCGATTTCAGCTGGTTTCAAAAGTGAAATTCCATGTGGCCATGTGTTCATGATGTTCTTGATGAAAAATTAGTCCTGATGAATATATTTTGACAGTTTTAGACCGATCCATATTGACTCGTACTGGGTACAAACACATCTGCATTTGGGAATATAAGTAAGTAGGATATGAGTCAGTTCAGCTGTAAATCGAATAAATCCTATAAGTTGTGATTTTATTTAATATCAGTATGAAAAGAGCTGGTTTTTGAAGGTAAGGCGATAATATCACTTAAAAGGGTTAATAAAAATACAATGTAATTGTAATATTACAATTTAATCTAAAAGAAATGAAATAGCCATGTAAAAATAATGTACTTATAACAACCACATTTCTATCTGGGTATATCTGATCACTTTACACAGCAAAAATAACACACCGTAGCTAGATTCTTGTTACAACATTACTATTAAATATGCTTTAACATGAAGATAACGCAATTTCTAGTCCGATTTTAAACTTAATAAAGCATTGTCTCATCTTGATAATAATGATCCAGTTCGTATTTTATTCGTTTGTTACAAAATCTAGAAAGAAAAACATGGCAAGGTTAAAAGAAAGGTTGGTTGTTTATGTGTTAGCGACATATCAACCTCTTATGTGTTATTTAATGCCGAAATCTAAATATTTTGCACGCAATTTTATTTTAGGTGATATTAATTGTTTAGTTATACAAGTATTATGAATTAACCCATAGCTGGGAGAGAATAGGCTACTTGCGCGTAAGCGAATATAATGAACCCAACAGGAATTGGAATTTTATTCTCCGATTAATAATTCCGCACATACAAGTTTATTCAAGCGGTCACCCATCTAGGTACTGAGCAGGCTATACGTTGCTTAACTTCGGTGATCTTACGGGAACCGGTTTTTCAACATGATTTGGCCTACGTTGAAAGCCAACATTACTAATTACTGCATAAAAAACTCTGACCCGTAAAATAATAAAATATTTATATTGTAAAAAAATATATTCATTACATATTTGTAAATTGAAAAAGTAATTTCTTACAAAATAAGTTGTATCCTTTCAAAGATATGCCACCTGTTGTCGAATAACTTCGTTTTATTTCGGAACATTACAAACAATTTCGGCAAGTTCGTTTACAAATACACATCGGGCATCAAACGACTTTTTCGGCACGAAGAGAAGTGTATCAAAACTCAACAAACATTACTTTCCGTTCTATTTAATACTGACGTCTCATTTTAACAGATATATTTACCAGAATTTCACAAAAATATCATGAAATACTAAATAGTAAATTTATCCAGTAAAATCGCCATTAGCTTCAACCAAGACCTCCAGATGACTTCGAAATCTCATGCAACTCTTCTGGACAGTCTCCTTGGTGAATGCTGCCATAATCCTTACCTTCAGTTTATCTTTGATGTTACAAGGAGTTTTTTTTTTTTTTTTTTGGCCTCTCGCTCTAACTGCGCCCCACCCATAATAATCAAGGGGGTTGCAGTCTGGAGGGTTAGGTGGCCAGATGTAAGTGATGATGTGGTCGCAGCCATGACTGGTTTCTCCTGCTTGTATGGCAATGGTGGAGTCCTGTTGCTAGATATCGGGACTTCCAGTAGCCACGCTCTTGACCCCGTGGAACTTTACCTCCTCAAGACACCATGTAGGCCTCAGTATTGAGTCTGATTTCCCCGTGGGAGGTTGAATAGAGGTATAACCTGACCATCACTTCAAATCCCTTGGTAATCTCCATTAGACTCATCCAACTCTTTCCGAATCCACTGCACTGTCCCCAGATTAACATCCAAACACTCCGGTATGAATGCCAAGCAGTACAGTATACTGTTTCCAATACTTTCTTCTTTTATGTACCGTGCCCTTTAAGAATGTTGGCGATCATGGCTTTCCACAATTTCCCATACTTCATAGCTCTTAGCAATATTTGTTTCCTTACTATTCTTCCAACTCTCTGCTTTGCCATTCATTTGCATAAACTCGTTAGATATGTCGCTAGCTATTTCAATCTGCCTCTCATTCCTGTATGTGGCAAAGTCTCCAAGGTCACTTTCCTATTATGTGTCCTAGAAATTTAAATTGTATCTTTCTAATTCTAAGTAGAAGTGTCCTTTTTGTTTCTATTTTCCTTAAAATTTTTCTATTTCTCACATGTTCCCTCCATGGTATCCTTCGGTATCCTTCGGTATGAACATATCCCTGTTGGCTCAAGTCTTCTCTCGTCCAGTATTCGCTATTTATTACAAAATACTTTAGGGAATAATTTAACTAAAAAACCTAAATGCGGTAAACTATTAAGTTAAGCAGTATGTACATTCCGTTTTTTTCAAAAACAATTGTAATTACGAATGTATCATCCTAACTGTTCCTTAAATATACCATGACAGGTGATGAAGTGTGGGTTACATACGACAATGATCAACATAAAAAAAGCAGTGGATAGACAAGAATAAATCTACACAACCAACCTCAAAATTGACTACATAGAAGAAAACGAATGCTGTGCTTGTGGTGAGATCGTTGTGGTATTATTCATTTAGAATTCTTTATCCATTTATACACCCAGCAGATGGAACATGTCCATAAAGGTTTAGTCGAAAGGTTTGCGCTCGTCAATAGGAAATAAAATTCTTCACAGCAACGCAGGCCACATACAGCAAGATTAAAACATGAAAATATTTTGGTATTAGGTTGGTCCGTT
Organism: Acanthosepion lycidas; assembly: GCA_963932145.1. NCBI lineage: Eukaryota > Metazoa > Mollusca > Cephalopoda > Sepiida > Sepiidae > Acanthosepion > Acanthosepion lycidas. The sequence continues at coordinate 36,003,974 of OZ010594.1, read as the reverse complement.
ATACCCAACTCAATGGTTTCACATGACCTTGCACTAAGTGCTTATTACATTTTCCAATCACTGCAAAATCCTTTAATAGGGCATATTTTCTCTTATGAAAACTAATTTCAGGAGTTCGCCGAAACCGTTTTTTCATCAAAATCTGTCTAAAACATATTGAAGGGTTGCCCGAAAGACGACGACAATTAATGGCAAATAATGATGAATATACATTTGAATTAAGAGTAATTCTACTTAACTTCTTGACGAATAAAACTGATAAAAAACGAAAATTATTTATGGCCCAATATTAATGTTAATATCATTTGTGACATCATGCTAAAACGAAGATAACTTTTAGTAGCAGCGTTCCTCGTAACCTTGAGCCAGACAATATGAAATTTAATAAATCAACCGCCTTTTTTGATAAAAAGATTTTCAAAAAGTTTTGGAGTTTCTCTGTCTTCGCAATGTATTTACAGGACATTCAGTCTTCTCACTTTCATAACTTGCCAAAAATCGGTAGCATCAAAGAACAGGGTCCTATGATCTTTTCGCTTTTTTCGATGATTGATCCTTCCACAGAAGCCGCCTTCCTCTTCTTTCACAATTCTTCCATTTTTTTTTTTTCATCAATGACTATAAAGCTTGGTTTGACAATCAACCCACGCGAAACAGCTTTCTATAATAATAATAATAATAATAGTAATAATAATAATAATAATAATAATAATAATAAAATCTCTTCCTTTCTTTTCTAGTAGATATCTTGCTCTATGAAAAATCTCCGACAAGGCCATGAATGACAGAAGGATTTATTTGTTGAGCAGCTGGTGAAGAATAAACGTATTCTAAATGAACAAATATCATGTATTGTATTACCACAAGTCCCTCACTTCAGTGGTCTAGAGGATTAAAACGTTGGTGATGTTTGAGTTCAATGCCTGTGCAGTGTAGTATGGATATTCCCAGGCATAATGGAAACAGGTCTGGCAACATCTAAAGACGAGGGCGTCAGTTTAAACTGATGCCAGGATGATATGGGTAAAACGTTTAAGCTAGTTTCTTGGAAGTGCTGTCAGGTATGGTTTCATTTACTTCCTGAACGCTCTTTTGAAATGCCACCAAATTGCCAGAATCACAATAGTTGTATCCACCATTATGGCATCATAAACAAAAGATACACTCGGACAGTACTGCTATATAACATGTCCATAAAGGTTTAGTCGAAAGGTTTGCGCTCGTCAATATATATATGAAAAGCGTTTAAAATACATTTTTAAAATAAAATATCTTTCTTGAAGATTTTCTTTTAATTTTAATTTCAAGATAATAGATTAAAATTAATATTTCCAATAAACAAAATACTTTGCTATATACAAAACTGAATTTAAATTGATTGGAATGAAGTTTTTATTCTCAGTAAAAAACGATAAAATCATATTCATATTGACAAATGTGTCAACACAACGTAATTCTCTTTCTTTAAGGATGTCAACTTGAACATGTGTATCTATTAAAAATAACGTTTCGAGATCAGCTGCTAAGAAAGTCGGTTTACTATGTCGGGCAAGATAATCTTTCTCTAAAGAATCTATTATACATAACTATAACTCTACCATTTGCCCATGCTTAAAATATTACTGCTACATATGGTCCCGTGCTCCTGCTGTTTACTTTGAGCTCTTTGATAAAATCCAAAGAAGAATCAGCAATATTATTGGTTCTGATCTAGCGGCTCGGTTTCAATCGCTTTCCCACCACCGTAAAGTTGCTTCTCTGTGTCTTTTCTATAAATACTTTTTATGGTAATTGTTCGGATGAGCTATTCGCTATAGTACGTTTTTGAATTTAAGCACAGTACTAGACTGGCGTTGAGATCTCATCAGTTTACAGTCGTTGGCTAGATGTAGCCGTAAATTCTATGCTAATAGTTACTTTTCTCGCACATCTTGCTTGTTGAACTACCATCCAGCTTCATGCTTTCCATCTAACTTTTTAATCTGCAAAAATTTAATGTCAATCGCTATCTACTGTTCTTGTGCCTAAGTGGCTTTACTGTCTTGCTTGAGGTGAAATCGATTAAAACACACACACACACACACACACACATATATATATATATATATATATATATATATATATATATATATATATATATATATATATATATATATGAAAGAGCTTTTCATGTAAAAGTTTGTCGAAAACTAAAATGCTTTTGATTCCTCTAAATATATAATAATATAAATGGAGACATGGATACGCTTTAGTTGTATACATTAAATAAGTTTTAGAGTAAATGCTTGTAAAAAAAAACGAAAGTACTTTTCATACAACACGGCTTAAGGAACATTTGGGATGTTTCCCTATTCAAAAGATAGAAGGATTACGCGCAAATATATTACAGCGATAAACAAAACAATTTGGCTTGGATTGTGATTAAGATACAGAGTTTAGTATCTGAGTCCAAATGAAACCACTATCTTGAAAGCTGTTTTTTAGAGCTTATAGAAATGGCGCAACTTAATCTTCCATATTCATTTCCTAGACTTGGTTTACTGTTGTCATATTCCTCGCTTAGTAAATATCACGGTAGTTTTCATAATAAAATATGTGCTGCTTTGTGATTTGAGATGTTACCATATTTCTTGTTGGCGCCAATAATCAATGGTCGATCTTTGATAAAAACATGAAACTTGAATGTGAATTTCTGAAGCTAGAATTCTCTCTCAGATTAGAGGATAGAAGCAACAAAATGCTCGTCTCTTTTGACATGTTTTGCCCCGTATTTTTAGATTTAGTGATAATCAATAAACGTATTTAGACCTAGCACATAAGTTGGATTATAAAACACCAAAACACACAAACAAAAGTGTGAAAGAAGAAACCGCCATGAAGATTTCAGGAGGGAAACAAACGGAATTACAGATGAAGTGGCATAGATTTTGTTGTACAAAGGAAACTTGAAAAACAAACAGAATTTCTAATGTTTACTAATCAGAACATGTACATTAGAAACCGAACATTTGAAGTCGACGTATGGATTTCGAAGAATCGGATAAATATTGAAGATTGCGTGTTTTTTACAAAACTAATTGACTAGCCCACTTTGGACAAGAAGGACTTTTTCTTCGTGAAGGACTTCATCATATATTCAATAATAATAATAATGATAATAATAACAAAATCAACCCATTACTGCATACAGTTTCCTGAAGATTTTAACTCTTTTTGCCTAATCTTCACTTAATTGCTGGTTAATGGCGAATTTTAAATGTTACGTAACAATCTCTCAAATAAACATGACACCATGCACTAATGTGTTAAATAGTTTTAGCATGATAGTTGAATAGGATTTAATTAAACTAAAAAAGCTATGTAAGTTATTAACTATTAAATACAATGGTGGGAGGCCAGAAAATCCTGACTCATTTCGGAAGCAGAAAGAAAACAAAAAAATTTTATGGACCAACATCAACATTTATTCTTCAAAATAAAATTCATCATTTCCGACGACGATCCGAATCTGTCCTAGATACTAGTCCACTAAAAGAAAAACTGTAAACAAGCTTCTTTCACTCCATCAAAAGTGTTGAATCACTCGTCGCGTAGGAAGTGTGCCATTGAGCGAAATATAGGCCATAGGCCTCGGAGAAACATCGGGACTGAATGGTGGATGTGGAAGAATGTCCATCTGTTTATTTGTGGCCTCGCCTTGTCTTATGGAAACAAAGTCCGACCTCGATTGACCAATACAGGATATTCCTTCTTTAGTTTATCGTACACGGGATCTAGTTGCTGGCAATACAGTTTAGCGTTGATGGTGAGAATAATTATAAAATATACATGACTGGTTAAGAAGAGTGATTCACTGAGAATTATGCAAATAGCTTAGATTTGACCGTGTCATACAAACAGTCCTAAAGAATAGAAAGGGTAAATTCTATAATAATTCAGGCAATCCAAGCAAGGAAACCAGAGTAAAGCGCTGTCAGATATCACAAAATTTTCTAGACTCTGTTTGAGAACAGAGAACGTTTGTGTAAGGAAGTTTGTGTAAAGCTGTACGCATCAATATCAGTGAGCCTGTAAGAGATATTAGAAAAAAATTAAAAACAGAACTCCAAGGAAAATGTGAAATCACCCGTAAGACGACGTTAGTAAAATGAAAAATAATACTGAGGAAAGAAGGTGACGTAATCATGGTTTTAAAGTTATTTGATAGCTATCAAGAGTCACTAGAAAGTACAGCCGTATTGAAAAAATTAGGCTTCTGTTTAGGTGAGTGTTGATTCTATGTGCCACGCCCTCTTTAAGATACAGGCGATCGTGGCTTTCCACAAGTTCCTATCCCTTTTGTTCCTTAGCAGTTTTTTCTCCTTTTGCTAAGTCTTCTGACCACCGTTCTACCATCCATTTCCACAATCTAGTCAGGTAAGTGGCTCCCTGCCTTAACCTATCCCTCTTGACTTCAGTATACCCAGTGAGTGTTATGTTTTCCAAGCTCTCCTTCCTCGTTATATGTCCAAGGAATTTCAGCAATCTACGATGAGTATGGAAAAACTTTGTTGCCACTTCATCTCCTTTGTAAGACACCAGTTACTACAGGTTTACTATTGCATTTTGACTACAAAGACCAATGATATAAGCACAGACGATAATCTCATTTCTGTGAAGCATTTCATAAGTTCAGACAAGAAGAAATGTCGGAATATGAATCGACAGAAACGGGGCGATCAAACCAACAATAATAAGAATATTTACCTGAAAAACTCGTAGAATTATGTTAACGACTCATCTGATATAGCATTTTCTCCGAATCATTTAACCATTTTTTTTAATCTGACAACGCAAATCACATATAATAGTTTGGCTTTTTTGGTCAGGAGGTAATTCTCGTTGTATAAAATTAATTAGTAAAAACCAATAATAATAATAATAATAATAATAATAATAACAGAAATGATTTCTTATTAGGAAAAGATATTTTTAAATTATAGCTAAACATAATTTCCCGCCACTTAAGCTATCTTTTCCTAATCAGGTAAAGCCTTATTGTTAGCTGCCAGCTTTTAACAACGTATTTTTACTAATAAGGTGTTTGACCCTAACATTGTGTTTATTAATATTTATTGGTTGTTTTCCATCGATCTTTCTTCTTTTCTCCTGTTTGATTGTAACAGGAAATAGAGGATTTTCGAAATAGCGAGTGGTTTATCCGATATCATGATTGTGTTGTCTGCTCTGTTTGCTTGTTTGTCACTTAAAACCTCGAACTTAAGAGTCGCTTTCAGGGAAATTTCCAATGAGGATATCAAATAGAATTTACTCATATTTTGTATTGCGTAATGGAAATATTAGCCGTAACCGTATAAGGAAACATTTGGTATTCACTGACACAGTGTAGCGCACCAAATGAAGATCGAATTTCTCAGTGGTAATTGTCTGCTAGACTTGCTGGATAACCATTAATCCATACAGGCAGCAAATGATCAAGAACAAAAACAATATTGTCAGTAGTAATCTTATCGCTTGTAAACAGCGTTAGGAGAAATAATTGATTTACTAATGCCCACAACCATACATATCATTTTATTTAGCATACAGACACGCACGTATCTATATTTTCTCACACACACACACACACACACACACATATATATATATATATATATATATATATATATATATATATATGTGTGTGTGTGTGTGTGTGTGTGTGTGTGTATGTGTGTGAAAATATATAGAAAATAGGAAAGAACTGGTTAGGTAAATAATCCAAAGTTCTTTAGTATTTTTGTTATTATTTTTTAAAAATAGTGCTCGATACAAAAGTAGAGCATAAATATAATTATTTATTTAAAAATATGATTCCAACACGCTACATAAGAGGTCTCATGTTTCAAAACAAGAGCCGAAAACTTCAATATAATTATTTGAATTAAATTGAATTAAAGTAAGCTCTGTTCCATCTTCAAGCGAAATTTTTTTGGGGAATTTTTTTTTTAAATAAATAATTATATATATATATATATATATATATATATATATATATGAAGAGGGAGAAAGAAAGATGCGCAGGCGGTTATCAAATTTAAGAATTGCTTTAAGAGTTTCATACTTAAACGGGGCACAGGGACGTGGGTTTTGTTTTTACTTTTCACGTGCTTTATTGAAAATCCGTCTAAATTTTGAACAAGTATTTCCTATTTTATTTTCCTTGTTAAGAAAATTCATTCATTTATTTCAAAGTATTTTCTAAAGAAATAATGGATTTTTATTTATTAATCCGATATATTTTTATCACGTTAAGAGTCATTTTTAGTGGATACCCGTATCTGAGTAGACGTTCCGTTTATTTTAAACATTTTATTTCGTCTGCCGGCCGAAGGGCGCATTTTTCTAATATTCAGGCAATTAAAGGAAACACAATTATGTATGAATTAAACAGAGTTTTTACTCAAATACCGGTATCCACAAAACTAACGTTTAAAGTAAAAAAACAAAAAACAAAATCATAAATACATATAACGGTTTCTGAATATTGGGGGAGGGGAGCGAAATTCAAAATTTAAAAAAGATTGACATTCAAAAGTAGCCCCCAATGGCGGAAGCAGCTAAATTCTGAATTGAGTACATTCAAAAGCAACTCCTAATGTCGGAAGCAGCGAAAATCATAATTTAGAACAGATTGGCATTCAAAAGAAAGACCACAATGTCGAAGCAGCTAAATTCTGAATTTACTACGATTGGCTTTCAAGAGAATCCCACAATGTCGGAGGCAGCAAAAACCAAAATTTAGTACTGACTGGCATTCAAAAGTAGCCAATAAATGTCGCAAGAAGCGAAATTAAAAATTTATTACTGATACCATTCAAGCGATGCGACGAATATCCGAAGCAGCTAAATTCAAATTTAGTACTGATTAACATTATAATGTAGGCCTCAGTGTCGGAACCAGCTAAATTTGAAAATTAGTACTGATGGGATTTAAATTCGCGATTTTTTTAATAACTAGAACCTAATGTCGCAATTTGCGAATTTAAAAATTGCGTACTGATTGGCCTTCAAATGTATCCCCAATATCGAAAATAGAAAATTTAATACGTATTGGCATTCAAATTAGTGCCCAATTTCGCAAGTAGCGAAATTCCAAACTTGGTAGTGATTGTCATTCATAAAAAGCCCCCAATGTCGAAAATAGCGAAATTCAAAACTTCGTACAAATTGGCAAACAATATCACAAGTGGAGACTTTAAAATTTAGAACTGATTGGTATTCAAACCTAGCCATCAATGCGGGAAGCAGCAAATTCAAAATTTATTACTGATTGGCATTCAAAGAATCGCCTAATATCTAAAGCAGCTAAAGTCAAAATTTAGTATTGATTGACATTCTAGAAGTAATCCACAATGCCAGAAAGAGGTAAATTCAAAAATTAGTAATGATGGGAAGTGAAAACAAGCCCACAACATCGCAAGCAGCGAATTTAGAAATTTCAGACTGATTTGATTTCTAAAACAGCCCCTAATATCACAAAATTTAAAATTGGTTTGCATTCAAAAGTATCCTGCCAGTGTCGCAAGTAACTAAATTCAAAACACTGATGGACATTCAAATGTAGCCCCCAATGATTCAAGCACTGATATTGAAAATTTAGTACTGAGTGACATACAAAAACAGACCCCAATTTTACAGGTAGCTAAATTCAAAATTTGGTAGTGATTAGCATTCAAAAGTATCCCAAATATCGCAAGTAGCGAAATTCAATATTTGTTACCGACTGGTATACAACAGTAGCACCCAATGTCGGAAGCAGCCAAAATCAAAATTTAGCACCGATGGATATTCAAAAGTAACCCCCCAATGTCGCAAGTAGCGATATTCAAATTTTGGCATTCAAAAGTCCACACCCAATGTTGAATGATGCGAAATCCAAAATTTAGTACAGGTTGGCATTCAAAACTATCCAACCATGTCGGAAGCAGCTAAATCCAAAATTTAGCACTTATGGACATTCAAAACTAGCCGCCAATGTCGCAAGTAGCGAAATTTAAAGTTTATTACTGATTTGTATTCGAAAGGAACACACAATATCGGAAGCAGCTAAATTCTGAATAGATTGGCATCTAAAACTAGTCCCAAATCTCGTAAGCAACTGAATTCAAAACATAGCACTGATGTACATCCAAACGTAGCCCCAATGTCGCAAGTAGCGAAATTCAAACTTAAGTACAGGATGGCATTCAAAAATAGCCAACCAATTTGCGAAATTGAATATTTAATACTGATCGGCATACAAAATAAGCGCCAAGTGTGAGAAGCAGCAAATTCAAAATGTAGTATTGAATGAGATTCTAAAGTAGTCCAAAAATACCGGTATCCACAAAACTATCCAAAAATGGGGATTGAAATCAAGCCCTCAATATCGCAAGTAGCGAATTTTAAAATTTCAGACTGATTCCAAAATGCCCCAAATATAGATATAGCTAAATTCAAAATTTAAAATTCATTGGCATTCAAAAGTAGCCTACCAATGTCGCAAGTAGCTAAATTAAAAAAAATAATACTGATTGGCATTTCAAAGAAGCCCCTAATATGTTAAGCGGTGAAATTGAAAATTTAGTATTGAGTGGAATTCAAAAGTATCCCCCAATGTCGCAAGTAGCTAAATTCATAGTTGGTAGTGACTGACACTCAAAAGTGACCCAAATATCGCAGTAGCGAAATTCAAAATTTGGTACTGACAATTAACCCCCAATGTAGCTAAATTCAAAGTTTAGTACTAATTAGCGTTCAAAAGTAGCACACAATATCGAAAGCAGCTAATTTCACAATTTAGTACTGACTGACATTCAAAAATATCCCCCAATATCGGGATCAGCAACTTCAAAATTTTGTTATAAAAAAGTAACACCCAATGTCGCATGTAGCGAAATTGAAAATTTGGTACTGAATGGAATTCAAAAGTAGCTCCCAATGTCGCAAGCAGCGAAATTTTAAAAAATAGTACTGATATGCATTCAAATAGAGCCTCAATTTCGCAAGTAGCGAAATTGAGGCATGATTGGCATTTAAAAGTAGCCCCCAATGTTGCAAACAGCAAAATTTAAAATTTACTACTGATTGGCATCCGAAACTAAATTAAATGTAAGCAGCGAAATTCAAAATTTAGCATTGATTAATATTCAGAAGTGAACCCCAAAGTCGCAAGAAGCGAAATTAAACATTTAGTACTTATTGGCATTCAAAAAATATATACTTTATCAAAAAGTAGCCCCCAATGTCTCAAGATGTGAAAATTGAAAATTAAGCACTGATTGGCATTCAAAATTAGCAACAAATGAAAGTAGCGAAATTTAACTTTATTACGGATTCGCATTAAAGCAGGGAAATTCAAAAAACGTACTGCTTGGCTTTTAAATTTTTCGCATCACAAGCAGTGAAATTCGAAATTTTACTGGCGTGGAAATTTGAACATGTAATCGAATAATGTCACTTTTGAATTAAAAAAAAATAACTCTCAGAAAAGGCTTTCCTTTATCTTAAATGTTACATATACTAATTCCATAATACGTTGTTTACTTGTTTTAATCTTCACATTATCTTTTGAGACTCGGTTTCTTGCATAGCAGCCATTATTTGAATGTTTGCCCACTTTCGTACATTTCGTCTGCGATTTACACGCGTTCCTAAACTAAGACCTAAGTAGCATTAGAAAAGCTTTACTGATGGAATGCCTAAATGTAGTGACGGGAAGAATTAAAAAGAAAAAAAGAAAAACATCCGAAAATGTCATTACATATTTGAACAGAAGAAACGTCGACTGTATGATTCTTTTTATTACTCTATGTCGGGACGTTAGGTTTCAAACCAAATTCTGTGGGACAGGCACAAACTTCTTTTCATATAATGAGCAAATACAATCTATGACAAGTTCTCTATGGTCATTCTATATTATTGCTACACAGACACAAGCGTGTGCACGCGCGCACACATACACACACACATATATATTAGGTTGGTGCAAAAATAATGTCGTTTTCTCATATATGTAACTTTTATATATGATTTCTGAATTAATTGATTGATATATATAGCCATTTTATATATCATTTTGAAGCGTGTTTTTCGCTCTATCGAATCGTATTAATCGTTACCGTTCTCAATCTTTTCATTCATTTTTTTGCAGGCTTTTCGACAGCATGGACAAAATTTAAATCCGCACGATTTTCTTGTTCCGGTTCAAACTAGGCCGAAAAGCTGCCGAGACAGCTCGTGATATCAATGATGCGTTTGGCTCAGGAACCACTAACGAACGTGTGGCACAACGGTGGTTCAAGAAATTTCGCAATGGTGACGATAGCCTCGAAGATGAAGACGGTCGCGGCCGGCCGACTGCGATTGATAACGAACATTTGAAAGCTTTAATTGAAGCCGATCCTCGCAAAACCACGCGAGAAGTTGCTGTTGAACTCGAGGTCGACCACTCAACAGTCGTTCGCCATTTAAAGCAAATAGGGAATTCAAAAAAGTCGGATAAATGGGTGAACGATAATCAAAAAAATCGTCAAAAAACGACATTATTTTTGCACCAACCTAATATATCGTGGCTGAATTTATTTTTGTCTGTGATTAGTACATTTGATCAATAGTTATGCATGAGATCCCTTTTGTCTTCATATATACATTTTTTTTTTTTATTTCTGCATGTTTTCTCAATATATTATAACAAACAGTTTAAGCAATTTATTTTATATATACCTGCCTCTGAATCATTATTTTATGGGTATTTTTGGTTCTGATCATATCCATCATTGTTTTAGAACTGGTTCTTACATGGGATAAGTTCTTTTGGATAATGGATTTTATGCATTTGGTAGAAATTATTATGTATCTGATTTTGTCTAGTTTATTGTTGGGGATAATGTTGGAGATAAGGTTTTTATATTTGTTGAGGTCGCGTATTTTGTATGCTTATTTTCTTTACGCTGGGGATGAAGTGATAAGGATATAAGCGTTTTTGCATGTATGTTTCTTCTAAGATATATATATATATATATATATATATATATATATATATATATATATATATATATATATATATATGGTTGGATAGATGTGAGCTTGGGATCCTGGGTTTCACGCTTTAGCGATCGTCAGACAAACTGATTAATTTTTTACAAAATTTTGGTTTTATGTAGATTGCGTGTATTGGTGTTATTGTGGAAGTGGTGGGGGAAACTTCGTCGTTTTTTCATCGTACTGACGCAAACATCGATGTATGCAGACACACTTTTCACACACACACATATATATATATATATATATATATATATATATATATATATATCCAGAATGTTGATGTGACAACCACATTACCTGCCAAAAGACCCCCAAAAAGTGAAGGAAAACAAAACAAAAAAAGCCCCTATGCAAGAAAAAAAAAAGAAAGAAAAAAAAGGCAAACGCATACCTAAACAATAAATAACAATGCTCAAGGTTTAGCTTATCCAGACAAAATGAAAAAGCTTTACTGCGCCAACCCTCAACAAAGCACAGCTTGACTCGGTACTTAGGTTTCACGCTCTTGTGATCTTCAGGCGACTAAAACACAAACGCACACACACACACACACACACACACACACACACACACACACATATATATATATATATATATATATATATCATTAAAAACGACTGACTGACAAGGTACTGCGCTTAATTTTTCTATTTAATTTTTCTTGTGTTCTTATAGTTTTGTTTTTTTCTGGACGTAAGTTATGCAGAAATTGTCCAAATATTTTGTATATCCATTTGTTTTGCATGTATACATTTAGCTATTATCATGGATGATTTTATTTTTTATTTTTATGGATTGTTTTATGTTTTAGTTAAGAGTAAAAAAAAATATAAAATATTTGGACAATTTCTGCATAACTTACGTCAAGGAAAAAACAAAATTATAAGAACAAAACAAAAAATAAATTAAAAAATTAAGCGCTGTATCTTATTCGTTTTAATGATACTTTTATATAAGAAGGATTGCTGGCCAAATACACAATTATATATATGTGTGTGTATGTGTGTGTGAGGTGTGTGCGCGTGTGTGTGTGTATGTGTGTGTGCGTGTGTGTGTGTGTACAGATTGTTTTAGTTAGGTACTATATAATTATCTTTAATTTTACATATTTTGACTGCGTCAGTAAACGATGCAAAAACAGAAATACAGATATAGTTTGTGATGAAACATCAACTGATATTCTAAACAACGGTTGAGTCAATACCATTCGGCAGAACAAAATATGTGAGATATTTGAGAAGAATTCATGTCAGAAAACACACAGTGATTGCATTGATTAGTGTGCAGTGATAACAAGAATGTGGATACCAGTTTAAATCGCTCTTGGTATAATTTTAATGGCATACATATATATATAGATGTGTGTGTGTGTGTGTGTGTGTAAGTGTAAAACAAAGATTGGGTCCTGACACAAATAAAAGGACAATCAGTGTATTTTTAGAGGAATTTAAGGCAAGCCCCGTTTGTTAATAAACTGCACAGTATCAATAGAATAACAATTAATAGCAAAAACAAATAAATTTAAATGTTCAACTTATCTTTCCCTACTCGGAGTTTCGCGTATACCATATCTGAGAAACTTCGAGTAGGGAAAGTTAAATTTATTATTTAATTTTAGTTGTTGATATATATATATATATATATATATATATATATATATATATATATATATATATATGTGTGTGTGTGTGTAAAGAAACAAATATTGCACTTTCTCAGGCTAACATTTGCCGCTGACATGAAATGAAAAGATTATATTGAATTAATTGCTAGGTCTGCTGCTATGAAAGTTGATTCACTGTGTCATGCTTGACAACTTTTATCACCAGAATCTATCTTAACCTTTTATAAATCATGCTGCCACATCTGGTTTGGTCCCACCTTTATATATCTAGGGATTCTTGATAAATCAAAAGAGGAATCTGCAATGTTATTAGTCCTGAGCTGGACACTCGGCTTCAGTCATTTTCCCACCACTGTAACGTAGCCTCACTGTGCGTTTTCTATAAATATTTTCATAGTAACTCTTCTGAGGAAATTTCCTCTATAGTACCTAGATTCTATGGAGTTAAACGAAGTACTAAATTGGCATCTAGCTCTCATCATTTTAAAGTTGAAATGGCTAGATAAGTTCTATGCTAACAGTTTCTCTTATCGCACTTCTCGATTTGCGAAATCTCTTCCAGTTTCTTACTTCCTACTCAACTTTGGGTTTCAAAAATCTAAACGCAATGTCAATCATTATTTTCTGTCTCCTGTTATTGTTCTCTCGCCTTAATAATGTTTTTCTCCTATTCAGTCATTGAGTAACACCTTGCCTCTTAATAGCCTTAGTGTCTTGCTTGAAGTAAAATGATTAATATATATATATATATATATATATATATATATATATATATATTGTTCTAACCTAGGGAAGTTTACTGAATAGAATAATCAAACGAAGGTTGGTAATGAACGATAATACTTAGGACAAGAACAACATATATAATATTCGCCATCGTCGGGTAGAAGTAGTAGTCAACTGCTAGAAGTGAGTCAAATCAATTCCACAATGAATCTCCAACTGCAGGATATTTGCCAACCGACTCACGCGGTCAGATGTGGCACAAGGCCGAATTTAACGCGGGTTTCTGAGCCCGTAACCTCGAGCAAAAATTCCCCGTAGACCCCGAAAAAAACGGGGTCGGGTAGTTGTCTACCACCCCAGACGAGACTCTGCCCTTCAACATAGCCTAGTCTGGGTTCCTCTCTGCCTTCGGGCAGAGAGTTCGACTAGCACAGCTGGAGACGAATCTCCAACTGCAGACCAACATACTGTATTTACTATTGTATTAATTTGAATTGGACATATATATATATATATATATATATATATATATATATATATATATATATATATATATATATATATATATATATATTGCGTATTTATGTATTTATTTAATAACCTTTATTATATCTTATACATGTGTATAAATTTGGGGGGAAATGTACTGACTTTTTCTTTTGAATAAATTTGTTTTATACTAGACTGTGTACTCAGTTACCTGACGCAACTTGTAATTGTAACTTGAAATCTTAGAGAATAGATATTTTTCAGAGCAACTGTGACTGCTGTTGCGGCAAATTAAATTCTCTCAAAATGTTCGCAGTTCGGACTGAATTTGCTTCAGATAGACAGTAGCAGTTTTTTAGGACATACTTGAAGTCTTTTCATTTTAAACAAACGTGAAGATATATTTCGTTAGCGAAGTTAATTTTTTCAATTAGAAACTTTTTTAAACTCTAAGTCTTCTATTTTAATTAGGAATAATGTAGTGACTGTAGTCTTTCAAAGAATGAATGAGGTTTTTTTTTGTAGTGATTTCCTCCGTCTCGTTTAATCACGTCTTGGCATTTCTGTTCATGATTTCACGTCTTGATTTACTCACAGGCACACCCCGTGTGTGTGAGACGCGTTTGACCTCAGGACCATAAGATCAATAGAATGACCGACTTATGACTGCAAATATATATCGCCCGCATGTATTTCAGCCAACAAAGCACAACTGGTCAGCCCAAAGACTTTCTATTAAATTATTTAAAACTAATAAAGCAAAGACGCTAACTTATCACCAATTGACTGTTTGATTATTCAGAGCGGTTTTCTGATTAATACTAATGCAAAGAAAGTAACGTTTATCTTACTATGGCTATAAATAATGTTAACGTTCTCGTTACTAACTTATGATTTTTCCTTGCATTTAACAAAATGTAATGTCGATCAAAATGTTTTTAATCTTTAAACTCCAAGCAAAACAATAAAATATACGCAAGAATTTACAGTGAAAGAATATGAGAAAAAACATTATTGAGGAAAAAAGACAATATAAGAGAAAGAAGATGACGATTGATGTTGTATTGAAATTTTCGAAGATAGTAGTTGACAGGAGAGAAATTAGCTGGAAAAGTGGGAGAAGAAACTATTTTAGCATGGGATATATATATATATATATATATATATATATATATATATATATATGATTCCCAAACTGTGCAGTCAGCTGTATTTGCTTACAGCTTCTTATATCGTATATCAACATCAGTGTCTTTTTGGTACTTAATTTTATATATATATATATATATATATATATACTTCTTTTCATTTTTGTAAGCGTCCTCTTTGTGTAGGTAAACCACTTTGTTGACTATCAGACTTCTTCATGGATGCTTCCATGTACTCTACAAACTTACCCTCTTCAAGTCAAAGTTCAAATCGTTACCAATCCTCTATATCTTCATTATATTCAGTTCTTACTTCCTTTTGTTACATTCTCTTATCACACACTTCATATTATAACTATCTACCTTGAGTGGGTCTTCAGCTTTGCATTGGAGGAACATAAAAATCAAATTTATAGAGTTTTTCGTTGAATATCATCTCCGACTTCACTTTATTATCGCGCCAACATTTATTCTCCTGTACTGGAAAGGTCTCGATCTAACTAACTTTGTAAAATCTGACTAAATGAATAGACACAATTTTTAAAATTCCTTTCTTAGTTGGGTCAAGAACTTTTCAGCAGTTCCAGTGTGTGATAATTCTCGAAGGATCATTTTATTACTTAATAACTAATATAAAATCGACGTCCATCTCTTATGTCTAGTAGAATATTAAACTATACGACAAGGCAGTGCTCAAAATTTCTCGGCCCAACTTACTTCCAGAATCTGACTAAATGATTAATGATTTTTTCCTGTGGTTCTTATCATTTTCTTTTGATTACTTATTTCCTTCTTTCTTTCTTTCTTTCTTTCTTTCTTTCTTTCTTTCTTTCTCTCACTCTCTCTCTCTCTTACTCTCTCTCTCTCTCTCTCACACATTCTTCATTTCTTCAGTTTCTTTCTTTTCTTTTCTTTCTTGTTTTTGGTATTTACTGAGCGGTTAGTACAGTATAGAGTCAAATTTGGGAAATTTTACTGTGCCACCCTTGGAAATTTTTTTTTTTTTCGAAATTTTAGCTATTACCTGTAATCGACTATCGACTTCAAACAAAAGGAAGAAATATGCAGCTACTTCAGCCATAAAGCAAAACCATTGCATGTTATTCCTTCTTTTGATCTTTCTTTCCTCTCACATTTCTTAATACTTTCTTTATCTTTCTTTATCTTTTCACACCCTTTGCCTCTACATTCTTCTTGTTTTCTCTTTCTCTTCTGAATCAACTCCTTTTTTCTCCCTGTTTCGTTCTTTCTTATTTTCATATCGCTTTTTTCCTCATATTCTTGGATTTCTTTCTTTTTCTCTTTTCCGTTCTTTCCCTACACACATTCTCAATCTTCCCTTCATCTCATCTTTCTTTGTCTTTGTGATTCTTATTCTTAAAGGCTTTATTTAACCAATCTATTCTTCCTCCCACTTTTGTTTCGCCTCGTTTTCATTTTGGCGCCATTTATCTTAGTCGTTTAGCATTTCTTTGTTTTACCGCCTCTATGAAAAAAAAATCACCTTCTTTGACTCCTGCTTTGTCTTTTTCCTTTTTTGTCTTTTGTTATTACTATTTTTGTGTTTATTATTATTATTATTATTATTATTGGTAAATGCCTGCTTAGCATACACAAATAACTTTATCTGCATGCTTTAAGCTCATTTCGTCATAAGAAACAAATCCATGAGTACCGAGGCGTGATCGAACAGCCAGTTATTTCCACAGTGGAATATTTGAGCGCTGTCTCTTTACCGAGAGACATTTTTCATTGGAGGGGGGGATGAACATTTTAATGCGCTTAAACTTAAGACTTTTGAATATTTTCTCAAAATAGTCTTTTACTACATGGTTATTGCAGATTTTGCTTAATTATCAGCAGTTACTACATTCTAAAAGTAACTAAACATGCAGGTTAATACAGAGTATGGCAGAAATACCTACAACATATATCCCCAAGGAATAACTCCCACATAATGATCTAGGTTAGCTAGATGAAGACGCCATTGTCACTAATATATGTGGTAGGTACTTATGGATGGTATATGTGTGAGGTATTTCGACCGCAACCTATATATGTTTAAACAAATTTGTAGCACGACAAATTGCATCATGAAAGATTAATACTGGCAGTTGAGATTTGTAGAAGTTATTAATAATTCATTAAACTATATTAGTAATGGTTAGCGTAATTGTAAATAACTAAAATCTTTTTTAAATGATTTTCGATGGGTTTTTATACTAAATTAATTTACAAACTATTGCAACGCTAAAACCATTATCAATGTATTTATTCGCAAGGGAACGATGAACAATTTACATAGGTGTATGAATGCAACCGGTTTAGCGGTAGCTGAACACCAGATAAAAAAGAAAAACAGTAGTGTCCCCATTCTTATAGTCCAGACCTGTTCACATTGCTGAGTATTGCTAATAAAAATTATTTCTTAAATTATTTCACCCTATGCAAGGCAGTAAAGCCACTAAAAAACAAAGGGGTAATGGGTGTGAAAGAATAAGAAAAAAGAGAAACATTATTAAATGGTTGTGTCATCATCAAGGTGAGAATTGATGCTATCAGAAAAGTCACTGATGAAAATTAAGAACAATGTAAGTCCAAGTATAGAGTCCTGAGGGAGACCTGCTTCACTATAAAAAGATCTAGCAGAGTGGCCGTTTAAGACAACTTTCATTTCGCGATTTGATAAGAAAAACCATAACTTTTCAGCTTGTGAAAAAGAATGATGTGTCAAACCATGTCCATTGCTTTCGAGATGTTTAAATCAACAACCCGAGCTTCACTAGTCTAAAGCTTGATAGATTCTTTCAGCAATAATCATTAATATATATATATATATAACCTAGAGAAGCGAAATTCATTATTGCTCGCTGAAAGAAGACACTGCTGTATGAGATGTTTAACAAAATTCAGAGTTGATTAGGGTCTCTAGTAGTTTGCCAAAAAGTTGAAGAAGGCTTATAGAAGATTTACGGTAATATATGTATTCTTTGTTACCCCATTTTTGTCATGTAAATGTTTTATTTTTGTCATGAAATGCATTTTAATATATCTGATTTATTGGTCCAATAAAATTTTGTATCCCCGTGAATATATATTTACACATATACATATATAAATATAAATTTATTTATATGATACACAAGAGTAATCTGCAAAATCATGAGATAACAGGTTATGAATTAGAGATGTTATATGCAATGTATATTAAGTCCTACCAGTAGTTGGTGAGTTTAAAAGGTAATTAGCCTTTAAAGTTATATTTCTTCTTTTTTTTTTTAAATATAACAATAATCTTGGTTTTTGCATTTTTAGTTACTATGCGCGTAATTTTCTTTGTTCTCGATTTTTGCACTGATGAGAGAGGACAGACAAAACGGTTTAGCTGTTTAAATCGTTATATTTATATTAACGCTGACTTAAGTGTTATATATATATATATATATATATATATATATATATATATATATATATATATATATATATAATGCAAGACTCTTCGATAAAACGAATCGAGTTCTCCCAGTCACTGGCGTATTTATCTAAACATACGCTTTTATAAGTATAAATTTACCGTTATCCGACTATGCGCCAGTAGCTTAGGTGTAGATTCACCGGCTGATACAAAATCAGTCGGTTTTCGATCCCGGCTTGAAGCAATCGGATGACTACTCACACTGATAAGCTGCGAAACAGTCTGCCCGTGGATGGCTATATATTTGCTAGTTTTTTGGGTTTTTTTTTGCTATAAATTGTTTTTGTAATATGTCTACTTTTATTATTGAATTACATTACATTATTCTCGTATGTGCCGTGATAAAGCTAAATTAAATAGCGAAACGTTAAATTTGTGAAAATGTTCTTCTCTCTTATTCGTTATATATATATATATATATATATATATATATATATATTGATTGGTGTCGGCTCACTTTTTCCAGTTAATATCGATTCTCTATGTTGTGCTTAAACCTTTTTGTGATTCCTTTTATCATTCCACAATCGCATGCGCATTTCTGTCCAGCGAAAGTGTTAGTAAATCAAACGCCATGAAGGCAAACGAATTGCAAATGGCTGACAACTTGGCTGTCTGCTATTCAAATTATCGACAAATCCGAGCATTTACATAAGGAAATAGGAAGTAAAAACCTACTTTTATGTGATTTCAGGATAAAAAATGTAACTAATGCTGATACCTTATGTCAGTTTTAAGCCTGAGAATATCTCAAGAACACTCACAGCTGTTTACTGGGAACGTCTTGAGATTCTCACTTACAACCTCTATGTTTCGGATAATGGTAGTGTATATGAGTCATGCTTTAAAGATCAAATCTTTTATCACAGGTAATGCAGTCCAAAATTGATGAACGACAGTTTGAAATATTTAAAATTAAATTTGCTTGGGAATTAATATTTTGACCGTGTTCCATTGTTTAGGATACTGTGGGTAAAAAAAAAGTAAATATTTCTTGCATTGTGAGTGAACGAAAGAAAATTAATTTCTTTACATCCGAAGATATTAACTGCTAAAGACTAGATGATTTAAATTGCACAATAATTATTACGTTATTTAAAAGAGAGATGGGGATTGGCAATTTAGACAAGTCCACAGAGAGGAAATCAACATAGCACTCTGTCGATCAGCCATTTCATAGGATCAATAGATTAAGTCAAGGAAACGCGAAGAAGAATCTTTTCATGACATGTATGAAGCCATCTTGGTGGAAAAGAAACAACCGCATATATGAAGGGATCCTAAAGGTCTTGAATTTTATTAATTCTCTGAAGGTCCACATGCAGTTGTTTTATTCTCATGGTACCACATTCAGTTCATTTAGCCACTTCAGCTTTTTGTAAATTCATTGCAAGCATATTGTCATGAAAGTCTGCAGGCCTTTAGCATTTAAGTGTGAATTGAACGTGTGATCAGGATCTCTGTATTGAAGACGATGTATGGAAAATTCAGTTGGGTACACTTTGCCTTTTCAAAATGCCTGAGGCAGGTCAAGTATGAAGCCATCTTTCCGAAGTAGAAGGACGTCGCGGAAGGGAATTGTCACACCTACAAAACCGTAACAGGTATTTTCCTGCGCGCGGAAAGATGTGGACAGTATTAAAGCATTTAGTTAACTTAGGCATTTAGATGCTCTAATGTAAAAAAAAAACGTGTGGGTGTAATTTCAGTAAAATAACAAAATTACGAATCAGAATTAAGGATTCAACGTCTGGACACTCAAATGGAGAAAATGTTTGGTCAAGTCGAGCCAATTTTTCCAGAGATAAGCAAAGGGGAATTAACATTTAAACGGATAGTGATATAGCAACGATGGAGAAAGCAGCCACATCGACAGATCAGGAACAACACGTCTACACGACAAAGCGGCGCCTTAAAACGGACGAGGAATTTGATACGAGCACTAACATTCCGTCGGTAGATAATTAGATTTATTTGTAAGTACGAGCTTCGCATACTAAAATCAAATACGTCCCCAAAAGTTTACGCGTGTGATTTATGACCGACGCGTGTCGTTCCCACACCGAACTGATTGCTCTGACACAGTCTCATCTGCTTTCTTTTCCACAGCGCCAGTGTTCCGCCTAATAATTAGTTATCATTGTTTGTTCTATAAATGCATGTTTGTGTTCATTAATGTTTCTGTAGTTGTTACATTAGGGTCGACGAAACAAATCGCAGTTATCATACCTCCACCACAGATCATAGCAACGACGCATTTCTTGTATGACACTAAGTTCATTCAAAATGGTTATTTGTATTGAATTAATAATTACTAATTAAGTTTATAGTTTCCTCTCTAAGTTAGAACAGGAAAATAATCAAATAGTATTACATCAAGATTAATAACCCTGCCGAAAAAAAAAACAAAAAACAAAAACAAAACTAGTAAACTGATAACCAAGTATCCTAAGTTACATTTAGAAATTTTTCACAATTAAAACTCTCGCGAATTACTTCAAAGAATAATATTAACTTCATTTAAAGTCAGGTATGTTTTCAGTTCAGGCTTTGTTAGTTTTGTCACTATATGAGAGAGTCAACCCATACAAAAGAAACCAATATTGGAGCAACTTAATAGATTTCTTCTTTCTGTTAAACTTAGAAATATGTCATGATTAAAATATTATTACAGAGAACAATAGCAAACAATGGATAAACCACTACTCCTGTTCAAAAGATCGATGAGGAGAGTGAACCGGACGATATGCGAACCTGTCTGTGAAGACGAAAAAAAAAAATAATAATAAATAAACTTTAGAGTTTAGATGGAGACGTTAGAAGAAGAGAGTTGAAGTAGACTTTAGAAGGAACCGGAAACCGAATCCTAAAAGAGAAACAAGGGATAAACCCTCTCATCCTGTTCAAAAGACTGGGGGTGGGGAATAAATAAATAGTAAGTAAAATTTAAGATTTTAACCTGATTTTACAGTACTTATTCTATACTTCTAATATCTATGCTTAAAGCATAGATATTAGAAGTATAGAATAAGTCTTGTAAAATCAGGTATGGTTTTGTTAGTTTTCTGTCATTATGAGAAAGTTAATAGATACAAATGAAACGAATTTCGGAGCTACTCAATAGTATTATTCTTTCTGATGATAACCTGACTTTAATCAATCTTTTTTCTTTTTTTTTTTTTTTTTACTCACTTAACTTTTTTTACAAATGATGACCATAGGAATGCTTTACCCTTTATAGGTGGTATAGTTACATAATTATGGATGGAAATCACATAACCCCAGACGGATATCGTTTAAAACTTTTCTGGGAACGAACATGAACTTCACTAAATGTTTGATTGAAATCCAACCAGAAATGACAGGTTGTTAGTTACAAGAACAGTCGAACAATTAGCAAATTATTATAAAATTATGTTCGCTAGAATTCTCTTCATCTATCGTTAATATGCCGATAATTGTAGACCAGAAATATTTTTATTTAGAAAATAAGATGTAGGGTGTGAATTCTCACTTTCCAAATAGCGAGAAATGAAAATATTCATCATTGTTAATCGTTGGACAGGATTTTTCTTTTCGTGTTTTGCATTTAAAAAAGATGCAGAAAATAACATAAGACACCAGAAAACACACAGGATAAACGAAAACTACCTTCCAGAAACTATGCTCAGAAGAACTACATTCTTTAGTTCCATGAATTATAACCTTCACGTCAATCAAGTCAATAAAGAGTGAAATGTGACATGCTACGTCCGTTGTAGCGAACCACCTTCACATCCCATTGGTGATATGTAAGTTCTACTGGAGCAGATTCTTCTCACAAATCGCTCCTTTGTGGAACCAACTCCTAAAAGGACACTTCTACGATCACTACAATCTATTGTTAACCGTTATATCTTCCCTACATCTTACTCTGTAACCCTCTACCTTGAGTGGCCCACGTGACTTGTACAGGGTGAACATCATTTTAAAAAAACAAAAAGAAAAGTATTAAGAGATAAGGATATAGATAAAGATTGGATTTGAAGCGGAAGAAATGTTAAGAATTCCATGGACAGAGCATGTGAGCAACGGAGAAGATTGAAGGAAAATGAAACGACAAAAGATTCTTAGAATGGGAAGGAGAGAGTTTAAATTTCTGAGACACATAATGAGGAAAGAGGACTTAGAGAATTTTACACTAACAGAAAATACTAATGGCAAAAAGGGGACGGGTAAACATTGAGATGTTTGTGTGAATGGATAGCAGAACAATGAAAATTGATATAGAAAATAAATGAAAGTTACTTAATGCAATAAAAAAAAAATATAGCCCCGGACCATAGAAGGTTTTGATTTCAGACTTCATCTAGACTTGTTGTCAATCTCGGCTAAAGAGTCAAATCTGCCTTGCTATTTAAATCATAGTTGCAAGAGAAGCAATCAATTCATACCATTCTTAAAGATATTTACGCGTATATATATATATATATATATATATATATATATATATATATATATAGAGAGAGAGAGAGAGAGAGAGAGAGAGAGAGAGTTTATGCAAAATTAGGTTATCCGTATGGGTAGACCCAAGGAGGATGATATCCAGAGAGCTCAATGTAAATTCAGAGCAAATATGTATCTTCTCCCTTTTAAGTCGGTCTTCTCACCCCTTACCCATCTATATCTAGAGATAACATACGTTAAGTTAAGCGGCGTCTAGCCTACACAGAGTAGGGTTATGGATAAGGAATTGAAATGGTACATCTAACTCACTCATATCTTCTCTCCCACCTCACTTCCTCACTTCGTTAATTTTACATATGCTTGGTGCGGTCCGTCGAAAATGTGTAAGTTTCTTTTCATTTTTCATTTCAACTTTTGGAAGTAAAGTCTGATGATCCAGAGCCCTTTAAAAGGGTTGTGGTGAAATAACTTATTACATGGAGCCTCAAAGTGGTCTGTTTTTATTCAAACAATATATATATATATATATATATATATATATATATATATATATATATATATATGGTGCAAATGGTAATTTATCGCCATTTTATATTTTTTTTAATTTCGCGCATGTGTGTTATTTGGTTTTGCCGACTGCACAGTATAGAAGGGTAAGTTAGGCACCGTCTGTGAGAAAAAAGAGCACCTATGACACAATTCAATCCGCCAGAAATTTGGAAACGGCATGCTTTACTGCTTGGCATTCACACCAGAAGCTCCAGTACGAATATTTCAGTGTGTTTGATGTCAATCTGAGGAGAGTGTAGAGGATTTGGAAAGAGTTGGATGGGTTTAATGATGATTACGAAGGTACATCAGCTCGGAAAACTCACTCTGATCGTTCTGGTAAGAAAAGAACTTCCAAATTTATTTATGCGGGCCTCAAACTCAACACGGAGGACCACATTAAGTGTCTTAAGGAGGTAATGCTGACCTGGGTTAAGAGGATGGCTGCTGGAACACCCTATATCTAGCAACAGGACTCAGTACCATGTCACGCAATTAGGAGAACCCAGTCATGGCTGTCAGACAATTTTTGCGACATCAGCTTTTACATTAGGCCACCTAACTCCCCAGACTGCAGCCGCATTGATTATTATGTGTCGGGCGCATTTGGGCGAGAGATCAACAAATCTCCTTGTAACACCAAAGGTAAACTGAAGGCAAAGATTATGGCAGCATTCATCAACTTGAACAAGGAAACCGCACAGAAGAGATGTACGAGATTCCGAAGTTCCCTGGAGGATGTAGTTGAAGACAATGACGATTTTATTGAATAATTTTACTCTTTAGTATTTCAAGATATTTCTGTGTAATTTTTGTAAATATGACTGTTAAATTGAGATGCCAATGTTATTTTCATTATTGCGTGATTTAGACAAGTTATGCATCGCACCTCGTATATATATATATATATATATATATATATATATATATATATATATATATATATATATATATATATTATTTGAAGATTAGGTTCGAACATGAAACAGACTTTCACCATATATATATATATATATGTGTGTGTGTATGTGTGTGTATGTGTTTTGAACAATAAAAATATTAAAAAATTAAAATTTTCAGACAGAGTGTTGTATATTAATATTATTTGCTTTATTATTTCATTTATGGTTCCTCGACTAGTTTCGGCCAGCATGGCCATCATCAGGAGAAAAGAAATTCCTGTTTGTTAGTAGCAGTGAACTACAGGAATGAATGACTTTCTGAAGAAAATGAAGTTTATCTATAGTTTTCATTTGTTTTTTATCATAAATTTTGGTCAGTGCTTGTGTTGGTCAATCGGGCTCTTTTATTTTGTTTTTAAGATGGAGGCTGGGGAGATTCAGAATTACCTTCTTGGTCATTTTGACAATTTTATTGGTAGCTGGGAAGGGTCTCTGTGTGTGTGTATATTAAGTGTATGTTATCTTTTAGTTCTTTGGAAGTATGCATGAAGTGTGTAAGTGTATACATTAGTATGGATGTGTGTATAAGTGTGAGATTTCACTACCTCCGCAAGCATGTCTGTGTTGTGTGGGTGAGAAATGTAGATAGGGCTTGATTTATGGGTTAATATATTTATTCTGTCTGTGTTGGTAAATTTCTGTTTAAGTTCGTCTGGACGAAGTTTTTTGTCTTCATGTTTCTCTAGAATTTTTCTAATATTACCTTTTCTGTCTATATCAATTTTTTCAATTGTTCCATGAATTTTATAACTTTTTTTCTCTTATAAGTGCTTCTTTAAGAGCGATTAGTTCTTCGATGTGTTTGATGTTTGAACATATATATATATATATATATATATATATATATATATATATATATATATATATATATATAATACAAACTTCAATATACGATCCCCTATGGAAAAAGATGTAACTGTTTTTAGTTAATTCTGGCGTTCCCTCGTTTGCTAGAGCTAATTTCAAGCTACTCAATGTGACGTCATTTAAACAGTCAAAATGTACTTTTATCTCTCTCTCTCTCTCTCTCTGTCTCTCTCTCTCTCTCTCTCTATATATATATATATATATATATATATGTATACTTTTCCGTCAGCCATTGTGGTGCGTCAGTTAAAGATCATGTTTACCAATTATAGACAGCGTAAAGAGTATACGTAAGGACCTCACTAATGGGAAGTGAACAAAAAACTAGTCCCACGATTATTATCTTTCACTATTTTGTTCTATTTTCTTTATATTCCAACTAGCAGTAAAGCCCGGCGTTTCCCGGGAGTAAACTTCCTCTGACTGGAAGGTCATAACCGCCATAGTCATTTTGTACACGCATGTAAAGCTGAAGTCTAGTAGAACTGATGGCCGCCAACGTAAAAAAAAACGTAATGTACACAAGTTGACGGTATTTATCAGCACACCAGAAGAAAAAATTGTAAGGCTTAAAAGGAAGCAATGGACAGCCATGGTAGCATCAGCCGTTTGCCATTACTAAGACACCTACAATTAAAAGTTGTCAAGTTAAATACGAACACGGGCCGTAGGAAGTTTTTGGTGAGTTGTAGCAAATGGCTTTGTATTCCGATGGGATGGTTTTATTATCCATGAGTGCAAGACATTACATGAAGCCCTGTTTCAGTTGCAATGTAGTAAAACGCAATAGCGTGAAAGGTAGACGCGTCTTTTGCCCAAAGGACGGCGCTGCCACTACCGCAAACAGAACCACATAACAGAAGTATGGGAAGGTGCCGGGGCGGGTACGTGTAAGTGGCACAAATTTTGTTGTAGTTTTTAATAGCCAGTTGAGGTGAGCATGAAGCGCACGTAGCGTTATCTAAAGCAGCCATTATGGTAACGGGAGAAACGGTGTACGGCAGAGAATGCATATTATAACTCTGCATGCTGTTATTCTTTTATTATCCCACTTCTTTTTGCCTGAATTGTGTGGACGCACTCGACTTCTCTGACAATTAAACGTATCGACTTTCCCACGTATTGGTTTTGTGTTGCAACTGAATATGGTTACGTGGTCGACATGTAACTGCGAATGCAGCTATGGTGGTGTTTAAGTGATAAGGGAGCATCTGGTGAGCAAGACAACCTTTAATGAAATGTCTTAGTAATGGCAAGTGAATACTACGACGACCTTTAAATAAATCGGGTTAAAAAATGAAGGAACCTACGATGCAGCTGACATAAAGATGTGTACATTGCGTTTAAACGTGACCGACCATAGAACTTCTGCATAGGTAATATTTTTAGCTTTGTTTGTTGGAGAGTAAACGTAAACGTTATCCTTATTCCCGATTCTGGAGCAGCCGACGTAAAGCTGCCATGGGCGAAACACTGTTCACCTAAATGCAGACCCGCGACGCTGAGCGTCTGTAATTGCGATTTGGCTATTGTTGTTGAGCCGTCCTCGCCGTACCCTAGGGCTTGCTGAAGCTCTGATAGACGCAGTAGATCTGGAATTCCTCAAACGACGATTAGCTGTCTGCACAGGACTTTCTAAAGCTCTGGAAGACGCAGTAGCGCTGGCATTTTTTAAACGACGAATAACGGGTTGTTGAGTTTGTTCCGAAACCCTGGAAGATGCTGTAGCCCTAGTATTGCTAAGACAACGCGAACTGGCTTGTTCATGGCTTTATAAAGCTCTAGAACATGCTGTAGCGATGGCATTCCTTAAACGCCGAAGGATTGTCTGTATTGGGGACTCGGAAGTCCTGGCCCTAGAAACGCGTATTGCGTCCTGTGAATTCTGTACTAAACGCTCTTCAATTGAAAGTCTAGCGCGTCGTGATGACATAACTGATGCTACTGATACCAGCCTTTCAGTCCGCCCAGCGATACTTTCCATAGAGATGGGGGCAGCAGAGCGTGAGGCCATCTGAGAAAGGCGCAACGAAGTTTGCTCTGTGGTTTCACTTGCCCTTGCTGCTCTTGTAGTGGGGGCAGCAGCCGTGCGTCGTCCAAAAAGTTTTCTTCTCTTACGCGGCATTTTAACCAATTTTAAAAAGGTAAACGTAATAAAAGGTATGTAGGTATTTTGAGTGCAAAAAATACGTGTAGTCTAAACGTAAGCAGGTTAGAGGGATCCCAAAAATGTATGTAACTATATCAAAAGGGGATCGAAAACAAAAAAAAAAGTAAAGTTTAAAAAATTCAACTAAAGCTAAAACGGTAGTATGTAATTTGGGAAGTAGGTTCGATAAACGCGGAAACGGGTGTAGTTATAACTAAGAAGTAAAAAAAATACCGTTTGGATACGTAATCAACAACTTGCAGTTTCCGTAAGAAGCGATTGAAATGAGCCAAGTGCGGGACAGTAATCGCAGAAGTGTGAACACGCGTGCAATTATGGTATAAAGAGGCGGTTGGCCCGTTGACCTTGAGCGCACATACTAATGTGACGTACGTACGCACGTGCACACGCGTGCCTAAGAGAACTGCTCGCGCGTATGATTGGATAGGCACAAGGTTAAACGCTTGCAACCGTGCCAATGAGCCCGCAGCAACCTTGAACAGTTGATGCGATTGGTTAGTCAAAGCAGTGCACAGTGGCGGATGACGTTTCAAAATAGTATCTGGCGACTTTATTTTAGCGGGTTTTTTTATTGATAAATATGAAAGCTATGTAGTTCCTTATCCCAAAATAAGCATTGCCTTCTTTTTATTCACGTCGTCACCGACGTAGTGCAGTCTCTCAAAGTCAGCCAATCAGAAAATGGGATTTTCAAGCTTCATTTTTCTTTGAAAATTTTGAGCAGCCAGGAGATATGAGGTCGTTTTATTGATCAAAAGTTGAAAATACAAGCGTTTTTACACTTCTTACGAACAAAATTTGAAGCAATGTCAATTTCGTTTACTGATGGATGATGAAGGCATTTAAGTAGCACAAATTTAGATGCAAACGTGCGAGAACTTTTGGGGGGCAGCGATGCGCAGTAGTAAAATTATAGCGAGTAGGTGCCTTTTGCTACACGTAAACAGCATGAAAAGACATAACAGTCCCCTGGTGTCCCCTCGAATGAAAAAATGCAATCAAATGTGAAAAATTAGACAAATTGGACAATTGGGGGGAGCCGATTCTGTTCACTTGGCTTAAAAGTGATGGCGTGAAGTGGCATGAAATGTGTTAGCGATTGCTCACTGAATTCAATCCTATGCTTTAGTTGGCTAAATGGGCTGCAAACACCTAAAAAGCAGCAGTTTCACCTTGTTTTTACTGATTTTTCTGGTAAAATTTTAAATCCCTTTTAAATCCCTTTTAAAATAGCCTTGACGTTTATTTTACTGTGCCAGTGCAAAAAACATTGGAAGTAATGCATGCCTGCATTGAAACATTAAAAGATCCTTTTTAAAACCATGCAATGATCGTTAAATCTTGAAAAAAATGTAGGCTACCTGAAAACTCTACCCCATTTGGGATGCTTGATGCGCGCACGCGTGACACCCTCCATTCACACATGATCTCGCATGACCCCGGAGCGTGAATGGGCCAATCAGCAGCAAGCATTACGCATCGCGCGAGCCACGCGTGACTAATGACTAATCCGATTGGATTTTGGAGCGCAAAGTTCGGCTGCGACAGAAATCCTTCATTTTGATAACTTTTGCATCCGAACCCCAAATATGGCCATTCTTGTCCTTTCTTATTCCCATATAAGCAATTGAATCCGACTTTTTTTTCTTAATTATGCTATCGCTATTAATTTTGTCTGCAATTTCTTGTTCTTCGTAGCTCTTAACAGATTTTGTCTTTCTTGCCTCCAATCTGAGTGTATCAGATTTTCCAAGCCCCCTGTCCTCATTACGTGCCTTAAAATTTTCTATCTCTTCTGTCTCTTCCTGGTGTTAAGCATAAGTTACTTTTTTGTTTCCATTTTCTCTAAAGCTTCGTCGTTGATAATATATACGGTTCAATATATCCTCAGTATCCTTCTGTAGAATCAAATTAATGTTGCTTCAAGTGTCTTCTTCCTCTTTGAGAAGATTGTTCAGCATCACTGCCATACAGGAGAACAGATATCACGTAACCGTTTAGTACTGATTTCTTTGTTTCTAGCTTTGTATCTAAGTTTTCTGTTTCTTAATACTTTGCTTAGCTTTTGGAATACATCTTTTGTTATCCCAATGCGCCTTCGATGTTAGAACACTTCCTTGATATTTAAAGTTTTGTACTTGTTTGATTTTGGTATCTCCGATTTGTAATTTGCATTTTGGGCTGCCTATTTTGCTAAGACCATGTATTCTATCTTCTTGCAGTTTTTACTTAATCCTTTCTTCTCGCTTTCCTACAATCCATTTTGTAGGAGAGTTTGACAGTTTTCTTTTTGTGTTCTGAATCTTAGTGATAAAAAAGGGAAAATTATTTTCCTAATACAAGCTTTTGTGTGTTCGCAATTTATAGATTATTCCCTTAAATAAGAACGACCACTTGTAGATCATATGTTTTTCTTTGGTAATCCTGTAGCCAATTTCCAAGCTTGAGCCATTCTTTTGTGGCCATTATATAAATGAATCTCAATCGTTTTGATAGTTGGCTGACTTCAATTTGGGTACATTTTTAATTAAAATCATGCGACCTCTACCAGGTAAAGGCAGTTTCTTTTCGATTTCTGTATAGAAAACATTCAATTTACAGTTAGACGTTTCTAAATTGGGTAACTAGGAATCTGATGAGTTGCAGATCTTTGGAAAAAAAGGCGATTGCTCTCTTTGTTGCAAAGCTGACCCTTTTCCTGAACAAAAGAAATGTGCAAGCCATTAATAGCGACAAGTACAATGGTGAATAGAGAGAAAAAGTAAAAGAATTCCATTTTGTGCTTTACCTCTCACTTTCTGCTTCTCCTCATTTTCATTCTTCTCTCTCTCTCTCTCTCTGTCTTTATCCTTCATATATGTTCTCTTCTATTGCTACTCTCACATTTTTCCTCTTGTGCAATTTCTTGGCAGATACTGCAGACAGTGCCTTTCATGTCGGCTATATGAAACGTCTCTTTCTCAGAACATTCATTTTTTTTTATGTAAGAATACTGAGTATGCCAGCAATTTTATGTTCTTGGCGGGATTCAATAAAATACTCATTTAAATTTATACTGTCGACATTTAAAATTCGTTGAGAAGCTTTCAATAATAACAAGATATTTTTCACGAAGGTTTCCATCGAAATGCTGACAATTTAAATCGAAGTCCCATGTACAACAAAAACGGATGTTCAAGATTGCTTAATCGTAAGTGAAATCGGGAAAAAACGAATTCTGTATTATTTAAATTAATTGGTTTGCTCGTAAGAAATAAGGAAGAAAGTCTTTTTAGCAATTTTTATACATTAGCATTCATTTGATTTTCCTGTACGCACATTTGTCATAATCGAATCATATTGAATTTTTATCAGTTTAGAAATGGGTCTCCTGTTCATTATATAATGAAGTGTCAAATTGATCCCTAACTTTTTAAGGAGGTAATCTATATTTTGGCTTTACTTAGAAATGGTATATACAAACTACAAACAAACCTTCAAGAAATATATGGAAAAAAAGTTAGCAAGAGCTTTGCAACTCTTTCCCAAACAATAAATTACATAAAATGAAACCAACCATATGAAGGCAAAGCTATGCACTGTCCAAAAAAGAGGAGTTTATACTAACCAGGCTCCGTGTAGGACACGCATCTATCATGCACTAATACCTGTTAAAAAGGGAGAAAGACCCAATATGCATGAGATGTCAAGAAAATTACATAGTAAACTATATACTGACATGTAAGAACTTGAAACTAACCCGAATCAAATATTGCCAAACGAATAACCTGAGAGAACTCTTTAACAGGGACAATCCGGATAATATTTTTAAATTCGTAAAATAAACACACCTATTTACCAAATTCTGAACAAAATTTTTTTTAACATAAGTCCAGTTTATAAATACAAAAACTAACTACAACTTTTCACACGACTATAATGTTAAAAACACTTAATTTAATTTCATTACTAATAATAATACACAAATATAAAATCCTAACCCTACTTGATTTGACATTAGATGACTCACTCGATGATAAGCCATTAAACAAAATAAACAAACAAATACAAATAATAAGTCTGAAATTGTGTTACATCATCGATAACTGTGAACTATTACGAATTAGGAAAAAGGAAAACATCAAAAGTATGCAGCTACCAATGACGTATGCACAGTATCAAAATTGACATTTGATTGTTTTTCACAGATTCATTTTCTATGGCTTATCAACTCTTTGCCGGTTATTTAAAGCCATTAAATATTTTTAGATCGTAAGAATCTTTTTAGATAATAAGGGTTTAGTGATACTTACTAATTAAGTCTTACTAATTTACCTTTAGTTGGGAAGATGAAGTTGGTTCATAACTTTCCCAAGAGTATTTGTGTTTAAGTGAATTTATATAATTCAAAATTCAACAAAAATTTATAAAATTCAAAGTTAAAGAAAATTAAACAATTCCTACAGTAAATTTTAGGAAATATGTTATTTAGGTATTGGAAAATAAAAAATATCTTCGGGGATGACAATAGTTCTCTCTCATTCTGTTTCATCCACTTCCCTTTTTGTTTGTTTCACACTATAACTATCTAGACAATAGTTACTTTATTATTTTTCATTATCAGACATTCTATCTTTCTTTCTTTCTTTTTTTATTTCCGATTTTTCTTCCCCTTTCCACTTCTTTCTTTCTCTCTGTCTTTCTTTCTTTCTTTTCCCAGCATTCTTCCATTTTCCACTTGTTTCTTTCTTTTTCTTTCCAGTTTTACTTTATAATATCTACCATTTCGAAAAATATTCATAATAACTTTTTTTTGTGTGGTAGTTTCATATAAAATTTGACGCTGCACCTCTTCCTACATCAATCTTGGTATGAATCTATTAACCATCGCTCAACAACATTGACTTCAACAGCTTCACTTACCTCAGTTCGATACAACTACAAAGGTGCAGATTAGAGAAGGAAGATGTGCATTAATTTTTTGCTTAAGTTAATAAACTTAAAAACCTAGAAATTAAACCCAAATTTCATAAAGCATCTTCAAATGTAATAAAAAGTCAATAAGATATTAAATAATTGCTGAAAATATGTTAATTTGTAAAAATTACTAGGTAGTTAAAAAATGCATTGACTTAGATTTCGTAAATTTATGTCAATTCTGTTCATCCACACTAGCTGCCATCACCTGGGGACTTACCGATACGCCAATAAAGATAAACGAGAAACAGGACCCGTCGTTAAGAAATGCTTCTATATTACTTTTCTATGTTTTTCTATAATTTTCTATTTGAAATACACCAGAATATTTTACTTACTGGAAATAGTAAATTTAATCATTTAGCTTTAAATTAAAGCTAAAATAAAATCTTCAAGAATGCGTTTTCATTTTTAAAATTCATTTTAAACATTAGGTATCGAAAATTCATTGGACGTACCTTTTTTTCTATGGGTCTCCTACATGGAAAAAGTCTATTGGTCTCATCCCAAAAAATAAATGCAACCGAAATGCAAAAAAAAAAAAATGTGTATTTGAAATTAAAACAAAAAATATATTTACTTATGGATAATATACCGAAAAATATTAATTTATGAGACTTGGATGAATTTGTTTAGCGGCACATCAACCTCTATATTTTGCACACAAATTTATGGCTTCAACTAAATATATTTTGAGCGCAAATGTATGTCTTCAACTACAAATTGTACAAAACAACTAAAAAATGTATTGTTGGAAATTTTTACTATAACTAGGTATTGTTGGTATTTTTTTCTATAAAAAATGGATTGCTGGTATTTTTACTATAAAACATTCTCATACTTTCATAGCGTTTTATTTTTGTTTAGCGGTTTACTATTTGTCCACAGATGGGACCCTAGCAGTTGCTACCGCCCCGGGTCAGGATGGACCAGGGAATAATAGCAATTCAGAGGTGATTTCACGCTGATCAAAACCACCCAATCAGAAACCTTGTTGCCGGATGTAGTTATATATATATATATATATATATATATATATATATATATATATATATATATATATATATTGTTGTGGATTCCGAGATGAAATTCGGTCTCCAATGAATGACAAACGCAAGAATTAAATATAAGAAATTAAATGTATTTTCACAATAATACAATGGGTAATACTGTTAGCAAATCCCGGATCGCGGTTAGTAGCAATAATAATAATAATAATATATCTATCTATCTATCTATCTATATATATATATATATATATATATATATAGTCTCGAAGTAGGACTTCCTTAGAGTCTACGTGATTGTAACTGTGACTTCTACAAGCAGTTACCTCACACTATTACTCTACCTCCAACTCAATCACAATCACAATCTCTTCACACTCTCTCAATCTCTCCCTATTCTGACTGACTCTGGGTATTTAACGGCAGCAGTCCAAGTAACACTCTGGTCTAGTCCACTTGTATGAAAAAGGGGAGAACCCCATAACAATATATATATATATATATATATATATATATATATATGAAATGAGAACGAATCGAATATAAATTCCAACGTTCGTAACATTAATTTAAAAGAGGGATCAATCCAAAAGTAGAGCGATATTCTTTATTTTAGGATAATTACATCAACATGAGAATAAACGCTACATAAATGCAATCATGTTTCGATGCGTACCAAGATATATCATCAGGCCTTAGTAAATGACTGGTTAGTAGATGATTTATTGAAATTTAAAACCACATACAACCAAACATACAACCTAACATACAACATACAACAAGATAAAGAATAAGAAAGAAAGTCACAAGATTCATTCTCTTTTCCAGAGAAAAGAAAGAATAAGGGAAAAAAAGGTAAGAAAGAAGCGGGAGGAGATAGCAGCGAAATTTGTTTTGTTTATAATCAGATCCACCAATCAAAATGGTCTACGTTAAGTAAGAGGTCATGACCACCATATTTAAAATCGTTGACAGCTTAGACGTTTTATTTAATCCATTTAAGTTTGCTACAATGTAACCATAAGACATATGACAATTCCAATGAGAAAGGAAACATAATTTAACAAGGCTATAGATAAACCGGAAGTTAGAATTTCACAATTTTATCGTTGGTATATGGCCTTTTAATAAATGGAAAAAAAAACATGAAAAATCAAAATAATTATACAAAATTATTAAAATATAAAGATCAAACAAAATCATTTAAATAACTAGGCCAAATAAATCTTTAAGCATGTAGATCACATAAAATTAATTAAAATATATAAATCATACGAAATAAAATGCAACTGTTACCTAATGTACAAAAACTACTAAGTCAAAATTGATCTTACAAACAAAAGATACAAAAGATATGAAGCAACAAGGTTATTCTAAAATATAAGAAAAAGCAATTATCAAATTTCAAAATCTAGCAAGATTGTCGTGTCAAAGGTAAGATATGTTTATAGTTAATCGTTAATTCAAATCTTTGATGTAGTAAATCATCCCTATTGAAAAACCTGATAATCTGCATTTTCTCCTGTTTACACAGAAAACAAGATTCATATAAGGGACTACATGTTCTTGCCAGTTTTAAAATTTTCCATTTAACTTCAGGAGTTTTATTTTCCTTTTTCAACTTCCAAAAATATTTTGAAAATGAAGTGTCATTTCTGTAAGTAATATTAGTAAAAGATGATATATGTTGATACCACCGTGTTTTGAAATAATTATTAGTACTACAAATATGAAACTTTTGATCGTTCGGGTTTTCTATTGTAGAGATAGAAAAAATATACACAAGGGATTCGGTTAAACATTTGTTAGACAATGGGCATTGGCTAGAATTCCTACAATTCCACTGTTTACTGTCCTTAACAATATTTTCATTAGTGCTTGCATTATGATTAAAATTATTAAATTGGTTTAGAGTTTTATTGTTGCACAAATTTATGATTTCCTCGACATTATTGGTGCAACTATAACTAAGTTTTAATGTATCTCTATAGAATATTTTATTAAGAAGGTTGCTTTTGGAAAATGTTTATCGATTAATTTGAGGAACTTATGGCCTAACTTAGTACTTACTAATTGATTAAATGGAGTTGTGTACCAGATGATCTCCTTATTTCTATTTCTTTTCTTTGAATTACTATCATCATATTCTCTAAACTGAATTTCGGCGCACTTACATCCTCTATCCTTACGAACGTTATGTTTCTCAAACACATCTTTATCCGGTGAGTGGTTGCTGATCCTACGTTCAACAGAGGATTAAAGGTGTTGGGTGATTAGAATTGGGGTAAATATAGATTGGGTTTACATTATTTTTCGTAAAAGGCTGACCGGGGTTTTGAGTGTGCTGGTCTTGTTCAGATTTTTTATCACACTAGATAACACGCTCTCTTCCAGAAACTGTGACTAAGGTCTGCTCAGCATAGACAGGTGGGCTCTGTGGGTGTTGAAAAAACACAAATGTGCCTGAGCGAGCGTCTGCAATGGGGATTGGCTAGCTGCTCTAGTAGACAAGTATCCTCGAATACGAGTGGTCTCAGCCATTATATATATATATATATATATATATATATATATATGTGTGTGTGTGTGTGTGTGTGTGTGTGTGCTCGCGCTCGAGCGTGTGTGTGTGTAAATATATATATGTGTGTGTAAATATATATGTGTGTGTGTGTGTGTGTGTACTTGTTCCTCGGTCCATTTCTCAAACTTGACAAGTAGATTACTCGCTATTTCTTCTGTTTCTCTTGTCTTCGATGCACCTCGTAAGTGTTACATTCTCCAAGCTTTCTTTCCTCGTTATATGTCTGACGGTTTTCGGCTGGCTATTTCTGATTGTTATCAACAGGTTCTTTGCAGTCCCAATTCTCCTTGAAACTTCTTTATTTGTTGTATGCCCTGTCCCTGGTATTCTGAATATTCGTCGGCCAAACACATCTCGGTTGTTTCAAGTGTACACTTAAAATGAAATTGCATTCCTTGTGATGCAAAGAATCGTTTATTATTATTATTATTATTATTATTATTATTATTATTATTATTATTATTACTTTATGACCACTTAGGATATGAGTCTTTTTTAGATTTTCTCATTGATATAATCCTGAACTTACATAACATGTTAGCACAAAACATCCTACTTAAACATGTGTGTTTCATTATGGAGATATTTACTGAGCTTAACTCAATGGGGTACACTGGATTCTGATAATTTAGTTTATTTTGGCAGAAGTCCACAACAGACATCAGCGTAAGTATATCTGAAATGTTCTCGGCTCGTCCAACTGCCCAAAATCTCCCATTTATTTTCATCCTTTATTTGCCAGAGTAAAACTTTTCAACATCATATATCGCAGACGTTTGTTGCTTCTATTTTTGTTTAACGGTATAGCAATTACTTATAGGTCATTTAATACCAAAATTTAATTTTCTTGGGAGCTTTGAAGTAATAAAAATATGATATATGTTATTTTGCTTTCACAATTTAATACATGTTAGATGAAACACTGCTTTTCTGCATATACATGTTTGTATGGACATAATTACTAGAGGCAATGATATGTATGTTTTATTTTGTTGAAGTTATATTTTGGAATACAGAAATTGTAGAATATTATATGGATTAATGTCATGAAAGAGTTTTTATGTTGGTTGGCTGGTTGATTTTAGCCTCATATCAACTTATTTAATGGCTTCCACTAAATATATTTTGAACGCAATTGTATGCCTTCAACTACGGAGAAAATGTATTGTTCGATATTTTACGAAAAATATATTGTTGGTAATTCTACTATAAATAGGAATTGCTGTTAATTTTTTTATATGAAAATATATTGTTGGTACATTTTACTATAAAAATATATTTTTATACGTTCATATTGTTTTGCTTGGGGGTTCATTATTTTCAAGCGAAAACTGATGAAGAACACAAATTCTCTTCTTTGCAAGTATTTCCAATTAAACTTTGAAATGCACTAGAAACAACACACTGTCGGTTAAAAGAAATGGTAAACCAATTCTAGTTGCACTTTCCTATCTTTTAACCTTGGTTATGCCTTGTTGGTTGACTAATTCATAACGCTGAAATACGTAATTACTTTCCAAATATACTTAACTAGTGATTACCATTCAAGATTTTGTGCTAAATCCTTCTCAACAACAAAATATTTATCTTCTTTTTTTAGTTTAATTTAAAAATAAGATAAGAAAAAAACGGTCATTCCATGTTTTACCGACAAGTCAGTTTTTTCATGTCATCTTCCTTCAGTACGTCCATGTACTGAAGGAAGATGACATGGCTCTACATGGATTATTTTTTTATTTTTTATCTGTGTATTATGATGCTTTCTTGGGAAATACAGATGAGTGGCTTCTCGTTTTCTTCTTCACTGTTTGGAATTCAGAATTTTTTTCTTTTTTTTTTTTCTACCCGATAACCCAATGTACCCTGCTATTTAAACTATGACAGATTAGATACTTTTCCATATTTTTACTGAAAAATATTGTTTGGTTTGAGGGGGGCGTCCAGCATTAAAATATCGGTAAAAATACGAGGAATCAATTTTGAAAGGTAGAAAATGAAGATACTGAGTTAGTGACATCGTATAATCTATGGGCTATCATTCTGGTGCGAAAAGACAGGTTTATCGAGTTCTGATAAACCTTATTCAAGAAAGGTCTTCTATCATTTCCACAGTAAGATGTTTGAGCCTGATATAGGTTTCCGACCGTGACATAGCGGGCTGACGTGAGAGGAAGGACCCACCACACCACCACCACCACCACCACCACCACTCACTTTCAAATCGGTTCTTGAATTGATTGGACATTAAAAGTGTTCAGTGGTTCGACACCAACAGATTGATCGCAGACTGTTTCGTGCGGCTGAGTTTGAATACATTTATTGGCATCATGGACAAATAACCACGTTCTTCATTGAACAAATAGAAAGCGATGCGTGCAATGAACATTGCTGGCGTGACTCTTTCGATGATCACACTCGATGTAAAAGACAAAAGGCTTACGTAGAAAATGTGTCAGACATGGGTTTAGAGACTTTTCTTTGGGAGAAGCAGTTACAACTTAGATTATTGTAATTTTAGTTTATCATTAATATACATCTAATAAGATGGCCTGTCAACTTTTGTGATTCCAGTTTGAAGGAAATGGCTGTAAAAGCTCTTTGAACTCTGACTGCTAAACACTGACTAATTTTCAGAATGCAGTCGGGACGAGAAGACAATTTGGAAGCTCGCTATGCAATAAGTTTTGTGCTGACAGAGATGGGCATCGAAACATTACCTCAGCCTCCCTACAGTTCAGACCTTGCTCCCTGTGACTTTTGGCTGGTCCCCAAGCTGAAGGAGAACCTCAATCAAGATGTAGACGGCTGTGACAAGGGTCCTAGACACTTTCTATTTAGATGACCTCCTCGAGACATTTACGAAGTGACTGGAGTTTTATAACAAGTGTATTGAAGTCAGAGGATCCTACTTTGAAAGACATTAGCATTTTGTACTTCTTTGAAATTAATAAATACCTCCCCTGAAAAAGTTTCAAAACTTCTGGAATACACCTAGTATTTCAAACCTATACTGGATATCAGAATTCAAAGACAGATAAAAGGCTACAATCTAATTTTTCAAAAATACTTGTCGCTACGTCATTTAGGTTTAAAGCAAGATTGGCGCAATTTGGCTTTGTGCCATCGTGAGATTAGGGTTTGGAAATATCCACAGTACACAACCTGCATTTGACTGATTTCTCTCCCTGAGAAAAACAATCGCAATTTTGCCACTGATAAATTATATTCAGTACTGGAGTCGATATTAAACAATATAATATTAGGTTGGTGCAAAAATAATGACGTAATAATGTCGTTTTTGACGTTAAAAAATACGTCAAAAAACGACATTATTACGTCATTATTTTTGCACCAACCTAATAACATGGCTATAGCACCCTACTTCTCCCCAAATACTCCATGTACTCCTATTAAAATACCAGTTTAAACCTTTCAACAAGAAAAGCAAATTAGTGTTCTGAAAAAATATCCACAGTATCAAGATGACATTCATAGGTAACCATTAATCTAAACCAATGGTTCCCAACCTTTTTTGGCCATGTCCCACCTAAGCATCTCTAAAATCCTGATACACTTCACTTGCGATATATAATTTAAATTATTCACATGGGGGAAGCCTAAAAGGCCATTAACTTAAATTTCAAGTTCTTAAGGAGAGTTAAGTTAATGGCATTTTAGTAATTATATTATCATTTAGTATATTTATAAAAATATTGTGTTACTAATATAAATATATATAAATATAATATAAATATTATATACAGTACATACGTAATACATACATACACACAAATATTTTTATGTATGCATACTCTATAGGTAATGTATGTATTAACACACACAAACACATACTCACACAAACTCATTCGAAAAAAATCACTGTTAATAACACATTCTCGAATGTCCCACCCCCATAAAGATCAAACTCTCCATTGTGGGGTATTTTGGGAACCATGGATCTAAACTGAATCCCCAATGAGGATTGAATGCACTTCGAGACGATAGTAATTATATCAATACTTATGAGGCTTAGTTTAGGCTGGTGCAAACGGCCGCAAGTAAAAAAAAAAAAAAAAAAAAGATGTTTGCGACAGCACTTCATGTAATGGGATCATATTGCCATTGAAATCGGCATCAGATATCCTGTCTATTTACTGCGGCTCATATACTGGGCATTGTCACCAGCGAATTATCTACTAAGTGGGGTTTGGAACAAGACCTCCAAATATGAGGCACGCAGTGAGGATTGAACTCACTATACAATTATAATGATCTTCATGATCCACTTGTTAATCATTAATTGGCGACTAGGTCCCTATGTCGGAATAATCTATAATGTCAAATGCTAGTTGTTAAAATTTATCAGTGTTAGGCGAAGCACGTCCTGGAGTAATGGCTAATCAGCTATTTCTACAATTTATTATTACGGAACAGTGAGTTCGATTCTCACTGGGTGTCTCATACTTACGGTCTTGTGCCAAAGCTAAGCTAAGTTTATTATATAAGTTCTACTAAATAAATGCTAGAAAATGGGTCCTTCAAGCTAGTCTACCAAACCCATATTGTATAGTAGGTACCGCCACTAATTCGGTATACGTAAAGTTTAAAATGAATTTTTAAAAGAAAAAAAACTTTCTTGAAGCTTTCATTTTAGCTTTCATTGAAAACTAAAGGATTTTAAATTTACTTTTTTCAGTAAGAAAAATACTCTGGGGTGTATTTCAAACAAGAATTATTTTGATCGAAATCGATTTTTTTCAGTAAAATCGATGAAATCGGCTATTTCCAATTTTAAAAATCTTGCAAAAATAATATATTTCTAAAACGTTATTTGAGGAAAATTAACAAATTTAAAGTTAAATTAATTTGATTTGAAACAAACATTATTATTTATAGCATACAATGTTGTACACAGGCATTTCTTAATCATGGAGTCTAATGTTCCTGACGTATCGATCAATTTATCGAACGTCTAACGTGTTGACAAGTTAAATATGGTGATGCAGAATTGTTAGCAGATGATAAATTTTATATGAGGGTTTTTTATAATGAAGGCAGCCCTTAAAATACGTAACTTTTTAATGATAATGTCATATACAAACTCTCATACTTAGAAAAATTCGAACGTTTCAACAAAAAAATCGAAAATCTTTTAAAAAATATTTGGGGTCTTCAGATTGTAATAAGCTTTGCAATATATGATTAGTAAATATAGTTTTATTTAATAACAATATTTTCTAAGAGTTACACGATTGAAACTGAATTTTAAAAGATTAAAATACTTTTTAAATTATTTAATTTAAAATTGTAAAAAAATGAAAACAAATCTTACAAAAATTCATTTTTCATGGAATATAATTTTTCTTCCGACAATTGTCTTTAATATACATTATTCATAAAAGCAATTAAAACCCTCTTTCATTAAATAATGTTTTAGTTTTAGTTTTATTTTTTTTCTTTCGATTCAGAACAGATTTTTGGTAAGACAGAATCTGATTTTACAAAAAGATTCGGTGATTCAAATTCATCAAATAATTTTGCTTTTAACTAATATAGTCACTAAATTTATCACATTAAATTTCTCAAGTTTTCATAAAATTAAGTAAGGATGTGAAGGAACACATGTAAAAATGTATTTTTACCAAGATTTTCTAATAAAAACATTTTTAAAATAATTTCATTCATTTGAAAATAAGTCCTGAAAATTTAATTAAAACCCGACAATTATTTAATTTTTTCAAGAATTTCTAAATTAATGTGTATCACGTCAAAAAAGGCTAAAATTTATTATGTCAAAAGTGTAAATTTCGCTGGGGCAAGAAAAACAAGTTTTTAATCAAAATTTCGAATTTTCTAAAAAGGAGTAAAAAATTTCATTGCGTATTCCAAAAATATTTTGATCCTTCCCATTAATAATAAGAAAGTCTTTGACGATAAAACTACGTTTTCATTACTTTTCGAGCTTCTTTTCATCACGGGATGCTAATTGCTAGGGATTTCGTGGAATTACCTATTAGTAAATTTGGTCACTGAATTTGTGCCAACCTGATAAAAGCGAGAAGCCAAACATTGATCGGAATTATATTTGTATTGAAGTTCAAAATGTCGGAGGCAAATTAACCTGGATATACTGGTGCCATCTGTTCATTTATTTCAGGAAATTCAATCCAAATGAATCTTGAAATTTCAGTTGTTGAAACAGCTACCATCGATTTCAAAGCTGAGTCAAACAAAATCGAATGTTCTCCATTATGGGCCCAGAAGAGAACACGATCACGATCAGACAGCGACTAGTTTTGTAAGCCACGTTCTAGACACGAGCAAAATGGACGTTACACTCATAATACTAAGAGACTAATGGGTTTGTTAGGAAAGAGTTTTTCCAGTTTTTACTTCTCCATTATAGTCATTATTATATCCCTGATATATTAACACCTTAATACAACGGACAGAACAAAAGTGCTGAAATAAAAGAATGACAAACATTCATTGTTCTCAAAGAGGATCTTTTTATACTAATTTATACATACTTGTGACTAATTTGTTCCACACAGAGAAACTATAACATATGTATACAACAAGCAGTGTGAAAGGGACAAAAAGCGAGATGGTCTTACTTGTAAAATTTCCCAAGTTTAAAAACAGCAGACAGGTGGCGTTCCTTATATTTATGGTGTGACCACGTGGGTTTCTCTGTGGGCTTGAGTACCGCTCTGTGCGTGTGACGGCTGTTATCTCCACGGTCTATATAGCAACTCGCGTGAGCAGACACATCTTGCCTGCTAAATAGTAACTGATGTTCGACACTATGAACAGACGTCATTCACCAGCCGTCGATGACTCTCATGTCTTTGTCTCAACCAAAGCACCAACCTTTGCATCTTTATGAGAATATATAAAAGTAAAAATTTAAGATAAGCCTCTGTTAACATAAGAAAATTTCTTAGATAGATAGATAGATAGTCCGTACGTAAAACAACCAAATGAAATTGAATGAAAAAAGTAATCGAGCGAAATCAGTGAACGAACTTTGATTGGTTCACTGATATCGACACTTGTGTCGGCCAGTAAGCAAAGCAAAGGATCCGAAAAAAATGACAAAATGGCGGTAAAGCCAACGAATAAAAATTCAATAAAAGTTTTATCTGTCATAATATTGACGAGGAAAGATATTTACTATGACTGATAAGAATTTCCTTCATAATTGTTACGAACAAAAATCGAACGCATACGTGCTCTGGGCTATTTGTATTTACTTGGCTCAGCCAAGCTTTTGCTTTAAATGATACACGTGTCTTGACGTCATCATCATTGTTCATGGTTGTCATATCCATAGGAAAACTCAAACAGTATACTTATATGACGTTCAGGACGTGGGCGATTATGACTCTCCACAAGTTCCTATCTTTTGTAGATATAAACAATGTTTGTCCTTTTTCTATCCCTCCCAGTTCATGTTCTTTCATCCATTTACACAAGTGCATTACGTAGGTTATTTGCTGTGTACTCCCCCTCCTTATGTCCTGTGAGTGTCAAATTCTCCAAGCCCTATTTCCTTATTATGTATCATGTTCTTAAAAGCCCTCTGTCAAATCAGGCTGAAAACACTGATTTTCGTTCGATCACCGTCTACTTAGATGTGTCCTATAATCCGGAATATGTTTCTGCTTTAAAGTAACCCACGAAAGGTTGATAAACCGTAAAAAATAACAAATCATTGAATCAGAAAATCTTAGATATTTAATTTATTCATTTCAATATACTTGTATCATTTCCAACTATTGTTTTCATCTTGGT
Source organism: Acanthosepion lycidas (assembly GCA_963932145.1). NCBI lineage: Eukaryota > Metazoa > Mollusca > Cephalopoda > Sepiida > Sepiidae > Acanthosepion > Acanthosepion lycidas. Next base: position 35,960,110 of record OZ010594.1, on the reverse strand, counting down.
TGATATTGATGTTATTGAATAAAAACAAAAGGAAAACTTAGCTTAGTCGACGCTTTTAGTCCTCTGAGGAACTTTATAAAGTCAAAGGTAAGTTTTCCATTTGTTTTTATTCATCTTGTGCTTTTACAGATATATTCTATCAGAAATTTTTACAGATGTTATTAGAGATAACCTTTCGACCAAGTACTCTTTGGTAGTCATCAAGTTTCCATTGATTGTCTGGTTGGTTGGTTGGTTGGTTGGTTGGTTGGGTTTTATGGCATATCAACCACTGTGGGTTATTTAATGCCAAATCCAGTTTATATATATATGCCAAATATATGAATTTAAAATGCCTATTTTGTATGTAACATTTTTAGCAAGCTAGAGCTTATTTGCTTGCACACTGCTAAATAATCCTAGGTATTTTTGTTTAAGTCAAGAATTTCCATTTGATAAGGACAATTTATTTGCAAAATGGTAAAAGGTAGGATATGATCATTATACATCAGTCTACATCTTTGATAAGAGACCAATTCTTTTTAAAAAATCCAATATATTTTTTGGTTCAGTTTTTGCAAATAATTTCTTCATGTTCTTCGTGTTATAGAATTTTCTACGGATATGTACATTCTATTAGTATATGTTTTGCAGTGTATTGTTTTCCACAGGAACATTTAGGAGAAGGTTCTTGTTTTAGTATGAAAGAGTGAGTCAGTCTTGTGTGTCCAATGCGTAGTCGGGCAATAGTGGTTTGTTCTTTTCTTGTTTTAAGATTCAGTTGCCTTTCCTTTAGAATTGGTGCTATTTGGTACAGTTTATTATTGGTATTTTTGTCCCATAGTTTTTGCCATTTTAGTGTTATTGTTGTCTTGATTTTATGTTTTAGGTCAGTGTATGGGATTTTGATGTTTTGGTCAGGTGTCATGTTAAGAGCAGCTTTGGCTAAGGAATCAGCTTTCTCATTTCCTTGGATTCCAACATGGCTTGGGATCCAGCAAAATGTCACCTTTTTGCTATGTGTCAAGGTGTTCAGTTTGTTCAACAATAAGAGGGCTATTCTGTTGTGCATTTCGCTATTCCGGGTCGGCTTACAGTACCAGGTGTTCCCAAGCGGTCCCCCGTCTAAGTACTGACCTGGCTCTACGATGCTTAACTTCGGTGATCGAACGAGAACCGGTGTTTTCAGCGTGATTTGACCGTAAGCTTGATTGTCTGGTATGAAACATTTGATTATTGCCATATTTATATTCCTGTCAGGTACTTTTCGGTCCTGCTGAACCGGCACTTCACTACTTAATCCAGGGATTGAACACAGATAACCAGAGGGTACTTGGTCGAAACATTGTGTCTATAGATCCTAACCTGGAATCTCGACTTCAGTCAGTTTCTCACCGCCATGACATGGCTTCTCTCTGTCTTTTTTACAGATATTTTCATGACAACTGTCCTGATGTGGGTTTAACCTTCAGTCTGATCATTGCTCACGAGTGAAAAAAAGAAACAATTTCTAGCAGTAAAGGAAATTTTATTCTTGGGTTGTAACCTATTGCTATAAGGGAGCGAGGTTTGGTGGGAAGCGTCGGTGAGAGTGGAGGTGAATGGTCTAGTGGGTGTCTTCCCTCCTCTGTTGTTCTTCGAGGCCCGCTTCGTCTCTCATTGCGCCTTTTCGCATGTTAGTCAGTTTTATGAATAACAATTTTCTTTGTCTTGCCATCTTTGCCTAAAAAAAGGTAATTTATCTTCATCCCTTGATTTATTTTTTTCTCTATTCGAGACTTTTGCTCTGTATTTTGAAGTTAACTTCACTTACTGATAACTATCGGTCGAAAGTAAATGTTCCGAATCCATTTTTGTGACATGTCCAACTTTTTTCACTCTAACGAAACATCAGTTGGCTGATATTGCTACATTTCTCTTCACTAAAGTCTTTCACAATCTGTCTATATTTCTGAGATGAGGTATTATGTACATTATTTACATTATTCGGACTGTTGTCCTCATCTTTTTCGCCATATTTATCACAACGTTTCGGTCGTTGTACGCTCTGGCCTTCTTCAGTTGGTTGGAATGTCGAACTGAACCCTTTATTTCGCTCACTGGAGTAGACTGTTCTAGTTCCACGTGCCATGTTTTGATGGATGTCAGTTATCAGTTATCTCCTGTTAATTTCCCTCTGAAAGTTCTCCACTGCCTTAACCGGGTATTGAACTCACACACTTTGGGTCCTGTCACTGGATCTAACCAACGCTTTTATCCACTGTGAAATTTTACAGGAGATAACTGATAACTGATATCCATGGTACATGGAACTAGAACAGTCTACCCCAGTGAGCGAAATAAAGGGTTCAGTTCGACATTCCAAGGCCGGAGCGTACAACAGCCGAAACGTTGTGATAAATATGTCGAAAAAGGTGAGGACAACGGTCCGAATAATGTAAATAATGTACTAAAGTCTTTGCATTCCTTTTATTCCCCTGAGTAGAATAAATAGAGTGTTCAGTTCGGAATTTGCTGAAGGTAACCCAAATAGACAAAGAAGGCCGGATACTTTAATAGTCGAAACGATGTGATAATGGCAACGATGAGAACAATAGGCCGCATGTATATAATGATAACTTCCCTTTCCAGAAATTAAAGCAACTTTTGTTTTTATTTTATTCGACATTACAAGTGTAAATTCTTTCTCAGTGATTGTTAATTTTGTATCAAAATACATCAAGTGTGTAAAGTAAATGTAAGCATTGTAAGTATATAAGATAAATATTTGGTTAATGTCTAAATACCTTTCCCGTCCCCACTGCACATTTATTGTGTGCATTGGCTTGTTATCAAGATTAATCCTGATTTCTAGAGAATGGAAATGTGGAAAACTTTTCAAGTTACCCAAAATATAGATAAATCTGATGTTTTGAATCAGACGTAGGGTTCTTTCCAATTTATCAACAGCCAAATATTGTTGGAATGGTAAGCTGTAGTACGGCTGCGTCTAAGAGCTCCACCTCGTTTCTTGTAAGTAAGAGGGCAGATGTCCGCAAGTATAGATGCAAATGTTTACAGAAAACGAAAGGTATATAAATATTAGACCGAACAAATTAAGTATTTATATATTCTATTGATATTTTTCGATTCTTTCTTTCTTTGTCCGTTTCTGGAAATGTTTTTCCTTCACTTTTACATTTTTCTTTATTGACTGTTCATCTTCTTTCCTTTCTTTACCTTTTTTTCTATTTTCTCGTTTCTTTCTTTCTTTTATTTTTTTTCACTTTTCTTTGTGTTTCTTTTTTTCTTTTTTTACTTTTCCTTTTTCTCTTCTTTCTTTCTTTCTTTTCCTTTTATACTTTTCTTTTTCTTTTTGCACTTTCCTTTTTCTTTTTTTTTTCACTTTTCTCTTTCTTGCTTTTTCCTTTTTCTCTTTTTTGCTTTCTTTTCTTTTTTCACTTTCTCTTCTTTCTTTCCTTTCCTTTTTTCATTTTCTTTTCCTTTTTTATCTACTTTTCTTTCATTCCTCCTAATTTTTATCTTTTGTTTCGTGTTTATTTTTTCTTTTCCTTTTTCTTCTTTCATTTTAATATCATTTTTTGTCTTTTCTCCTCTTTATTTCTTTATTTATTTTATTAATTCAAGTCATTTGCTGTTGATTAAACTATCTTTTCATGTCATGTACCCTCTCTCTACTACGTCCGTGACAATTTGTTTTTAGAGACATTCTCTTGTACTTACAAAATTTATATAAATTGCCTTATATTTCTAGCAGCCACAATCATATTAAACACTACCTATAATAATTCTTCTGTTTAAATCATTAAAATTAAATGTCTCCAAAAATCTGATACGACGCCAAAGAAATAAAATCATTATATTAGTATCTTAATTTAATGACATATTCAGTTTTTATGGTAGCATAAAACGTGTGTTTTTATATATATTAAAATATTTATTTGGGGGGATGTGAAACTTTTTGTCTTCTTTCTTTCTTTTTTCGTTTCATTTTTCTTTCTTTCTTTCTTTCTTTCTTTCTTTCTTTCTTTTTGCTGTTTACATTTCCTCTTCTTTTTCCCTTACATTCCATCTATTCGTTCTTTTTCTTCCGCTTTCTTCTCTATACGTTTTTGTTTTTCTTTCCTGTGTTTTTATTTTGCACTTTCTTTTATCAGGCCGTTCAATATTCCTTTGTTCCCCTCTGAACTTCTACAATGCAGTCACTTCTAACGAAAAGTTGTTTGAAAGGGGGCATTTTTAACACAATATCTCAATGCTTAACATTGCAGTCATTTAAAACTAAATGCGGATGATATTTTTTGAATGGTGAATTTTTTTAACAATATATCAACGCTTAACTCCTATAATGCATTCATTTGAAATGAAAAACAAATTATATTTTGTTTTTTGAAAGGTGACATTTTAACGCAAAATATGTTTGTTTTTATATCATCTGCTTAAGTTATTTCTGTTAATATTTCATTTTAATTCAAGAACTGAAGAGTAACATTTTTAGAAAACAGGAGTTTTAGATTGAATCAATTGCTAGGTCTGCTATTAGGAAAGTTGGTTCACTGTGTCGTGCCAGAAAACCTTTGCCGTCATAATCCATCTGATACATTTAAAACTGCATTAAATACTCGTGCCGTATCAGGTCTGTTGCTTCTCGAGATTCGGCAAAATCAAAAGAAGGTTCTGTAATATTATTGTAGCTAACATGGCATCTCGACTTTAATCACTTTCCCACCGCCATGTCATGGCTTCGCTATATCTTTTCTATAAATATTTTCATGTCAGTTGTCCTAATGAACACACATCCTACCTTTTATAGGCAGGATGTGTGTGTGTGTGTGTGTGTGTAACGAATGCACGGCCGCAATTTTCGACGGATTTGCACCAAAATTTACATGCACATGCTCCAAGTTAGTGAGAACGCCAAGACCGACTTTGCATTTCCCAACTCCCATTGATAGTGGAAATCGATTTTTTCATGCTTCTACGGCAGTTTTAATGTAGTTTGTGGCCATTTTCTACTGGTCAGAGTGAGAGCCTATAGCTGGCTGCCACGAATAGGCAGGAAGATTCTATTGGCCAGCGTGAGAGCCAACAGCTGACTGCCACGAATGTTAACTAGCATGCTAGCATGCAAAAAAAAATCGATAGATGCATTCGTCACAAGTGGGAAAATTTAAATCTGCATGGCACTTTACTTCAATTGGCTCATTCGCTTGCTTAAGCTCAACGTTGATTCTGATTCCGCAGAACTGGGTTGGGTGTGAAAAAGTATTTGATGTTAACATTCTTTTTTCATTCGGTTTTTCCAGTTACGAGTCCTTTTTTAAAGCCGATCCTTTTGTGTTCATTTTGTTTAGTTCTTTTTTTGAAACAGATTTAATGCTTAGTATAGAGCTTAGAAAAAATTCGCAGTGTGAGATAGGCAAGAAGTAAGGCATTTTGCAACATCAGCACGGCAAAGGTTTTAAAGGCAAGGAAGGGCAAAAATATTTTAAGTCAAGTGATAGCGATTGCTGTATGAGTCGTACGATTTTTGAATCAAGCACGGGCAACGCCGGGCCATGCTGCTAGTATATATATATATATATATATATATATATATATATATATGATGCCAAGTGATTAAATAATTTATTCAAATTTGCTGCTTTTGACTACAACTTCCTGTTTAAAAAGTCACAATTATAAAGAAAACATACTTTTAATTCTAAAAGTAAAATTTTATATTTCGATACATGACTGACGAAGCAGAAGATTTTTCCCGTAGTATTTTGCCATTATTTTCTGCAGTAGACTGGTTGACTACCAAGGCTAAACAACCCAGCCTGCCCTGCTATTCAACCCCATAGCTGGGAGGAAAAGAGATGCAGTCATAACTTTCCCAAGAGTATTTATGCGTCAGGGAATATAACGGACTCAACTGGGATTCGAACTTCGAGTTCTCGTTCCCAGCTGATATTCTTGACACCACAACGCACATCCAAGGGGACATACCATACTGAAAGGGATATTTACCGTAGCCCATTTTAATTCACCAAGACAGAACTTGGATATGTTAACACTCTTAATTAAGGTCAGAAGCCATGAGGGCCATGCCTGATGTATTATTATTATTATTATTATTATTATTATTATTATTATTATTATTATTATTTTCATGCAAGTACCAAAAATAAGTAAAATAATAAGAAACGGGAAAATTTCGTTAGAAACAAAGAAAAGAATACTGAACTGCTAAGTAATATCAATTATTCAATATGACAGTGAATGCTGGATAATTTGCTTACAGTTGAAGAGAATACTGGAGGCAGCAGAAATATGACTCTAAAGAAGGATGGTGAGAATAAAATGGCCGGAATATGTAAACAACGAGGAAGTCTGTAGGAAAAATGAAAACAAAAATGACATTTATACTCAAAGTTAGAGAGAGATGAAATTTCTGGAACATATTATAAGTCCCAAGATGTCTTGAAGAATTTTTACAATCACTGGACGCGTATAGATGACAAAAGGGACAGTGAGTGTTAGCGTGTCACTTACCTGATGACATTGCGTGATAATGACAGGGCGGGAGGGTTAGGGATGGCAAAAACAAAAACAAACAATACTAAGGGCTATAAAGGATTGGTGGTTGTAGAGAGCCATGATCGTACATGTCCTAAAGGAACACGAAACGAGAAGAAGAAATAAGTTACGGTTTTACTGAAGTTCACGTAACCATACGTGTCAGAAGGACTCTCCTCAGTATTTTAGTAGTGCAGTCATCTCGTAGCTATCTGTCCTCTCATTGATTTCTATCCTGATTTCTAGTTTAGTTAGCCTGTTAGTGGTATCTTTGAGTCCCAAATGTTACGGTATTTCATGAGCTCTCTGGCAAGGTCGAGCTGTTTATTCTGATTGTATTTACCCTGTAATGTCACGGATAAAACGAAACCCACTCTCTGATGTATTCTTTTTTTTAGTTGATTACGAATGCTAGATCCGGTTTTCGATATTGGATTGTTTGATCCGCTCGAATCACAAAATCCTTAGAGATATGACGTATTTCATTCTCTAAGCATCGTTTTGAGCCACTATTTTTATTAAACATTTCTCCCTTCTTATCAGTTTATCTGCCATTCTCTTGATTTAGCTTCCGAAGTTTTCATACATTTCTTTCACTATCCATTTTGGAATTCTCGTTTTTTTTTTATACTTGTGTAGTATTTACTACACTTAGATCAGTGTTTCCCAACGTACGCCCCCTCTTGTGGTCTCTGTTATGTTGGAAGTAGGCCCCGGGAGTTTTTATTTCATTTGGAGGCGGTGAACATACTCAGGGGACGGTGAGTATTCATTTTTTTTTTTTCAAATTTTCAAAAATTATTCAATATTGGCTACAAAAGAAAATTTCTGAAAAGTATCTAAATCTGTGGGAAGCTATGAAACTTTTCTTCATTGCTTTTCCAACTTTCTATATGACTGAATGTGTTTTCACCGCACTTAAACACTTTCTTAAACAAAGAAACCGACTGAAAACCCACAAAACAAGGAGATCTACGATTACTTCTTAGCATGGAACCTATAGTTAAAGCCTTAGCCAGTCCGTACCAAAGTCAGCCATCGCATTGAAAAGATTGAGATAAGGTATCAAATAAAAGTTTTTTTTTTAGCATTTTAATCATTGGCATTTATAACATAAATGAAAAGTATATTAAATTTATTTTTCACTAATATCTAAGTGTTATCTTGCTATGAAAGATGAATTTGACAAGGGACGCATTGAGAACAAAGTTTGTGCCCAAAGGGGACGCTGGTTGAAAAAAAGGTTGGGAAACACTGCCTTAGATCACGCAGGAATACACTTTGCACTGTGTCCATCAGATAAACCGGGAGTATGGTGGATTTGAGTAATGGATGGATATCCTCGATTCACCGTATGTTACTAGCTGCCCCAACAGATGAACACATGATCGACCCAGCTGCAAATAGAATATTCATACGTGGGAAAAAATCCGAACACAGGTAAACACTTACCCCAAAGAGGAGAATCTCTTACATCCACACAAGAATGCATGCTCTATGTTCGAAGAAGATCCCAAGGCTTCTCACCTACTGGCCAACGCTGATTGACGAACACCGGAGTGAAATAAACAGTAATGCTACATTATTCACATACGAACTATTATCTAACTGAGCCCTTTATTTGATCTACGGGGACAGACTGTTCTCGTTCCACTGCCCATGTCCAGGGTTATTTCGTCTAGTTCTTATTTTTGGCGCTGCTTAGTTATTGCTCACTCTTTTCCACTGAGTTAGAGTACACACTATCCAGCTCAAGGATTGAACTCACATTTGCTGTCATCAAATATACGAACCGACGCTTTAATCCACTTGGCTATTATCCCATAAAAACAGGACGAACAATTTCATTCATTCATTCACATTCACTAATGCATACCTTAAAACACTTACTCACACAGAACTATATTCCATCACTCACACTCACTCAACCACTGACAATAGAAACACTGATCTCATTCATTAAATCACTCACTCAAACAGACACTCCACCAGTCACGCTCATACTCTCCAGATACAAATACTCACTCACTCAAAATACAAACACCCACTCAATCGAAACACAAACACTCACTCCAAACACAAACACTCACTCACAAATATTCGCACACTCAAACCACAAATACTCATTAATCAAAACAAACACTCACTCACTCTCAAAGCACAATCACTCACTCACTCAATACACAAAACAAACACTCACGCACAACACAAACACACACTCACTAAACAAACACTCACCCACAACACAAACACTCACTCACTCCTTAAAACAGACACACACAAACACATACTCCATCATTCACACTCACATTTACTCACAACACAAACAATTACTCATTCATTAAAACACACTCACCGACACATACTCTATCATTCACACTTACGCTTATTCACTTCCAACACAAACTTACACATTCATTAAAACATTTACTCACATAGATATATACTCCATCACTCAAACACTCACTCAAACACAAACACTTACTCATTCATTGAAAAACTCAAACAAACACATTCACTATCACTCACAATTACTCACTCATGAAACAAACACTTATTCATTAAAACACTCACCCATACAGCCATATACGCTGACATTCAAACTCAAACACTCACTCACGCTCACACTCACACATTCAGCAGAAAAAAACAGGTTTGATCGATCTTTATAAGCACCTCAATTATTGTCCCAATTAGCAAATTGCATGTGAATTCTCTTTGATCTGCTAGCATTGTCTCATTAACCATCGCTTTGCTGGGAAATTACGTTAACATTGTTCAGCTATGAACGAGATGAAACGCACTCAAACTGACGCTTTCGTCGTTCGGTTAGATTACATTCAAATATGAGACTAAAACAAGAGGTCGATCCAGTGTTCGCATTGCTTGATTACAATAACTGATCATTTAATACGTAACCTGATGCAGTTATTAGCTGAATTTTGATCTGAAATCTTCACTGTATAATGTACCCACTATGCGATTAATAGAGAAGCATTGGCTGCAGTGCATTGACAAGGATGGGGATTATAAGGAAAAATTAAAATAAATTTATAAAATAAATCCCATTTCAGAAATAAGTTACTGAGGTTTAAAATAAATGGGTTTTCGTTTTTGGGTTTTCGTGATTAGATTAAGAATTTGCTTATAAAATATAAGAAGTCAAAAGAAAAATATTTTCCTATGGTATATTGTCGTGTGACGCTTCTTGAAAATTAGACGATAAGTTTTTTAGTCCATCATAGATAAATGGATATTTTAGTAAGGAGGTTTACAAAGCAAATTTCTGCTTGAGGAAAAAATTGTTGTTATTCGTCTGTCAATCCACGAATTGTTTTTACTGCCGAACTAATGATCAGATAGATCCTAAAAGATCTTCTGCCTCTTTACCATATTAGTTCTCTAATTTACCATTTTAAATTCCAGTGTGATACTGATTATACAGAGAGGACGGCTCAGTGGAGTTTTAGATTGAATCAACTGCTAGGTCTGCTATTAGGAAAGTTGGTTCACTGCGTCGTGCCAGAAAACCTTTGCCGTCATAATCCATCTGATACATTTAAAACTGCATTAAATACTCGTGCCGTATTACGCTGGCCAATAGAATCTTCCTGCCTATTCGTGGCAGCCAGCTATAGGCTCTCACTTTGGCCAGTAGAAAATGGCCACAAACTACATGAAAACTGCCGTAGAAGCATGAAAAAAACGATTATTTCCACTATCAATGGGAGTTGGGTAATGCAAAGTCGGTCTTAGCGTTCCCACTAACTTGGAGCATGTGCATGTAAATTTTGTTGCATATCCGTCGAAAATTGCGGCCGTGCATTCGTTACACACACACACACACACACATCCTGCCTTATATATAAATATATATATATATATATATAATTAAGTTATAAGGAACTTGGTAAACCGAATTGGTAAATCCAAAGAGGATGAAATCCTGAGAGCTCAATGTTAGGACAGAGCTAATATGTAATGAAAAACAAACCACTTTAATGTACCATTACGATAATTTATTTCACCTAAATCCTTTTTTAAGGATTCAGGATCATCAGGTAAATCTTCCAACAACGAATTGAGAAAAAAATTGGATTAGAAATTGGTGGGTAGTGTAATTTTTGTAATTTAATAGAGGGGGTTGAGAGTGGTAGTTAAACAGACAATATAAAGTATAGGGAGGGGTTAATTTTATATCTCTCTTAAGTATGTTTTATATTGGAGTAGGAGGAGTGACAGAAACTTGACCTCTTTATGTATGTAGGGATTCACATGAATACATTTGTGAGACATATATGAATAAATGAAAATTAATATTACCCTCAAATTCTATTAAATAATGAAACCTAATCTTTAATTTAGTTTACCAATGTAATAAATAAATTACATTCATAAATTAATTTTAAATATTAAAATAGATGTTATATATATATATATATATATATATTTTTTTTTTTTTTTTTATATTGTGGAAATACAATTAGTCGGGTGAATAAACTATTAAGATTTTAAATATTTCTTATGTCCTAGATAAATATGTTTATTACAATAATAGTTATATTTAGTCCTGAAACTATTTACTTAAAAAATTAAACATTTAAGTTAATAACAAATTTTTTTTCAGACATCGAATTTTCTATCAAACATTGTAAACTATCTTTTACATAATTTTGTTAAAACAAAATTATAACAACCCCATCTCTCTTTCCCCCTCCCCCTATCTCTCTCTTTACCATAAGACTCACTTGTATACATTTTCTACAATTCATTTCCGTTTTATTAACCATCTAAAGAGGTCAAGTTTCTGTCACTCCTCCTACTCCAATATAAAACATACTTAAGAGAGATATAAAATTAACCCCTCCCTATACTTTATATTGTCTGTTTAACTACCACTCTCAACCCCCTCTATTAAATTACAAAAATTACACTACCCACCAATTTCTAATCCAATTTTTTTCTCAATTCGTTGTTGGAAGATTTACCTGATGATCCTGAATCCTTAAAAAAGGATTTAGGTGAAATAAATTATCGTAATGGTACATTAAAGTGGTTTGTTTTTCATTACATATATACATATATACATATATATATATATATATATATATATATATATATATATATATATATATATATGAGAACAAGTAAAAAATCATCTCACTTTCGCTATAACATATCTTTAGACAAGAGTACGTATATTTTCTCTCTCTCTCTCTCTCTCTCTCTCTCTCTCTCTCTCGTGTGCATATATAATATATATATATTTCACTGAGCAGACTGTGTTTCTTGTCACAAATTAATTATCTGTATTGGATATACTACCATCTCCTTAAGTAGACGCCTCACCTTTTACTTATAGGATTAAAGTGCTATGAAAAAATATGCGTCAACCCACAATTTACAAGAACGCTTAAGAAAATTTCTGGTCAAAAAAGCTAAAATTCTATATAAATCACATTACCAGAAATATCTCGCTATTAGAGAGGTTATATATATTAAACATTACTCTCCTTTTATCAAACTCACCTTACTTAACAGTGGAAATGGAGTGTTAAAAGTATTTTTTAAAAGTAGAAAGATTCTACGCGAATTCCAGCCGCCCTCAACAACCGAAGGCTTGGAATAAACGCTCCTATTCAAAACAACAGAAAAAAATATATACAACAAAACATGAGAAAAAATAACAATACCAGAAACCAAACCCCCTTGAAAATGGCTAAAGAAACGGACGAAAACGATTGGGACAGTGAAAATCATGGATAATTTGTTTACTTCCTCACTCCCTCCTACAAAACGGAAAAAAACATATGGATACTGGAAAAATTAAATAAAAATTTAATTAAATATTCCTTCTCTGACGTATTTAATGAAGGATGTTTAAAAGAAACGTTGCTGCCCAAATATAGATTTATATATATATATATAGCAGTACTGGTGGAATCCCCCAAGCCTTTTCATTTGTTGGCAGTAGACCATCCACGTCTCGCATGATTGATTTTTAGCTTTGTACTCATTGAAAATTCTGTACTGAGACCACAGACGTTTATTCAGTTTTCCAAATGCATCGCTAGCTTTTCGTATGCGGTTGGAAATTTCTACATTAAGATCAAAGAACATGCTCAAAGTACTCCCAAGATACACAAACGCGCAAACAGCTTTCATCTTTTTCTATTGACAAAGATGCTTGGTTCCCGATATGGCTTCCTTGGAGTTGACTGGTACATGACTACTATCTTTTTCAAACTAATAGTCAATCCCAGTCATGTGTATGCATTAGAAAAAAACATCCATGAGTTGCTGCATATTTCCTTTTCTTGCAGTTGTCTGGCTGTGAAGACCATATCTACAGTGTCACGTCCAGCCCTAAAGTCCGACTGTGACTCCGGAAAAGCTTCATTAGCAATGTGATGCAACAAGCGATCTAGCAGAACTCCACAAAGAACTTTACAGACAACAGACAACAGCGATATGCCATGATAATTTCTACAGTCACCCCTGTTCCCTTTGTACAAAACAGCCATGGCAGCATCTTTACTGTCATCCGGATCACTGTTGTTGCCCCAGGCATCTAACAACAACGAATGAAGCCGATGCAAAAGACTTTCTCCTCTGTGTTTAAAAATCTCGGCATGCAGCCCATCCATTCCAGATGACTTTCCACCATTAAGCTTTCTGTCAGCACTTTCAACCTCCTCAAACATTGGAGGCTTCGCGAGAAATTCTTTAACAGTCTTTTCATGTATAGAACTGATAAACTCTTCGTCAACCTCTGAGTGCCTATTGAGAAGCTCGTCACGCCATCTCAACAGAATATCATCAGGACCTCAAAGAAGTTTTTTTTGCTATCTTTAGCCCTTAGATGGGCAACAGGTGAAGTAGAAGACCCATAAACTTCATGAAGTATGTTGTACATGGCCTTACTATCCTTCACATCCGACGCAAGCTGTATTTCATCAGCTTCATCACCCCACCATTTGTTCTTTATCGCTCGCAGATTTCTCTGTATCAGCTTTCATTGTCTTTAACTTGGCGCCAGTTTCCTTCTTCTTATCACCAGGTAAATCCTTATGAAGTAATGTAGAGTGAAGTTTATTTTTCTCTTCCAAAAGCTTTTTTTCTATGTTCTTGTCATTCTGATCAAACCAATCCTTATCAGTAAATCCAACATTAGCACATACCTAATAAAACTGCCACCTTGAAAGAAATCCAGTCATTTCACTTACTAAAGCCTACATCTTATCGACTAGATTCTGTCTAATATCAGAAACTTGAAGACGACTAACATTCAGCTTCTTTGGAAATGATACCCCTACCCATCTTTTCTTTTTACGGACAACTTGACTCTTGCTCTTGCCAGACGATGATCAGTCCAACATTCAGACCCACGCATTGCACGCACAGTACATAGATCCTGTACATCACGGCGCCTCACAAGAACATAGTCAATTATGTGCCACTGTTTTGATCCAGGATGCATCCATGTTGTCTTATATTTGTTCTTTTGCTGAAACACTGTGCTGCCAAAGAACAGTTCCAGTTCCGTGCACATCTGAAACAACAACAGACCATTGCTGTTGCACTTTTCAATCCTATGTTTACCAAGAATCTTCTACGTCTCACAGTCGCGATCCAACCGAGCATTAAAATCTCTAAGAATGAAAATGTTGTCTGCTACAGGTACTTTCCTAACATGAGACTTTAGTTCATTATAAAAAGCTTCCTTTGCTTCATCTTTGCAAACCATGTTTGGTGCATAAACACCAATCAAGGTTGCATATCTTCCACATACTAGAGGAACTATCATAGTGATCATTCTGTCATTGACACCTGTCGGAAACCCTTCTACCTGACTAGCTATTGATGTCCTAATGACACAAGCAACACCTGATTCTCTCTTTACCTCCTTCCTTCCGCTCCAGAGAAACGTATAGCCACTAGATTTCTCCATGAAATGACCCTCCCCAAGAAATCTAGTTTCTGAAAAGGCCACAACATCTATATCATATCTTTGGAGCTCATTAGCAACCAACGAAGATCTTCTCTCTGGTCGCTGTATATTTTCTTCAATATCAAGTGCGTACATTCCAGTACCCAAAACTAAGTGGTTTTTACACAGTAGGATGATGAAGACCGGTCCCAAGCTGCGGCGCCCTGGGACCTCTGCTGGGTCATACTCTTTTACATCTGGTTCCAGAGACCTTATTGCAATTGACTTCGATTGTATTAAATACCTTCATTGTAATGCAAGTTGCCTTTTTTAGGTTACGGCTAGTCATAATGACTACGATTAAGGAGGACATCTCTCCCGGTGGTTTAATAGCGCCCTCAGAACACCAGGCTGAGTATTTCTATGTCCCAGTGCCATGGTGTTTACACCTATTACACTTTCGTAATATTCTGACTCCAGTTTGTGGGAGGGTTAGCTATTTACCCACAGCTGGGGCCCTAGCAGATGCTACTAACTCGTGTCAGGATGGACCTAGGAATAGCAGCAATCCACGCTCCTCAAAACCTACTGATCAGAGGCCTTGCGGTCGGATGTAGTTCGTCATCTTACCCAAGAAAAAAAAAAATATATATATATATAGGATGTTCAAAAAATTGACATCATTAATCTAATAACGTAGCCAATTCTGGCTCAAATGATCAAATTTTCACAAAATGTGTAAAAACAAAGTTGACTGTGCGGACTTATCTCAATGAAAATCAACCAGGAAGCTGGTTCTCGCGTGCAACTGATAAGGACGATATGCTATTGAAATGATCACCACGTTCACTTGACTTGACACCTTGTGATTTTTCTATGGCTCTATGTGAAAGGACAAGTATATACCCCTTCTTCCTACCACCCTTGAGGAACTTAAGCAGAGAATTACTGAGGCGCTGGAGTATGTTATGCAGCGCATGCTACAGCGTGTTTGGCAGTAACTGGACGTAAGGTGGTGCCCATACTGAACATTTGTGAAGCTTTCTGGAATCGGTTATAAAATCTACATCCGTTTGCATATCTTGTTCGAATTTTAATAAATAAATGTTATTGTTCAACACAAAGTCTATTTAATTTCGTTTACTTGGGCCATGTAATTACTCGGATACTCACATTTTAAATGATGTCAGTTTAATTCTTTGGAGACACCATATATATATATATGTATATTAGAATATACTAAATTTTTCAGTATATTTTCATCTTGTTTATAATTAGTATGCATTTGATTACGATATAGGAGATTAATATGTTTGAGATTAGTAGAAGCAGTATTATGTACTATTTGCTTAGTATTGAGATTTCTAAGAAAGTATCTTATTTGTTCATCAACTATATAGTTTGGAAGGCTATTATTAATAAGTGTATGTTTTATATTCTTTAGTTCACTGTAAAAAATCTGTTTTGTGGAGGAATTAGTTTCTGCCCGATGTATTAGATTCTTTATAATTGCTATTTTGTAGTAATATGGACATTCGCTCTTGTAGTTAAGTGTACATGAATTTATGCTTGTAGGTTTTTTGTATGGCGAAATAGTAAATGAAACCCAACCTAAACAAAACCTAAACCCAATCTAAACAAAATCAATTATGGCATCTCTACAAATATTCTTAAATGTCTATAATTGGTAACAGAAGCCATTGGCTTTTGATTCATACTTCTACAATTCACTCTCACGTGGTCATGTGTGACGTCATGAGATGCGATGCGATTGTCGCTTCTAGCGTCTTATATGCGCGTGTTTATCGTTGCTTAGAAATCTTCTATGTAAACATTGACAGACTATCATCACTGTCGTGTCCGTATATTGTTTAATATGTTGTAATTGACATATTTGATAATGGCTTAAGTAAGCCGAAAGCTTAGATTGTATTAAAAAAATATGGATCACTACTGTGAATTTCTTTCTTCTTTCAACGATAATGTTATTAAACTTATCAGAAGTTACGAAAAAAATTTACATAAAATAAATAGACAACACTTCTCTATATTATTTAATGAAACGTGTATGAACGAAAAGATGCTGCCTAAATACACACAATATATATATATATATATATATATATATATATATATATATATATATATATATATATCAAACTACCGTCTCACCCAGTATATTAAACATCACCATATAAAATAACCAATAAGGATTACAAATTTCTACCTGTTACATATACACAGTCAAAAACAAACAAATAACCAGCTTTAAATATAACAAATAAACCCCCATTTTTTCTTCCAAAATTTAACAATAAATATGAATAATAATAATTTTTACCTATCATAATTTCACACAAACCCCACCACACGTATATACATACATGCGAGGAAATATTATTCAGCAGAAAAATAAAATATATGACATGTATACATTCACGAGACATTTCCGCCACACTTCCAATCTTTAAATTTCAACATACAAATGCGTATGTATAGACACAACACCACCCGTATACATACATATGTCATATCCGAAACTGCCCACATATGTTTATATATGTATGAGTCCCGACGGACGACCAAGTATGTATATGTGTCTGCATACATCGATGTTTGCGTTAGTACGATGAAAAAACGACGAAGTTTCCCCCACCACTTCCACAATAACACCAATACACGCAATCTACATAAACCCAAATTTTTAAAAAAATTAATCAGTTTGTCTGACGATCGCTAAAGCGTGAAACCCAGAGTCACAAACTCACATCTATCTAACCAAATATATATATACTCTCATCACCAAAGTATTTTGCTGGCTGGAAATATTAAATTTAATCTATTAGTTTGGAATGAAAACTAAAATAAAAGCATTTCGAATTATTTTTCATTTTTAAAATGCGTTTTAAATTTTATATATCGCTTCATTTTGCAGGTAGCTACATATACGTATATATAACATCCTGTCTTTGGATTTTCCTATTTGATTGGTTGTATAGATTTTTCAGTTCTATATAGAAGCGCTGATGGGAGACAATTAAAAAAAAATAAAAAACTAATATGAAATTGATTTTTATATTTTCTTTATTCTTGAGAAAAAAAAAATATGTGAACCAACTTTAATCAAATGTTGGAGTTAACTCCTCCTTAATTTCCCTAAATGTTCACTAGGGGACGCTTACCCTACTCTATAAATACTGGGCGATTTCTTGCTTCGTTCTCTTTTTATTTTGCATTTCAGCGGACACATTTAAATTATTAAAAATACACTTTTAAGTGCCGAATCTAGGTGCGTCGTCAGTGTTGTTGCTCCCATGTCACTACAAGTTTCGGGTCTAAATAAACAACAAACTTCTTTGATGGGCGACCCGACCGAATATGATCAGTATTCGGCCCGCACTCAGAATAAAATTTGCTACTAGCTTTAGGACTTGCTTTATATAAGTTCCCCCAGAAAACGGCAACTAATCAAGACTTCATTTGGGCTATTCGATGTTATAGATCAGGTATGCTTGGTTCTACTGATCTTCCTAAATGTGGCCAAGACAGGGTGTTTTTTGGAAGAAGAGAAGAAAACAAGCCAATATATATATATATATATATATATATATATATATATATATATATATATATATATATATATATATATATATACATTAATAAAATAAAGACGATTTATTATATTGGCTCGTCTTACGACTTACCTTTCTTTCTCTTCCTCCCCTTTTAACTTCTTTATCATATCTTATTTGTTCGGTCTTTCTTTTTATAACTTTCCTTTTAATTCTTATTTTTTCTTAACTACACTTAACAAAATGTTTACAATAGGGTGATTAAAATGATTTACACTATTTACAAAAAAAAACCTCCTAAAATACCGTATGAATAATTTGGGATATTGATTGAAAATCTAAAGATGTGATCTCTCGCAGATATTTGTGTTTTGCCCACTTGTGGGAAAACGCCATGAAACACACGCATACACGTACATACGAACATTCATCAAAATACAAATTCTTTATGTTCACGCACAAACACAAATGTTGACGTCTTTGTCCATTGTAAATTTTGTTGTTTAATACATATACTTGTTATATATATATATATATATATATATATATATATATATATATATATATATATATTAGGTTGGTGCAAAAATAATGACGTAATAATGTCGTTTTTTGACGTATTTTTAACGTCAAAAAACGACATTATTACGTCATTATTTTTGCACCAACCTAATATATATATGCATATATATCGGTCTTGTTTGACTTCTTTACATCTTCGGTTGGAATCAACTTGAGTCCGCCATATTCTTGTAGTGGACCTTTTTAATATTCTATCTGGAGTTACACCCGTGTTCCTAATTTAGCAACACGTAAACCCACGGTCCGCGACACAAGTATTTATTATTTACTATTTTACAAAGAAATAAATATGAAAATGATTTATTTTTATTCATAAATTTAAAACAATATCTGAACAAGAAAATTTAATTAAACCCATAACGACAAGTAATTGTGATTTAAAATGTTGTAAAAATACATTTTCCTGGGTATTCCTTTCATTAGTTCTCGCCAATTCACTAAAATAACTTAAGAGCATCTCTTCCTCCAAACTAAATATTCTTTTAATTTTAGATTTTAGGCGAAACTACAAACACCCAATATTTTGAAAGTATATCTCCCTATTCATTGGATGAAGAAATTTTTCGTTGTGTTTAATTACAGAATTTTTACCGCAAATATTGCATTGTAGTTAACTTACATATTTTGATAATTTTGTAAATTTTTATAAATTTCTAAATAAAACGTATTACTTTCCTATTTGCTTCTTTATAAAATTAAACATAGTAAATCTTTGAAAAAGGTAAATATTTTTATGATCTTGTAAAATAGCATTGACGAGGATGTCAAAAGTGTATACAGTAATAGCGGTGTCAAGGGAATGTCCTTTTGATACGTCGTTTTTTTTTTGTTTTCTTTTCTTTTTTTTTCTGGGCACGAACTTCTGGCTTGTTTTGATATAATTCTCTGTCTTTCCATGTTATTTAATTTAACACTGAGTCTGTCTTTTTGACAAACAATAGTTTGATACATACGGGTTTTTACGAGAGTCTTGAAAAGAGATTTTAAAAATTAGAAACCAAATGAAGGAATCATGTAGATGATAACATTACTACCCTTAACCAGACTGTTAATTAGTATTAGCAAGATGGACTGATATTTCATATTTAATGTCTGCCACTTGCTGATAAATGATATTTTGCTTGAGTCACTTATTGATGTTTGAAAGTTACCGTCAGCCACTTGATGATGTTCATATTTAGCATCAGCCACTTCCTGGCATTTGATCTTTAATGTCAATCATATCGTCAGTTATAATTGCACATGAAGAGAAACGCCGAAAATGCAGTGATGATTAACTTTAAATTTATGGCATATATACGTCAAAATTAGAGGTTCTCAACCTTTTTTACTTCTAGACCACTTTTACTCTTAACTGTTTTTTTTCTTTTTGGTGAACCCCCATAAACATTCTTTGAAAGTAAGCTTATTCTAGTTTTTACTAACACGTAAGTTTAGGAATTGTATTATAGAAATAATAAACGCATGTGCCTTATTTTGAAGTAAAACTAATTTAATGAAGATAAACTTGTATTTAACAACTAAATTCTATGAAAGATTTATTTACACTAGTAATATAACTCATCATAAATCATTTTAAGATATGAAATTTGTAAAATAAAAAAATACATATTATTTATATATTAAATTAATTCATATAATAATTTATAGTATAAATTATAATATTTATATAATTTTCCTTTATATATATATATATATATATATATATATATACATACATATAAAGGAAAATTATATAAATATTATAATTTATGCTATAAATTATTATATATATATATATACATTTATTATATATATATATATATATATATATATATAATATATATAACGGGTGTTCCAATAATTTGGACAGATTTTATGAATTAAGTTTAAGCGTCTAATGATTTTTTCTTTTTTTGGGGGGAGCAATTTCAACCATGGAAAGATTAACAATCAAACAACGTGTTACAGTTTTCGAAGCCTATTACGAAAATGGACGTTCAAACAGAAATTTAATGAGAAGTTCTCAGGTCGCATCATCTTTCGAAACAGCAAATCAATTGGCCACCATGATCGTCCGATTTGACGCCTTTAGATTTCTTCCTTTGGGGGGTCATCTCAAAAGTTAGGTCTATGCCAACAAACCAACAATACGATATTATTTTTCACACATAATTACCATGACTTTAAATGATATGATCCAATAGAGAAATAAACAAATTTTATTTTTCACCAATAACACTGATTTATTTACTGCTAACTTTGATCCCTCTTAATGAACCATTTTTAATCTCTCTCTCCCTCTCTCTCTCTCTCTCTATATATATATATATATAATTCCTTTATATATTCTTCTCAGTTTTTATTCAACACTCAAAACATCCGGCACAGTAAAATGGGCGCTAACTTACATCACTTGATCTTGTTTTCTGCTAGTCTTAGAGTTGGTGGGGGTTGTTTTTTTTTTTCTATTTTTAGTATTTTGATATGGCGTAGATTACTGTAGAAATTCCAATTCTCATTTGTAACAATTCGTCCGAAGTGAAATTGCTCTATAGACCACTGAAATATTACCGTGAACTCCCAATTTTCTATTTTTTGTTTGTAGACCCCCAATAATTTTGCATAGATCGCCAGAGTCCATATGGATCCCGATATATATCCACTGATTTAGATGCACAACCTAGGCAATTTCATTCATTTTCCTACATTTTGAGTTTTTGCTTTTTGCTTTTATTGCTGCTGTTTCTGAGTATCGTAGATTGTAATAGCAGCAGTTTTAAGAAAGGTGAGAAGTCATATGAACGGAGGCGTGAAGTTACTGTGGACGATTTAAAAAATTAGTTCTCTTTCTATGCATTTACACCCTAATAATTTTTTCCTCTCTTAAGAAAAAACTGCATACTTAATTTGAAATTACTGTCAAGCATATTACAATGAATTACTAATGCAATGAGTGTGTTGTTTTATAAAATATCCTCTATGTGTTCATATATTCTTTTATTTTAGTTTAGTTTCATGTGATTGTAGTGCTTGGGAAGAAAAATTCTTAAAAATTCTATATCAGTTAAGTTTTGGTAGAATGAAGATAAATTCCACCGAGTAAATAATCAGAACATACTGTTAATTAGTTTCAAAGTAAAAACCGTTTGTTATTGAAAATTATTTAGGATAGATAAAGGTTGATACTAGACTTAAAGGGATTAAGATTCTAGTGACCAGAGAAGTATCCTCTTGAGAATCTGTCCCGTAAAGCAGCATTTCCTGGGAAAGAAGCTGTCCAAATGAAACTTCCTCCTTATCAATAGAATAAAAAGGTAACGAGTATGGTCCCTCTCAGTGTCAATGGCAAGGCGTATTGTAGTGAAGACAAAGAAGGTTTTACTTTTATACATACTCAATAAAATAAGGAAATAAAAACCGCTATATATAAATAAAACTCAGGATAGGAATAGTCCACTCCAGAGTGCAGCTGTAGGGGTGAATGGATTGTGCCCATTATTTACAAGTCAACAAAAGGAAATATCATCTCACGTATCTTAGTTCTTACCCAAAACAAAGCCCAAGAATCACCCAAGGTAAAAGGTTACTGAATGGGGTTGTTTTGTAGACGTAATATTATGAAAATATTGAGGGCAGATAACCCTAGACTTGAAGAGATTAAAAATCTACTGACCGAGAAGAATCCTATCGGGAATCTTTTCCATTAAGCAACGGTTTTTGGGAACAAGCTGTCCGAATGGAACTTTCTCCTTACCAATGGAATACAAAGGTAATGAGGATGGGTTGACCCAGTGTACTTGTTTCCATGGAGGTTCACCTATCATCCGGTTCACACTCCTTCCCCGTCTTTTGGGCAGGAGTAGAGGTTTATACATTGTTTCTTCTTTAGGGTTGAGTTTCCGGTTTCTTCTAAAGTCTTCTTGTTCTTTTTGACACAATAAACCCTTGCGTCTTAGTGGCGTTGTCGCCTTGTTTGGGGTGAAATGACAGGAATACATTCTTTATTTTTTGTTAGTCATGTCAGTGGAAATATATAAAACCTTTCTAAAACAGAAACTATTATCTGGAATTGAAATGAAAGCACTAATGGCACTTACCTGAATCCATAGTAACAATTCAGGTTTTGGATTTAGTAAATACTAAGCAATTTAAATATCTCACTATATAATATATTTAGTATAAGAGATAAGGAAATTGAACATAGAATAAGTTGTACTAAGGTTAGTTTCGCTCAACACCGCAATTTCCTATTAAACTAAAGCATTAACCTAAGAAATCAAATCAAATACTTAAATACTCATAAGATCGAGACTTTCATATGGATGATTTACATGACGCCAAACCCGTCCACATATCTAAACCAATGATTCCCAAAAAGGGCGGTATCGCTCCTCCTCAATTTTACCTTTCACTTTACAGTGTGTCCCATTTATATAAAAAAAAAAAAACTAGCAGCATAGCCCGGCGTTGTCCGTGCTTGATTCAAAAATCGTACGACTCATACAGCAATCGCTATCACTTGACTTGAAATATTTTTGCAATTCCTTGCCTTTAAAGGAGTGCCCTTTGCCGTGCTGATGTTGCTACATGCCTTAGTTCTTGCCTATCTCACACTGCGAATTTTTTTCGAAGCTCTATACAAAACATTAAATCTGTTACGAAAAAAAGAACTAAACAAAATGAACACAAAACGATCAGCTTTAAAAAACTGGAAAAACCGAATGGAAAAAGAATGTTAACAACAAATACTTTTTCACATCAAATCCAATTCTGTGGAATCAGAATCAACGTTGAGTTTAAGCAAGCGAAAGAGCCAACTGAAGTGCCATGCAGATTTAAAATTTTCCCACTTGTGACGAATGCAGCTATCGATTTTTTTTTTTGAATGTTAGCATGCTAGTTAACATTCGTGTCAGCCAGCTGTTGGCTCTCACGCTTGGCCAATAGAATCTTCCTGCCTATTCGTGGCAGCCAGTTATAGGCTCTCACTCTGGCCAGTAGAAAATGGCCGCAAACTACATGAAAACTGCCGTAGAAGCATGAAAAAATCGATTATTTCCACTATCAATGGGAGTTGGGAAATGCAAAGTCGGTCTTGGCGTTCTCACTAACTTGGAGCATGTGCATGTAAATTTTGGTGCAAATCCGTCGAAAATTGCGACCGTGCATTCGTTACACACACACACACATCCTGCCTTTTATAGATAGAGATATTATGGGAAATACCAAGCTACTCATTTGACTTTGACATGCAATAGTAGCACCAAGAAAATCTAATTAAAGGTTGACTATGCATTGGGGTGGGAGCGTTAGGGTTGTGTCTTGTTACGCAATGTTGAGGTAACCCCGAAAAAGGCTTATGAATCACTGATCTAAACTGTCCGCTTTCACAGATCAATGATTAAAAAGGCTTATAGTGAATATATCACTTAGCGATGACCCTCCTTCAAACCTCGTGGAGTGGCGCTACAGAATCACAAAGAAAGAACTCTACCAAACAAGAAAAACGTGACTTGAAGACATTCAACAACAGCGATGACAACTAAAATAGAAAAGCATGACATAATTCACAGAACGTGGTCTGGGGGTGGAAGCGGAGGGAAGCAGCTTGCTGAGAGCTGCAAGGGATAGAAGTAGGTGGAGAGCCATGTTCGCCTACGTCCTGAAAGGACATAGCTCATAAAAAAAAGAACAGATACTACACTTTGATCCTAGCCCGATGGCCAGAGAGTGAAGAAAAATCTAAGTGCTGGTTATTTGATAAACAAATGCCGAATGTTTCCTTATAAAGAAACGGCTAATATTACCATTACTGTTAGGATGGGGAGAACAGATATTACTCTTTGATCCCACCCCGATTGCCAGGAAGCGAAGAAAAGCGTAATTCGGGTAGTGCTGGCTGCTCGATCAATGAATGCTGAATGCCTCCCCATAAGGAAATGGCTAATATTACCGTTATCCTTGCATGCACATACAAATGTATGTAACAAAATATTCATAATGTTGCATAATAATTGTGTTCTATTTTTAATCTTTTAGGTTGTGCAAGATTTTGTCCGGGCTTGTCTGAAACTGAAACAAAATAATAATTACAACAACATAACAAGAAAAAAAAACTAAATGAAGCACGACACATTTGTGATACATCACAAAGGATAAAAAATACTGAAACATGATCTGAAGTAAACAATTATTTACACAGTTGAGCATAAATTTGGTATACGGCTGTATTTTCTCAACTCTCAAGTGAGGATTGGACAACAGGTTGCAAGACCAACATGATTTTCACTCATCTATGGTAACGTATCCATCAAATGCTAGCACACATATATAAACCCATTCAAACAAGCTTGAATAATAATTGTCAGTCCAAACGCACACTTTCTATTTATCTTGAGTCTGGTTTAATGGGAGAAACGGTTTCATATTTCCAATGAAAAATCCTCTTTTATAATCCTAACTTTAAAACTGAGATTAAATAATGACCTTTGGGGTATGTTCAACTACCTCAGTCACAAGGCAAATTTTCACATCCTTTGTCTCATATCTAAATATTTATGTGGCTCGAGACATGTTTGATATAATTATTTATTTCCAACCAGCATCTTCAGTCAGTTTGGTTTAATGATATATCAATATCGTTATGGGTCATTTAATACTCAAACCTGCTTCACTTGAAAATATTTGATTACTATTGATAACCATTCCGGTAGATTCGTCGACCTAATTTCACTCACAAGAGTTGGGTCAAACCGTGGGATATATTTTTTTTCAGAAAATTCCCAATGGTGCCACCACTGGGACCACCTACCCAGGCTGTTATTATGTAGGGGTTACCTTGACAAATCGACTATGGGGAGATTAGAACCTGACTCATACTATGTTACCAAATTCAACGAACTAAGAATAGTAATTTTGAGTTCAGTCACTGGGCAGGGTAGTACAAACTTAGACTGGGTAGAAACGGGGAGGGTAACAAAAATAGAAAACTAGACAATATATCCTTAGACATGATCAGCGGAATGAGAACAATCTACTGTAGAAGTTGAAGGTTACACTTTTCGAAAAGCATCTGATGAAGGCCGGGTGGTACAACGGACGAAACGTATTGATGACGACAAAGATGAGGATAATAGTCTGAGTATAAACAATGTAATTTATGATGACTGCTCATCGCAGAAACTCAGGCAGAAATGATAGCAATGATCATCGTAAATTAGATGGCTTGGCAACTTTCGATTCTTTCTTTTATTTTATTTTTGTGTATTATTTTATTCTGACTGTGGATCAAATGACCATTGAAGACAATTCAGAGAGAATGATAAAAGGCAGTCTGTCTATATTTCTGAGATGAGGTATTATGTACATTATTTACATTATTCGGACTATTGTCCTCATCTTTGTCGCCATATTTATCACAACGTTTCGGTCGTTGTACGCTCCGGTCTTCTTCAGGTGGCTGGAATTTCGAACTAACCAACGCCTTTATCCACTTTATACTCAAGGACACATGGCACAGTGGATAAAAGCGTTGGTTAGATCCAGTGACAGGACCCAAAGAGTGTGAGTTCAATACCCGGTTAAGGCAGTGGAGAAATTTCAGAGGGAAATTAGCAGGAGATAACTGATAACTGACATCCATCAAACATGACACGTAGAACTAGAACAGTCTACCCCAGTGAACGAAATAAAGGGTTCAGTTCGAAATTCCAACCACCTGAAGAAGGGAGGAGCGTACAACGGCCGAAACGTTGTGATAAATATGGCGACAAAGATGAGGACAATAGTCTGAATAATGTAAATAATGATAAAGGCAGGGAAAAGAAATTGTCCTGCAGCAGCTGACGAGATATTTCAAGAATATAAAGTTACATAAAAATACCACGGTTCCAATCGGTCTAATCTTGAGTTTTAAGGTAGGTGCAGGATTCTTATGATGTTTTATCAATCAAAAGACTTGTGTAACAGTAGAATCGGTGTAGTTAATATGGGGTAAATATATCTCATTTTTATATTTATATTTATCATTCATTCTATTATGTATACAGAGTCTGCCAAAAATATATACAAACTTCAGGAAAGCAAAAAACATATTTTTCATAGTTTTATCAAATTGCGATAACACTGTTTACTATGGGGGACCCTAAATGATGTTGTGAATCGCAGAAAATCGATTACATTGGTGACCCTTAAACAAGAAATTAGAAAGGCATCTGCACACTTTGGCTAACGTTGCCCAATTAGTTGTTCGCCGTACCAATAATTGCCTGGAAGTTAAAGGCCACCATTTTGAGCATTTCTTGTGTTTGTAAAGTTCAAAGTTAACTAGTATCAATCTTGTGATGTCTGAATATATTTAGTATTACAATATATATACAGGTCTTTCTTTTCCTAAAGTTTGTATACTTTTTTTGGCGGACTAAATATATGATCCCATAAATAAAAAAAACATTACTGAGTCCGACGAAGTCCTTTTAAAAGATGAAATGTGTCACATAAGATTTTTCCACCGTGTCATTCAATTACTCATCATTTGTTTGAGATATAGTTTTTATATATTATATTCTCCCATATTAATTTCTGTAAAATGCCTAGCCTACAAAAACACACATTCCTAAGCACAGGTATCTACTCACTCGTTTTTTTCTTCTCTTCTTTCCTTCTCTTTCTTTTTCGTGTATTCACACCCCTATACAAACGCATACATTTACACACACATGCATGCACCTCAGCTACATCACATTTTTTGTTTTCTTTTTCTCTCTTTTTTTTCTTTCTCGTTTTCTTCTTCATTGCTCTTTACGCTTCTTTTCCAGAGCAATGGCGGGCGTTCGTCTGGAGTGACGTTTGAATCTGAAAGTGTTCAGTGGACGACCTATTTCATTAAGGCCTCCAGGTAAAAATCTCCCCGTCTCTCTGCTTTTTCTTTCTTCCGTAGCCTTGAAACCTGAATAATACCGAAGTTGGGAATAGCAGGGAAATGCTTGCAATTGAAGAGAGAGAAAGATAGGGAAAAAGTAAGTGGGGAGGGTTTCGTGCCGGAGGGTGAGGCAGGCTTGGCTAGCATTTAAGAAACTGATGAGCTATCGCTGTGCACCGGCTGCGACTAACTGCACTTAGAGGGAGAAGAGACAAAATTATTTACTGTTTTGAAAGAGAGAGGAAGACGAATGCATTATAGTTATTAAAGGAAGTGAGAGTAGGGGAGAGAGAGAGAGAGGAGATATTATTTATTAAAGAAGGAGAAGAAAAGCAAATCTGTTAAAGAAAAAGAGACGACAGGGGCATTACAGCTGTTAAAGTGAAAGAGTGAGAAAAAAGATGAGATTACAGTTAGAGAGAGAGACAGACAGAGAGAGAGAGAGAGATAAAAGACGGGAGTATTGCAGTTATTAATGGAAGTGAGGGTGGGAGAGAAATAGAAAATGTCAGGTTATTATTTATTAAAGAAAGGTAGAAATAGTGAGAGAGAAATGTGACAAGATGATTAAAGAGAGATAGATTAAGAAAATGAGAGCGGAAGTATAAGTTTAGGAAAGAGCCTAAGAAAGAAATAGAGAGAGATAAAAGACTAGTACAACTGATAAAGAGAGTGTTGTATAGAAAGGGCTAGAGAGAGAGAAAGCGAGAGAGAGAGAGTATTACAAAGAAGCAATAAAATCATTTTAATGTATCTTTCTTTTTCTTCTTTTAAACATTCACCTACGATTTTAGCACAATCTAACCAGACAGAATTCAGCGTTTTTATTTGACTTTTATGATTATTTCTTCTCTTTTTATTTTAATCCTATTATTCATTTTTCCTTCTCTACGCAATCGATTTTTGTTTTTGTTCAATGTGTAACTTTATTCATTCATTTTTCCTTTTCTTTCTTTTTTTTTGTCTCTTTGTTCTTTTCACATTAATTTTTTTCACCACATTTTTTGCGAATATTTTATCCTCAAACTATCGTTCTTTTGGGCCAACTTTTTAAAATATTTTATATCTTTCTTATAATTGTTCAGTTATTAAATCTGTGTTTCATTTAAATTTCCTTCCTCTGTCCTTTTCTTTTTTTTTTAAATCAACCTTTCCATCCTTCTTTCATAAATTGACCCTGATCTGGCATCTCGTCTACAGTTACTCTCTCACAGACGCGCCGTCGCCTCTCTCTGTCTTTTTTACAAATACTTTCATGGTAATTGCTCCGATGAGCTGCTTTCGCTGGTTCCCAGACTTCATGAATTCAAGCGCCCTACAAGGCTGGCATCCCGCTCTCACCCTTTCACTGTAGAAATCTTTAAATGTAGCCGTCTCTTCTGCTCCAATAGCTTCATATCTTGCACCTCTCGCCTGTGGAACACCCTTCCCTATTACTGTTTCCCTGAGAGCTATAATCTCTAACTATTCAAATGTAATGTCAATCGACATCTCCAGTTACCTTGATCTATCCACTATCCCTCTCTTTATCATTTCTTCTATCACTCCTATCTGCTCTCGCTCCAAATCTTCTGCCCCACCCCCTGCATCCTAGTGGCTTCACGGCTTGCTCGGGGCGTAATGCTTAAAAAAAAATATTGGCTTTCTTCTTTCTTTCTCTATTGGATTTTTCTTTCTTTCTTTGCTTTACTTTTTTTCTTTTATTTCCTTTTTCTTTCTTTTCTTTCTGTTAATCTTTTCCTCACTGTTTATTTCTTCTTTTTTTTTTTTTGCTTTCTTTTTCTATTTTGTATTTTCTTCTTTTTCTCTTTTTTCCTTTATTAACTGTTTTCTCTCTATCCATCCCTTTCTCTCTCTTTCTTTTTTTCTCCTTTTTATCGTTTTTTTTTCTTTCTCATTTTGTTTCTTTATCCTTCTTTCTATCTTCTTCAATTTTTAATTTTTCCACGTTTTTGCTCAAAACGATTTTTCTTTTCTTCTTTCATATTAAACCTCAAAACGACTTTCTATAATTTTATATTTTTGTCTCTTTAGCTCGTTTTTTTTTTCTCGTTATTATTTTCATTTTTGTCTTCCCATCGCCGATCACAGATAGAGAGACAAGTGTCAGATTAGCAATCTGCTATTACAGTTGTTACGTCACGGTGATCCGCATGTTCCGGCACGAGTAAGAGACACTTCAAATCGACATGGAGAATCAAGTAACCACCTTCCGTTTGCTCAGACGTAACTGAACAGTACCACCAGTAACAATCATCAGCAATAATGACGTACTAGAAGCAGCAGCAGCAGCAGCAGACCCATCCTTTGTACCTTCTTTAATGTCAATGTACAAGGCTTCCTGTGAAACAAACATTTCTTTTGCAGACAAAATGGCTCATAGAAATGGTAGTTTTAAGATCAAATCTCGAAAAAGAATAACACGATATATTAGGTTGGTGCAAAAATAATGTCGTTTTCTCACATGTGAGAAAACGACATTATTTTTGCACCAACCTAATATTTTGCTATGGCTTAAATCATTCTCTCCAACAAGAAGAAAAATATAAAAATGTGTGTCCCACAAATCAATTCTCGGGAAATCAAATATTGATAAGAATATTACCTAACACCAATTTCTTAGTTAAAACTATTTCATTACTTTTAATAATGCTTGACCAGTGATTATCACATTCTTTCTTATATTCAATGCACATCTATAGTAAAATGATGTGAAATGCTTCTTTTTTGTTTGTATGTTTTTTTTTAATCATTTCACCGCAAGCAAGGCGGGAATGGCACTAGTATGCAAGGGATTATAGGGAATGAAAATGAAAGAGAAGACTGAGAATAGGGAGGATTGGGAAAAGGACAAAAGATGAACGAGGTCCGAGAAGACAGAAGATGGCGATTGATGTCGCATCTAAAATGTTGAAGATTGTACTTATCAGGAAAGCAAGGAAAAGGAAGAGAGTTCCACAGGTGGAAAGTGCGA
Organism: Acanthosepion lycidas; assembly: GCA_963932145.1. Taxonomy (NCBI): domain Eukaryota; kingdom Metazoa; phylum Mollusca; class Cephalopoda; order Sepiida; family Sepiidae; genus Acanthosepion; species Acanthosepion lycidas. Next base: position 35,929,610 of record OZ010594.1, on the reverse strand, counting down.
GAAAAGAAACTGTTGGAGTAGAAATCCCTTCAGTAATACTTGCATTAATTCCTGACCACTAACAATTTCTTTGTTTTTTCTATATTTCATCATAATTCTATAGTAAATTATTTACGATACATTTCTATAGTAAAATCCTTTGCAATACGTCTATAGCGAAATTATTGATAATGCATTGGTGATATATCTCTTGTCACTATTGCTTGCATTAAGTCCTAACAACTAGAAATTCCTTCTTTTTTTTTTGTATATCATCCTATTTCTGTTCTATATAATTTATAATGTAATACTCTAGTAAAATCATTTGCTATACTTTCGATAGGAAAATGATTAATAATGTATTGACGTTACAAACTGAGTAGCCATATACTGTCATTAAGGCTTGTATTATTTCTTGACTACTTGGCCTTTTTTTTATTTTTTAATACATATCAGTGACACTTGAATTGACTACTGACCAGACGTTTTGAAACTCCTTTTTTATGTACATCATGCAGAGTGAGTGCTGAAGCATTCTCTGACAAACTTTGTAAAATTTGGTATTTCATAAAAAAACTTCTATCACAATTATTTAGTTTATTATTACAGAAAATAAATAAGCTCGGTATGAAAAGTAGCGATAAAGACACTAGTTGTTAACACGGAAGGTTAAAAGATTGTCAATGTGAAGCAGAGTTTAATGTAGACATTTATAAATTGTCAAAATAATTACAATTTCAGTTTTTTTCAATTGTCAAACTTCGTTGTCACTCGAGCAAATAAATTTTTCGATGCAAAAATCTTTCTCGTTGTGTACGTAAGTATGAAAGAAAGGATTAGAGTGATTTATAACGGAAAAGGTGGCACCTAAATCCTGACAAACCCTACTGGAATTGAAACAATTCCAAGTCATTATCCATTACACCACCCGCACATCCAAGTTTACAGCGCCTGGTATTCCGAAGTGGTTACCCTTATAGGTACTGACTAGGCTTGACGGGAAAGAACGAGTACCTAATGAGCTTTTGTGAATGGATGGAAAAACATGGACTGTGAGGGATAGTAAAAAGAGGAAATATTGCTAAAACCTTCAAACAGGAGAAAGTTGTGGATAGCTCATATCAGAAGAAAAAGAATAATAATAATATTGTTTTCACATATTTGTTTAGTAAATCCTTCACGTTAACTATTTAAGGATTAGATAAAAGTAATCTTTTGATGTATTTGTCTAATAAATCCAAACCGTGACGTCACGATAACAACTCGTATATGAATGAATCTGTTTATTGCAATCATAGATACTAAACGGTTATTTTATCAAATTCAATTTATCCTGAAGTCTTTATTTAGACAGATTTTAAAATACTGATTACAAGTCAATAAATTTCATATTAATTTTCGATAATGTAAATTAGTTTATAATAATGAATCAAAAAATTGATATAAACTACTCCATTTTTATATCGCTTGTTTAACCCTGCGTTAGTCCCACATCGGATTTCCGAAAATGAATAGAATTTCCTGGCGTCTGCCTCCAACGACAAATCAGCTACAATTGCGCCACACCGCGTGCTGCACGTCCTCACTGAGCAAGAAGAGCAAAAGAAACAAGAAGTAAAAAAAACAAAAAAAACAAATTGACAACTAGGAATTACGAGTACTTTAAAAAAGTATTGAAGTAACAAAACACCTTATATGACTAACGCATGGTTAATCTTATCAGCCAGTTGCTGTTGTCCAATAGACCCTGTTCTAACGTTATCGCAATAAGCGTATTCTTGCATTATTCAAATTACACGGACTGTTAACCACATTTTCATTGCCATATCCACAACGTTTTGTTGTACGCTCCAGCCTTCTTCAGGTGATTGGAATTTCGAACCGAACCCTTTATTTCCTCCACCAGCATAGATTGTTCTAGTTTCACGTGCCGTGCCTCTTCTGGATGCCTCAGTTTTTTCCCTTTAACTCAACTCACCAAGTTTTGGTTTAGTTACGCCTGATATATAGAAAGGAAAAAGAAATATCTCCGCCCCATGTGGGATGAGGTTGATATAATAGACAGAGAGCATTACTGTAAAATACGAAAACTTAAGGAATCAGCACATATGCTAGGCCAAAAAATCTCCTGAGCCGACCAAGCATAGAAATGAATACAATATGGGGACCAGTAATGAGTGCTAGAGAAAAGCAATAAATAACAGCAAAAATTGCAATATAAAAACGTATAATAATAATAGGAGAAAAAATGCAATATGAGCACTGGTAAAAAACGTTGCTGAGACATTAGGATTATAAGTGCCAAAAATTCATACACAGATGTCCTCAAGGACACATAGGCAGTTGATTAAGACGTTGGTTAGATCCAGTAACTAGACCCAAAAGAGTTGTGAGTTCAATACCAGGCCACAGCAGGGTGAACCAAAACGTTGAGCTTTGAATTTTAAGAGTTGAGTTAAAGGGAAATAACTGAGACATTTCGAAGAGGTATGACACGTGGAACTAGAACAATCTACCCCGGTGAACGAAATAAAGGGTTCGGTTCAAAATTCCAACGGCCGAAATGTTGTGAATATGAAAATGAGGATAACAGACCGAGTAATGTAAATAAGGCAAGTAATAATAATACCTTATCTCATTGATATAAACAGATAAACGGATTCTTCTATGTATTATAGTCTAAAGATTCTGACGAGCTCTATTGTTTAGTTCCAATAGTTCAGACTTTTACATCTAAGTCTCGACAGAGCAGGTCCACTGTGTCAAATCACCTTCATTTGTAAGAAGGAAGTTCCACTTATACAACTTCTTCCCAAGAACTGCTACTTAGTGGGAAATACTCCCTCGTGGATACTTTCGTGAAGGCTACAATTTCTTAAAGTCCAGGATCAATCGTTGTCTATCCTCCTAATCTTCACTTCCTACTTGCAGAGTTAAGGCGGAATTTCCATTTAGGCAGCTTCGCCCTAAGAATTGTTGCATTTGTGGAATAGACCCGCAAGAGAATGCTTCCCCCATCACCCCAATCTTAAAAATTTAATGTCTAGTCAACTGTTATTACACCGACATATTTTCATAATATGTGCCTCTTTCGCCCTCCCTGAACTTGCTTATAAAAACCTAGTTTAGTAACTCTCTACCTTGAGTTTCTCTTGCATAAGGAGAACAATAGTAAAGTCAACGGGCAATTGTTATCTATCCTCAATATCCTCATAATTTTCACTTTCTATTCAATAAGCCTCTACTTTGACAGCATTTTGAGACTTGTATTGGGTCCACTTGCAAATAATTGACTGCCAGTTTGCGCCTTACCTTGGGTGCATTTATTTCTTATTTTGAAATGTTCTTGCTTTACTTGGCATTACTAAATATCTTACATATGTCTCCGTCTCTTTCTACTTAACTCAGCTATCTCTTCTCTCTCTACTGTTCCCTTTCCTCTCATGACTGTTGCGTGATAGATGTTATTACCTATAGTCTAGATATGGTCACACCCATTTGCAAATATATTCGTGTTCGGTGACGTTAATGTACACTATACCAGGTGGCTTAAACACTCTGTCACTGACCTTGCTAGCATCCAAACCCTTAACTTTTGAATCACTCAATCTCTCACGCAGTGATTAACTTCCCCACGCGTTTCCCAAGTAACCCTGATGGATATGCTTCTCTTCTCGATCTCTTTTGTACCTCTATCCCTGACTCTTGTCGTACTACACAGCTATGACCTCTTGGCAACTTTGATCATGCGTTAGTATTTGTAAAAATCTCCCACCGCTCCCTCACAGCAAAGAACTTCCTATCCCAGATTCATAAACTTCTTTAGCGTAAATATTTTGACAGTACTAAAGGGAAAGGAAAAAAAACTACATGGAAAACATTAAAGCTAGTGACAACCAGATTTCTGGGTAATAAAATAGCAGAACATAACAAAAGATTGGTGGAAGCCGTATTGACTGTAAGCATGTCGTTGAATATCCACTTCTCAGCCTGGCCACGTCCGTCGTGCTATCCTGTCCTGTGACGACCAACTGGCTTGGTATTGGTCGCGGCACCAAATGTGACGTTCTAACCTTTTAGTAATTCGGATGGGAATCTGGTTAGATTCGGTATCAACCTTGTCGTTCCCAGCTCGCCTCCAACGTCTGGTTACCGAAGTAACTGTTTTGATTTCCAGTCTAACCTACCCACCTTGTGATTTGATCTTAGGTAGACGAAATCAATCAGTTGCCGGGCCGTAATGCAAGCCGAGTTCGATCAAGGGCAACACCGCACAAGTATATGTAAAAGAAAATAAGGTAACGACATGAAAAGTTCAAATGTGTTAAAAAGGATAACTATTTTATATCTGGTTATTGAATACAGGACTACGTCTCTTTCCCAAACTGCTATTATATGGATTGTGACACATCGTGTTTGTTAGGCGAGTCTTAACATCTTAAGTTGTTTTTTCAAGGAACTGGTTTTTGGTGTATCTTCAGGTGATATAACTTGTTTTGGTGGTATGAGTCTAAGTCGTTCTTCAAAAATAAATTGTTCTTGGCTAGAAGTTGAGGTCGTGATGCCTGGAATCTTTCAGTCAGCTGTTCTGCGAGGCGACTGCCAAAAACTCCCCAACTGAACTCCAGCTCCAACTGAACTGCTCTCCAACTGGAACTGCTGGAACTGCCTTTCACTCGCTGCGACTCTGATCATATGGACGCCGACCAAAACCGGGGTGGGCTTGTCGGGGTTTGAGGTTCCTTGATAATTCTAAATCCACAATCCACTTCTTTATTTTCGGTCAGGAAAATTTATTATTTTCCATTTTTGGAAGTCTTTTCGTCCTCCCACCTCTTCTGTTCTCATATTGGCATCTCACCATACCCTCAGAGGGTGTCAACGGGTTTCCCCTCTCTCCCACAGTGGCATCTCATACCGATCTCTTCAATGGGTGCCAACAGGCCTCCCCTTCTTCTTCACATGATTACCTCCGCCTAACGCTCACGCCACCATTCAGCCAATGGGCGCCCAGCAGTGTGGGTGTGGCTACACTAGCCTCGGTTTAAAAAATCTTGCTCAAAGAAAAGAAATATTTTTTCCTCTTTTTTTTCTTTTTCTTTTCTTTCTCTTTCTTTCCTTCTGCCCGACAACAAACCCTTGGACTCTTATCTTAGTCAAATGTTACTTGGACTTTATCATATGGAATTCGTCAACGAGATTTTCGCCAATTATCAAGTGGGTGGTCAATTGGTGCCAATTATTCGTTCTGATAAAATTATTTCGCTATCATAGCCAGCCCTGACAATAAACAGGTGTCTTTCCCAAATGACATGGAGGTGGTTCCACGGACATTTTGGTTTCGGTCAAGCTTGACCTAATTAATTTTTATCTCCTAGCACCCTACGGGAGGTCCAGCGGGCATTTTGTTTTTCGGTCAGTGCGTGCGTAATTAATTTTTATTTTTATCTCTTTAGAATTCTGCGGGAGGTCGCTTGTCCAACTTGAAATTTTTACCATTGCCATGGGTAGATTGGATATATCTTACTCGCCGCCCTGTAACATAAATCAGATTAAATCCGAAACATCCGCGACCTTACTTCCCTCGCTAATGAGAATAAAACCTTTAGCATTTTTCTTTGTTAAAAAGAATAACATCGCTTAGTGTCCTTTTCGTGATGGCTTCTTACCACCTAAATTTAATTCTCGCCTTTCTTTTTTCTTCTTTCTTTCTAGCGACCTAAATAGTGTCACACAATGAAAAAGATGATTTTTGTGAAGTTTACAAAATGGAAGCTAAGAAGTGACGCGTGGTTACTAATTGCACGTGTATATACTTGTGAAGTAAGTTTTCCGGTTGTATTTTATTTAATAAACACAAATATTGCCATATTGGTGTTCTTGTGCAATGCTCTGGTAGCCTACAGAAAACAGAACATCAAAGTAGATTTTGCAAAGCAACATTGTGTTTCTTGGAGACATCCGTTGTCCTCATGTGTATGACATAACTGACTGAATATCTCTAAATCCAGAAGCAATCATCTAATTTGAAGATCATGTTCGAATTTAACATGCCAAAATACATTGTAACATTTCATTTCTGAAGCAGTCAACTTGTGAACAAATGTAGACCAGTGTTATCAAACGTCCAAATAGCTGTAAAAAATGTATACACCGCGCCTGGTGTCAGTTTGATTTCGGCAGACGCTTTACATGTATCACATGTTCATTCAGATAGAATAATTAACCAATCAAATCCTGCTATTTAACTTCCAAACTCAATAAGCCTGGGAGAGGAGATGAAAAAAGCTAAGCAAAATAATAAGAAACAGGAAAATTTTGTTAGAAACAAAGAAAAAATACTGAACTGTTATGTAATATCAGTCCTACTATATGACAATGAATGCTAGACAATCTCCTCACAGATGAAAAACAAAAAGATATTGAAAGGATAATGAGAAAGCCATGGAATGCTATGTGTGCAATGACGAAATTTTAGAGAAAATAGAAACAAAAAGATAGGATACTTAAAATCAGGAAGAGACAGTTGAAGTTTCTCGAGAAGATAATGAAGAAAGAGGTCTTCGAAAGTTTGATACTGACAGGACGTATGTTCTACCAGTGTTATAGGGAAGAGAAAAACAAGGGAACAGCGCATAATTTGCCTAACAAGCTTGTGTAAATGATTAGTAGGTTTAGGAGGGATAGCAAAATGCCAAAATTTATTAAGACATTATAAGGACAGAAAATTGCGGAGAAGCATGATCACCAACGTCCTGAAGGGACATGTTACACAAAAGAATAAACCTGGAAGCCGGTCATCCGCAAAATTCAACAGTAAAAAATTCACTGGCGTCACAAGGACAGACTAGTACTGCAAAGGTATCTGGTTGACTGCTATTCACAAAACCGTCATCCACACATTCAGAAACACCAAGTGTCGATTGACAGTCATCCTCACTTTTCAATTCTGAACGTATACAAATGAAAAAACATCATGAACAGCATATACTCTCTCTGTCTGTATTTCTCACTCGGCCACGTCACGTTGAATCACAGGTTCCCGTACGAATATCGAACCTGGTCTGTACCTATCTGAGTGACCGCTTGCTAAAACCAGGTGTTGCAAGCTTGGATGTGCGAGTGGTGTAATAACTCCAATTCCAGTTGGGTTCGTTATATTTATTTACGAGCAAATAACTTTCGGAAATGTATGAATCCACCTCTTCCCCCAACTACGGGTTAATTAGTAAGACTTCTATCAATAAATCAGTATTATTTTAAAAAAAGTTCTCACAATCTAAAAATATTTTCTGGTTTTAAATAACCTGCAAATGGCCAAGCCATAGAAAACGAATCAATCAATCAATCAATCTCTCTCCCTCTCTTTTTCTCGCTCATATTTACGTAACCTTTCCGACCGAAAGCCAACTCTGAAGGTTTTAAAAACATTTATCAAGAATCTTTATTCATCGTTATATATACTTTTGTAAATGACAATTTGTCTACAGTTTTATGCTTGATTGGTGACATATAAAGGTTTATGGGCATGTATCCGAGCAACGACGAGGCTTTCGAGAAAATGGAAACAAAATGGAAACTTATATTTAACATCAGCAAGAAGCAGTTAAAATTTCTGGGGCACATGATGAGGAAGTGGGGCTTGGAAAACCTGATACTCACAGGACAAAATGAGGGCAAAAAACAAGGGAAAGCAGCGCGTAACATACTTGATGAGCTTGAGTAAATAGATGGTAGAACAGGGTTTGGGAGAAATAACGAAAAGACAAAATTTATTAAGAGCTACAAGAGACAGGAAGATGTGGAGGACCATGAGCGACCACTTTCTGAAGGTATACGGCACATAAAAGTAAGAAAATAACTACTTATTCCTTTCTGTGCATAAAGTTTCAATCCAACAGCCCAATTTAAGCATAATCATGTTTGTATTAGCTCTTTACATAAGGATGTCATTAATAAAACATGGGGAATAGATTAGGGCATCTAGAAAGTCGAGTTTCCTATATTCTTTTTCCATGGTGCATTCAGTTGAGTTCATGAGAGCTGATCGCCTGCGTCCTGAAGGGACACGGCTCATAATGAAGTAGAAGTCCGAGCGGTTAGGCCGTTGCTTTTCCGGTAAGGAGAACCGCGTTCGATTTAACAAGGAGATACCTTGATAATATTGGCCTGGGATAGAGATGAGGTGCCTTCCAAGGAAGCTGCACTGTTACGAAGCGCCTGGAAACTATACAACGGGTTGACCTAGGTCTTGTGACTAGAAGTCACAATTCATCGTGGCTGATATTTCGACCTTACTGACTTTGTTCATCTACTGGCCATGTCTCATTAGGCGTTCACTCTTAGAAATGTCCACATGTTGGCTCAGTAAGTGTTGAAGAAACACATATGTGACTAATATGGCGTCTGCAACTAGGATTATCTAGCCAATCAAACAGACGCAAACGTGCAGCCAGCCATTAATTATACAATTTAACATAGTCCAATAGGTCCCGTAAAGTTAAACTGGAAGTTGTTCTAAACAAAATGACCTACAATCGGTTGTCAACTGGAACAATGAATGACTTGTAAATTTTAACGCCTCAAAAACAAAACTGCTGTCTTTTTGTCATCATAGAGAACCATTTTGCTTTCTTTCAGCCTGTTTAATGTTTAACCTCCTGGGGAGCAATTCGTTGCATCTTCTTGATCTCACGTTCTCTACTGACATGAAGTTAAACGATTATATTGAATCAATTGCTAGATGTGCTGCTAGGAATGTTGGTTCAGTGTGTCGTGTCGTGTGTTGCTCCTGATCTTGAATCTCGAGATTCTCAATAAAATCCAAAGAAGGGTATGTAATATTATCACTGCTGACCTGGCATCTTGAATTCAGTTACTTTCCTACCGCCGTGATATGGCTTTGATCTGTCTTTTCCATAAATATTTTTATGACAATTGATTTAATGACTTCTCATTCTTAATACCTCGACTACATGAATTTAAGCGTACTACTAGATTAGCAACTAGGTCTCATCTTTTTATTGTTGAAATAACAAAATATATAACCGTAAGTTCTATCCTAATAGTTTCTTTTCTCACATGTGGAACTCTCTTCGGGTTTCTTGCTTCCCTGCAATCTACGATCTTTAAAAATTTAAATGCAACATCAATCGCCATATTCTGTCTTCTAGAATCGTATTCTTTTATTGTCTTCTCATTCTCTTTCACTCCCAGTAATCCCTTGCGTCTTAGTGGCATTATCACCTTGTTTGAGGTCAAATGATTTAAAGAATATACACTTCTTTTTCTCATTTAGTTTTTGTATTGTTAGAAACTAAGATTAAATTCCCAATTTCGTCAGCGGGCTCAAGGTGCATAGAACATTCCGCATCACCTTTAATATTAATCTTGTATCACCGACAGTTTTTAAATCAGTTTACCTAAATCACAAAAACATTCACACTGGTATGGCATCCGACAGAAGCGAACTCTCAAAACTGGTAGAAAAATGACTTCAATCGAATGAAGCATGTAGGTCTTAGTGAGGATCGTCTTTCTTCGAACCTCGAAAACTGGCGATTGAGAATCACAACCAAAATACTGTATCAAACAACAGAAAACACATCACTTGATGACTTTCAACAAAAGCAACAACTAAAATGGATAGCACATGTAACTTGATTAATAGTATAATCAAGACACTGATGTTCTACACTACTTCAACTAAAACGATAAGAAGGGAATCCCCCATCAGTACTGGAAAAGGCAACAACAGATACTGGACTTGAGAAATCTATTTTCCTAATAAATTGTTAAAATAAATCTTTTATAAATATCAACAGAAATCAGTAATGGCTGTTCGGTGAATGAATGCCGAATGTTCCGTAATTTTCCTCGATATATAAATTTGCTTAATTTTGGTATCTCCAATTTGTAATTTACATGTTGGCCTGGTTCCTTTTTGCTAACAACCATGCATTCTGCCTTCTTGCAATTATAAGGTGTAAAAAGGCAAGACAAATGTTATACCTAACGTCTTTTGGAGACAACACCTAACTAAATCACAGCTCTATGAACACATCACTAATATTTCTACAATGTTACGCGAACGTAGAATGCGCTTTATGGGACACTGCTGACGAGCAAGACAAGAACTCGCAGGTGATCTATTGCTCTGGGTACCTAGCCATAGAGCAAGTCGGCCTGGTCATCAAGCAACCACCTACATTGACCAGCTATGTTACAACAGAAAATGCCGACCTAAGGACTTTCAGGCCGTGGTGGTTAACATGATACTCATGAATGTCTGAGATAGCTCGATCGAATAAAATATACTGCAAAGGGGAAATAAACGATTCGCATTCCCTTCGTATATCCTCATTTCCTGGGCAAGAAGTAAGTTCCTTTCAGACAGATTCTTTCCTAGGGCCGCCGCTTCCCCAACCACTATAAACTTGACCTTTCCAAGTCTAAGGAGAAGTTTTATATATCCTACATATCCTGCATAACAATTTTGTCTTTTTGTTATTCTCTACTAGTTCCTATTTTCCCATCCATTTAAACAAGATCGCTAGGTTAGGTTATTTGTTGTTTCCCCTGTCCCTCTTGCCTTCAATCTATCCTGTGAGCATCAAATTTTCCACACCTTAGAAATTCTAAATTGTTGCATAATTAAATTATCCTATTATGATATATTTCTTTCAAGTATAGTGTTGATTGAAGCGGAAGAAAATAATAAAGGAAAATGTGATTAAGTGGCACTTCGTTGAAAACCAAATGTTTCAACTTGTAGACTTCTATAAATTGAGCTCCGATTAAGGCTAAACAGAGAGAACAGCCGGCCGTCCATCCAACCAGTCGTTAGCAGTCTTCTTCTTTTATTTACCGTGCCCCTTCAAGGTGTGGACGATCATGGCCCTCTACATCTTCCTGCCCATTGTAGCTTTTAATGTTTCGTCTTTTTATTTCTCCCAAACCCTGTTCTGCCATATCATTTACTCAAGCTCATCAAGTATGTTACATGCTTCTTTCCTCTTTTCCTCTTTCCCTCAATCTGGCTTGCGAGTATCAGATTTTCCAAACTTTCATTCCTCATTGCGTGTCCCAGAAGTTTCAACTGCCTCTTTCTGATGTTAAGTATAAGTTTCTTTTTTGTTATCATTTTCTCTAAAACCTTGTCATTACTCACATGTTCCGTCCATGGTATCATCAGTATCTTTCTGTAGGACCGCATTTCTGTTGCTTCAAGCCTCTTCTTCATTTTTGAGGAGAGTGTCCAGTATGCACAGCCATATAGGAGGACAGATACCACGTAACAGTTCGGTACTCTTTCCTTCGTTTCTAATGAAGTTTGTCTGTCTCTTAATACTCTGCTTAGCTTCTGGAATGCATCCTTAGCCATACCAATGCACCTTCGGATCTCAGTGCCGCACTTTCAGTCCTCTGTTAGAACACTTCCCAAATATTTATATTTTTTTACTTGTTTGATTTTAGTATCCCGGATTTGTAATCTGCATTTTGGGCTCATCCTTTTGCTGATAACCGTTCACTCGGCTAAATTAAGAAAAATAGTCCGAAGGACCCTATGTGCCACCTACCTACTACCACAGAGAATACTAGGTCCAACCAGAGAACCTCACTGAAATAAATATCAAATTATTGAGAACTGAAATTGTATCTTCATTTCTTGCGGCTGATTTCATTTTCGTCTTTCCAAGTTTTTGCTCACACCAAACAAGAAGTGACAAAACAATACCGGGATTGTTTTGTGAAAGACAGAGGAGATGGGGTGACTCGGTTTTATTTCAGGCCATCTTGCATCTTATATGTGAAGTTCAGGCCTCCCGTAAGGTAATTTTATCCCCGGCAATCATAACTAATTTTGCTTCTACCCAGTTCACTGCCATATTTTTGCTCTAACGCAATCGTCATTATTATTATTATTATTATTATTATTATTATTACTTTCACAAAAAGCACTGACGTTGCTGTTCATATTTTTTATTTTCATTTCAGAAACAGTTAAAAAATTGAAGAAACTACGGATGACCAGCGAAATTCAGGATCAAAAATTGAAGACTTGCGCTTTTATTAATATTTTTAACTCTGGAATAGATTCCAACGCAAGAAATCTATGAATCGCATGCTTTACCATGAGAATCGTTCTTCTTATGCAACAAACAAACAAAAAACGTTGAGCTGTAGAGTATCATCAATAGAGGAGAACCATGAAAATGATTCGCGGTTTGGACGATTTACTGAAATAAAACAAGTTTTCTTTTCTTGCAGTCCCGTCATTAAGAATGAAAACTTTTGGGAAAATCTCATATATTAGCTTGACTTATAAATAATTTGTATTTCTGTTTATCAACTTAATTCTTCAAAAAATAAATTACAATTACATTTTATTAAATTATATATTCACTTTTATTTGTAATGACTTGCTACCATTTATCAAAACCGTTTGAGTAAAATTCCGCAGTTTTCTGGCGCGAAAATCTTTTCGACAAAATTTTTAATCTGGTTTTCTTTAGAGAAGGTTTTCTCCATCAAAGTATTTTGCAGCGATCGAAAAATGTAATGTTGGTGTAAGGTCAGTTGAATATGGCGGATGTAGTGGAACCGAGTTCCCAAATTGTTTTCTTGTCTTATTCTTACTGCGTGCGGCTTTGTGTTGTCATGGTAGGGAACAGCATTTTCCCATTGACGCACCAAGGCGCTTTTCCACCAAATTTTTACGGACACGTTACAGCTGCTCGACGTATGTACATTTAGCGTTTCAATTTTAAGAACTCCAAATGGATATTGCCCTTGTGATCGGACCACAAGCACATTATTACCTTTCTTACATGAAGCTAAGCTTCTGAGGTCGGTTGTGGAAATTTATCCTTGTCAATCTACTGTTTTTGCATTGAACATTTTTATGCTATCCATTTTTCATCGCTTGTTATATATTTAAGGAACGCTTAGTAAGTATGAAGCATTCATAATAACATTTGGTTCCGAAAACAGAAATAGCTTATGACTCAAATGAATATATATATATATATATATATATATATATATATATATATATATATAAACCTGTAGAAAAGACAATATTTATAAATATAAATGACAACAGGAAAACTGTAATTCGTTTCATCCAATGTGGACTTTCTCAAGGCAAAAAACGAAATGAATTTATTTAAACTAAGTAACTAATAATAACAAAAACAAAATGTCCTTAGCAACTGGAAGAATTTAGAGAACACTATTTTCATACTGTTAACTGAAAATTACGTCAATTACGTGTGGAGATATTGTTATTATAGCTGTGTTGACGGATTCAACCATTTTCTTTTGATTTCACGATACTGTTATGTACGTTTGTTTGGGGAGTAGTAATTTTGTTAAGAAAGGTGAAATAGGGAAAAGGCCTGGGTGTAGATTAATGTTTGGTTAATATTCAATGGCGGTACACTCTAGGATTGAGTGAGTTATTTTCTTTTTTTATGAGTGTAGCTTTTTTAAAATCAAAATTTATTTCTATGTATGACTAGTGCATTAGCTAATTTATTTTTTGTCAGGTCTCTTTTATAAATGCGTTTTTTTAAAATTTCTACTTGTTTCTCCAATATATTGGAAGGAACAGTTTTGGCAATTTATTTTATAAATGCCTGCTTCAGAATTATCATTGCTATTAGTGTTTGAGGACCTGAGTATATCCATATCACGTCCACTATCCAGAATAACTCATCCCATCTAAATAATCTTAAAATAGTCACAAACACTTCCAAAACCATTATGGATATATCATTTGCGCTGTCTTATGTAAAAATCATATCCGCCTGCTCACAATATGGATATCCTGCCATTGTTAAAAGGAACACTTCTCAGTTAACTCACTACTACGCACATTAAACTATCCATAAATATACACGAATGACAAATGTAACCTAGTCTATATGGCAATACAGCGCAGTCTACTGTAAACATTCTTTAAACTTAATAACTAATAAACGAAGGATTTGTGGACATATGTTTATATGGACTTTTATCCTTGTTTTAGGGTGTGGAACACTCCCCCAAGTTTGTAAAAGCATTTTTGATACAATCCATATATATATATATATATATATATATATATATATATATATATATATATATTAGGTTGGTGCAATAATAATGTCGGTTTTTGACGTACGTCAAAAACCGACATTATTTTTGCACTAACCTAATATATATATATATATATATATATATATATATATATTAATTATAACCATGAATAGAAGATGTAAAAATGTTTTAAAAAAGGTTTTATCAGATATGCGGCAATCTAATACTACTTGATATACATTTTAAAATAAGTTAATTTGAAAAATGATGTCTCCATGTCTATTGAAAACAGGATTGGTAGACCAAGATAAAAGTTTTACTCTTCATACATATTGTAGAATGTCTGTTGTAAATTTAAGAAAGAAAGCCCACATGAAATTCCTACCTTTTGGTGTTCCGACAGAATGGAGAAAATATGATCAATTGTTATTTGGCATGACTTTACCTACAAGGTAAGCTCGTATTTGAAAATGTAAAAAAAAATAAAATTAATAAGTAGTATTTGTTCAATTTTACACTCATTAAAACGTAAAATTATTAAAGTATTTTCGAAGATTAAGTTTTGATACAGAATTTCTTTTTAACAATAAAATTAAATAAACTTAAACAATTTACCAGTATGAAATTTCTAGGTGAAAATAATAATAAGCGTCATGTTGGATATCCGATGTCCCTTCTATCATGATTCAGGAGATCCGATACCAACTGTGATGACTACTCACGAATTATAAGTTATTGAGATACCATTTTGTTAATATTAGAATAGTTAGGTACGCGTAATGATAGAAATAAGGCTAAAACTGGAGACAGCAGAAATACAATTCTGCAGAAGGATGCTGAAAATTCCATAGAAGCGAGTAAGCAACAAAGAGGACTTAAAGAAAATGGCAAAAGAAAGAACACTTACACTCAGAATCAGGAATAAACAACTAAAATTCCTTAAGAGTATAGTGAAGAAGTGGGGCTTTGAAAAATTAACCCTCACATGTTATATAGAGAGCAAGAAAGATAGGGTAATATAACGAGCAACTTACCTGAAGATCTTGTGTGAATGGGTAGCGGAATGGTGAGCAGGAGCCTTAGCCAGGGATAGGAAGTTGCGGAGAACCATGATCGCCTATGTCCTGAAAAGATACGGCACATAGAAGAAGAATAGTATATACGTTTTTGTAGTGTATAAGAAAACACATGTGGACCGCTTGCGAGTTGGTCAGCTACTGGCGATTAAGTGCGGTCATGTGATGCATTTAGGACGGAAGGATTTAAGCGCTATATATTTGTGATGTTACGTGGATTCATACCCTCCCCAAGTGTATTTGAGCATAAGTGAATATAACGAACCCAACTGGAACTGAACTCTGCTCTCCGGTTAACAATTCCGAGTCATTATCCGTTACACCACCCGCACATCAAAGCTTACAGCAACTGGTATTCCCATCTCGATATTGATCAGGCTCAACGTTACTTAATTTTGGTAAGCATAACGGAACCAATGTTTCAACGTGATATGACCGTAAACCATTGAATCTCTAGTCAATTATCTTCAAATTTTTCTGCCACCGCTTCATATAAATCTTGGATGATGAAATGCTTTTTTTTCAAATCTGTTAATAAATTCCAGCATTTATTTTCAGAAAACAAAGATTTCCCCAATCAGTGATACTTCATTATATACAGGCATCTTTGATGATGTTTAATGTCTTCTATTCTAAAGACCATCAAAGATGCCTGCATTAGATGAAAGTTCAAAAGTTCGCAAGAATTATGAGAGAGAGAGACGGAGACAGACAGACAGACAGACAGAGACAGACAGACAGACAGAGAGAAAGGGGAGGGAAGAAAAGGTATGGCCAGCATTTAACTCAATACGGAATAACTCTCTTGTGAAGACATCCGAATTGTTGGAAAATTGATGCAGACTTCTTTTTTAAAATTTAAATTTAAAATTATTTACCACGTGGTAATTGATTTATGGAAACAATGGCTACTTCTCCGTCACAATGGCGACTCTTCAAGTCGGAAGACACAGTCTGTAGTCTGATATGGAACAGGATGTGTTCTGCGATGTCTTTTTTTTTTATCGAAATCACCCCAAGTAAGTCAGTAAAGCCACTAAGAAACAAGGGGTTACTGAGTGTGAAAGAATTATAAAAGAGAAGTATTATTGAGTGAGAACAATAGACGAGGAATCAGGAAGATAGCAGATATCGATTGACATTGAATTTAAATTTTTGAAGCTCAAACTTCACTTGAAAACAAGAGAAGAGGAACTGTTAGCATGGAACTTATGGTTACATCTAGCTAATTCAAATGTAAATTGATTAGACCTCGTCGCCAGTCTAGTACCGCTTTTAAATTCATAAAGTCTAGGTACCATAACAAAAAGCTCATCCGAATAATTACCATGAAAGTATTTATTGAAAAGGTACAGGGAGAGAACTTTACGAAGGGTGTTTTGTCCAAGAAATGATACGCGTGAATGAATAGCTACCTAGACATGTTGAAGCTGGTCAGGTGTTCAGGTGTTCAGGTGTTCCCGGTGACTCTATTCCCACACACGGTTATGGAACTTTTGTCTGTAAAATTGCGTTTTCACAAATGACACCAAGATCGTTTCCCTGAGAACTGTGGGGACTGCAGTGAGGAAGAAAAGGAAAGGTTCTACTAAGGTAGTCGTACGACGGAAGAAAGGGATCAGGAATCATGGGACATTAATATGTTCGCTGATTACTCTTGGTGTCTAAAACGGGACTTGCCCGGTGAAAAACACAAGTGAAAATCATTGAAGACGTTTTTTATTTAATCTTGATATACGAGGTCTGTCTAAGAAGTAACCGGACTGGTGTCACAAACAATTTATTTCAATTACAAACAACAGGGTTTGTTCTTCAAAGTAATCGCGCTCGAGTTTAATACATTTTTCTATCCTGTCACGCTTCTATGCACTGCTGAAAGGATTATTCTTGGGTGCCCCTTAGCTCCGTCTTTACGAGACCTCTTGATAACGGGTCTCAACCCCTTCAAAATAGGTCTTTTGCTGACCTCCTTGAGCTTGGAGAGAAGAAAAAAGTTACACGAAGCAAGATAAGGTGAATAGGGAGGTTGAGCCAGTACGATAAAGTTCTTCTCGGCCAAGAACTGCCGAATGTTCTGAACGTTGTGTGCAGGTGCATTGTTGTGATGAAGCAGCCACAATTTGTCCTGCCACGACTCTCGTCTCTTCTCGTGTACTAAGAGAAGCAAACGCTAAGATTACAGTTATATACTCGCAATATACCATGTTAAATGATAATACAATCCGCTTATCTCTCTTTCATCCATAGTTCACACAGCACAACCAGTGCCGTACATTCGAAGATGATTTTCAATGTTAATAAAACAATCTTCCACTATTAAATTTTATTTTTTTAACTTCACCCATTCATTAACATTCAAAAACCGAAATTTGTAGCAAAAAAAAGTGTTATAAAATACAAACGTAGATGAAAACAATAAGCTGGCGGAACTTAAACGTGCGTATATAGTGATTTTCTAAACGTAGCTTAGTTGTAGCACAAGGCCGAAAGTATGGGTCTCTCTCTCTCTCTCTCTATATATATATATATATATATATATATATGTGTGTGTGTGTGTGTGTGTGTGTGTGTGTGTGTGTGTAAAAATATATAGAAAATAGGAAAGAACTCGTTAGGTAAATAATCCAAAGTTCTTTAGTATTTTAGTTATTATTTTTTTAAAATAGTGCTCGATACAAGAGTAGAGCATAAATATAATTATTTATTTAAAAATATGATTCCAACGCTACATAAGAGTTCTCATGTTTCAAAACAAGAGCCGAAAACTTTTTTTGGAATAACTTATTCCTGAAATTTACGCGTTTTATAAGCATATTCATTATTGAAATTAAAATTACTATGGTAACGGCTAGAGATAGATAGATAGATAGATAGATAGATAGATAGATAGATAGATAGATAGATAGATAGATAGATAGATAGATAGATCATTTTTAATTGACAAAACTAATACAGAAATAAATTTCCGGTAATTGTGGTAAGATTTAAAATTCTAATTTATTTATACTTTTAAAACAAAATTTTGTAGGTAAAGCTGTGATATTAGGTTATACGATAGAACCAGTTGTTAAAAGCAGGATATTTTTTATACATTTTTCCCCGAACAAGCCTACAATATCACTAAGATGCAACGCGTTACTGAGAATGAAAATGCGAAGCTGGTACTGAGAAGGAAAGACTATAAAAGAACAGAGTTCAGGAAGACAAAACATGGTGATTGATGTTGCAATTAAATTTTTGAAGATCGTGGATGACAACGGGCTGTCCGTTGGGGGTGTAATGAATGTAATCTACCAGGAATTCGAATTCGAACTCGTTACATTCACTTACGCTCAAATACCGTTGTGAAAGGTATGAATCGTTCTCTCCACCATCCACAAGCTATGAGTTGAATAGGCAGACACTCCTATAGCCTTGTTTGGAAACCAGTCTACTGCAAAAAGAAATGGCAACATACTGTGGGGAAATCTTTAGCCTAGTCAGTCATGAATCGAAAGAGACACGATTTTCCAAGTGTGTATCACGTATGACACTTAACTGACTGACTGAGGGGCAAGAAAGCAAGGAACCGGAAGAGAATTCCCCATGCGAGAAGTACGAGAAAAGAAACTATTAGAATAGAACCTAAGCAAAAATATGAAAAGGTGCTTCGAAAAATAAAGAAAATAAATACAGGTGACTGAACTTATTTTCACTTAAGACCAAATTTCTTAAAAAAAAATGCATTATTCGCTAAAAGTTGACTCGATTTTTGTTTTGTTTAAATAGTAGAGAGGTTCGCTTATCATGATGTTCACGCTCCTTCCCGGTCTTCTGAATTGGAGTAGATGTTTATCCCTTGTTTTCTGTTTAGGACTGGATTTACCGTTCCTCCTAAAGTCTTCTCATTCTCTTTCACTATCAGTAACCACTTGAATCTTAGTGGCGTCATCAAAATTGTGGATTTATTTGAATTATATTAAAGAGAACTCAATAATTAAGACGCTAGTCAGGGCCAGTAAAAAGGTTTCGTACTCCCACTCCCCGAATCTATGATACGAGGCCCCCACTCTGCTACATTTCAATTCTTCATATATGATACAAATTTGGTTGTAACCTAATTATGTACAATAATCGATCATATGCACTAAACGTGAATAATTCAACTAGAAAATTTGAAAATAAATACAATTTATCTAAGTATAAATTAGAGATATGTCATAATACGTTATTCTATCTTAAATAAATCAACGATGTTTTGCGGCAATTTTTACATCAACTTGCGATTTTTCTTGTTAAAAAGTTAAAGAATTTAACACATTCAACATTATAGATAAAAGATAGTGAATTTTTTATTGTGATTTTTTTTTCGAGACTTAGCATGAACAAAACAAAGTCAAGGATTTGGACGAAAAACAAAAAGATCCCAGAATTTCGTCAAAATCTACGAAAGTTTTTCACCCTTTAATAGTCAGTTGGGCTTAGTTTTTAACATATATAAATGTAAATAGAAAAAAGCAAATATTGATAATACAGCGAGGGTTACAAAGCACTGCCCGGGAGCCCCAAATCTGGCTTCCACTCCTCCCTCGGTCTTTCTTTTCATTTGAGCAGATGGATTTGTGGGCGAAGGTAACTGTCTAGAATCATCAGGAGATTTTCTTACGTTTATCATTGATAAATGTGATGTTATTTATAAGTTGAATTTAGAGATACATCTTTTCATATTAGACCCTCTTATGGACAGATATCAGAAATGGAAATTACAAGCGTATTTAAAAGCTGTGCTATAGTCTCAGTTATCGGCGAGTCTTTTGATCTATAGCCGCTTCACTTCTCTTGTGGGATAAAGAAAGAGTCGTCGTAGGCAAGCTGGCATTTTTTAATTTGGCTGAGCACAACCTGTTGCAAGGTCTCATATTTATTTGTTTCTATTGGATACAAATTCAAAAGTTTCTTTTTTTAATTACCCAAATCAACAGCAATAGGTTGAAAATTCTCTTTTTAAAATACTTCATCATCTGTTTTTTTACTACGTTCGCAATATTTTAAATCTTAATTTAGATTTTATTTTTGGCGATTTCTTCCCAATTTTTCTGCTGATGTTGATCCTCGTCTTAAAGAATGCCTCTGAAATATTTACACGTTACTTATTTTAATTACTTAATATTGAATATTACTTCATATCTAATAAGTCTTTCCAGTGATACCATGATTACACAAGCAATTTGTGCATAAAGAATCAGATGACATTATACCGAGTGTATGTTTACTTGAGTTGATTAAGCATATTCGTAAAGACTTCAGAGGCTCTCAGAAAAATAGTTTTATCTATCAAAAATGTTTCAAGTGTTACAGAAACTTGTACTTAGAATAAATATATCAAACACACATCTAGACTGACAAATAACAGTAAAAAATGATTATTAAGTTCTTGGCTTGGTAAACTAATTTCTTAATTACGCCGTCTCTCTAATCAATACTTAAATATCGCAATGATGATTGGCTGTTAATTCTGTTGTACACGTAGCTGATTTCCGGCGTTAAAATTACATCATAAAAGTTAATCGACCGAAGTCGAATTTAATCGAAGAATTCCCTCTTAGCATATTGCACTTTTTAGCTGATCAGTTGTCGGATACAGGCAGACTGACCAAAAATTTGAACCCCCCAAAAAACTCTTTCTTCATATATATATATATATATATATATATATATATATATATATATATGATAAAAATATTATTTTTTAGTTATGCTATATTTATGGGTTAAATACCTTAATATCAGAGATCGTACATATGTCAATATAAATATATCATAACCATTACTGCCTGCCAAATAACCGTTAGGATAATACAATAGACCTTACTACCCATAATGCACCATTGACCAGCATATATAAATAGTCGAGCCAAAACAGAATACACATGGCCTATATAAATACAAGTTTCTCAGTAAACTTTTACATTTGGCTTGACGAAATGCTTCAAGAAACGAAACGCGTTATAAAAATAAGTTTTCCTGTTGTGATTCCAGTTTATTAATGTAATTTTCCAAGTACACCCGTCGGTTAGTGCGGCTAGCCAATCCCTGTGGCAAACATCTGCTCAGGCACATTTGTGCTTGTTCAACATCACCAGAATCCATCTGTGGTTTATACTGCGACTATACTGAGCAGACCTTAGATACAGTTTCTCGGAGAGGGCGTATAATCTGTCACGATAAGCAGTTTGAACAACGCCTGTACTCTCAAACCCTCGGTCACGATGACACAACCACCGACGGATTTCGTATAGATCCGTCTACCCTATTCCATTAACATAACTTGGGTCAACCAGAGGTATGGTTTTCAAGCACTTTCCAAAGGTTTCGCACACCGGAATTGCATCCTCAGACCGATAACATCAAGAAGTGACAAATCGACCATGGCGAGATTTGAATCCGTGCTTTATAGCCAGAAAGCGACTGTTCTAACCATTCCAATATACATACATACATATAAAGAATTAATGGATTTGTTTTTCCTCCTAAATTTTTGTTACTTCAAACACCTCCGTATTCCATCGGTGAGAAGTTCCGCTCGAACAGATTCTTCCCATGAACCACTATTCTATAAATAGACTCCCAAGAGAATTGTTTCCACGATCACTTCAATTTTAACCTATTCAAGTCTAGAGTTAACCGTTATCTTCCCCTCCTATCCGTATAAACTGCTCCTTAACGTAACCCACTACACTGTGTGCCCACCCGGGTCTTGTATAGGGTGAACCTTACTATAAAAAGAAGCTATTTTAAGTAAATATCCGAGTATGATATAGACGCCCTGTTTTTCTTATATTAAACGGTTTGTATGACTTATATCGGCCAGTACACTCGAACTTGCATCCCCCTTTTTAGGATAAACCACCGTCTGACCCGTCGTGATTTAAACCGCTCGACCACAGAGAGCGTCAGATTCTAGCAAGTGTTTATCTAATCTTTTAAAGGAAGGCACATTTCCTCGTTCAGTTATTTTCAAAACCCTCCTCTGCTCAATTTCGTATCCGAAACGTAACAATAAGGAATTAATGGAACTATTTTAATCCGACATTTTTATTACCTCAAAAATCTGTTCTTTTTTTGTCGTATATGCATTATTTTTTTTTTTTAATCTTTTTCAAGTAAGGCAATAGAGCTACTGAGGCACAAAGGGTTACTGAATGTGAAAGAATGTGTGAAAACCAAAAAAAAGAAAAAGCATTATTTAGGAGAGGGAACAATAAAAGCACAGGAATTAAGAAGACGCTGCGTTCAAATTTTTGATGATCAAAGTTGAATGAAAACAATAGGCAGGAAGAGAGTGCTACAAAGTGGAAGAGAAGAAATTATTAGAATAGAAGGTACGGTTACATCTAGCCATTTCAACTGTAAAATTATCAGAGCTATCACACACCACTCTAGTACTACGCTTAAATTCGCAAAGTCGATATATCAAAGAAGAAAGGTCATCAGAGCAATTACCACAGGCACAAGGAAGATTACGGTGGTGGGAAAGTCACTGGAGCCGAGATGCTGGGTCAGGACCAATAATTTTGCAGATTCTTTGGATTTTATCTAGAATCTTTAAATGCGTAGATTCAACATAAATGCTTAATTTAAAATAAAAAAACGGGATGTCTATCCTAAACACAGTTATTCGCTAAAAATAACATTTGAAGTAATACATACATATATGTGTGTGTGTGTGCGCGCGCTCGCATCGCTTGAAATAGTTATAATGACGAATCAGCGAAAGACAGGTCTGTAGAAAATCTATCGAACATTTTTTAAAAAATTGAAAATCAATATGAATATCGTTTGGTTAGAATGACAAGGACACTCAATAATCAACAAAGCTTTGAGCTTTTTCCGTGGAAAATGAGTCCCCGAGGATTTCTTTTAAAATCGAATTAGAAGCAGTAAATTCAATAATTAAGTCTGTAAATGGTGCGATGGATAAATTGTCGTTTAAATTACGTAAAAATGAAAATAACACTGACATCTCATTTTAACAGATATATTTACCAAAATTACACAGAAATATCTTGAAATACTAAAGAGTAAATTTATTCAATAAAATCGCTGTTGGCTTCAACTACGGCCTCCAGACGACTTCGGAATCTCCTTCAAATCTTCTGCACGGTCTCCTTATTTAAGTTGGTGAATCTTCAGGTCATCTTTAGTGTTATAAGGAATTTTGTTGGTCTCTCGTTCACCTACGCTCCACATATAATAATCAAGGGAGTTGCAGTCTGGGGAATGAGGTAGACAGGTGTAAGGGGTTATGTGGTCGCAAAAATTCTCTGACAGCCATGACTGGGTTCTCCTGCTTGTGTAGCAATGATGCAGAGTCCGGTTGCCAGACATAGAGTCTTCCAGCTATCCTCTTGACTCAGGGCAGTACTACGTCCTCAAGGCACCTCCATGTTGAGTCGGAGGCACTCACCAACAAAGTCGGGAGTTCTTTTCGCATCAGAATGATCAGAGTGAGTTTTCCGAGCTGCTGTACCTTCGTAATCACCATTAGACTCATCCAACTCTTTCCTATGCAATGTTCTCAGATTGACACCCAAACACTGAAATGTTCGTACTGGAGCTTCCGCCACGCATACAGTGTAAAAAAGAAAACATCTGCTGCTTACAACATCGAGCAAAAGTCATAAGTGGCGATTCAGAGATATATGAACTAGAGATGGTCAGCATAAGCAGTACCCTACAACGTAATAACCACCTCGGGTATATGAAGGCAGCTCCGACAAACTTGGATAGCAGGGTAAAAGAGGATAACAACACTCAGAAAACAGCTTTGGTCTGCTTACCCTATGTGAAGTGATTATCGAAAAATACAAAAGATCAGTGGTCCATATAACATCACAATGACCTTCAAAAGTGGTTAGACACTTTGCACATACCACTTCCGAGTAAGACACCCACCAACACCACCACCATAGAGGAGAACCTTAAGGTAAGACTGCAAGAACGCGAGGAGCGATCAGGCATAGTTGATCACATATGGAGGGAGAAAGGAGATCAGTGCCCATGTGGGAAGAGGTTGAAATAATAGATAGAGAGCATCATTGGAAAAGAAATGAATACTAAATTGGAATCAGTAATACGGAGTTGCTAGACAAAAGCAATAATAACAAGAAAATTGCAATATGGGCTCTGGTAAAAATTTTCTTAATGGTTTTGAGTTCAATATCTGGCTACTACAGTGGAGAACAAAACTAGGAGATAACTGAGACATCCGGAAGAGGCATGGCACGTGGAATAAGAACAATCTACCGCGATGGACGAAATAAAGGGTTCAGTTTGAAAATTCAATCACCTGAAGAACGCCAGAGGCGTACAACGGCCGAAACATACTGAATATAGCAAACATATATATATATATATATATATATATATATATATATATATTGTTGGATTACCGCTCCCTGATGATAATCACGTGCAACGAGATTTTGGCATTATCGCCTCCTGACGATAATTACAAGTGATGCGAAATATCTGAAAGAATTGTTCGCCTTCTCGGTATCTTTTCATAGAGAAAAGGCGTATTATGTGAGTAATCAACTACAGATACTTAAGGTTGCATTGAACTTTTCGCATTTCTCATCTTTTCTTTTACAAAATGTTCTGCCAATATATTAGTTAATATTTCTTGGTTCAAATTCTATTTTATTTTCCTTTGTATTTAGATTGTTAGCCGGTCAAATGCACGAGGAGCTTATAAAATTTCATCAAAAGTAAAAATACCTGCAAGAAAGTGGTGACACCGATGTGATGTTCTCCTGGATATATATATATATAAAGAAATTTTGAAAAAGGATATTAGTTTCAAAAAAAGAAAATTTTCTTTAAAGCTCAAAAGAATGTGTTCTTAGAATTTTGGTACACTGCTATAATTACTATTCATCAGCCGAGTTACGGCCACTTCACAGCTTAATCATTTTTCTTTCATCTGTGGTTATAATAACTTAATAACGCATTCTCCCTCGCAGTAAACGTGGAAGGACCGATTAATGTTACTCCATTCAACCCACTAGACATGGTTTGGTCAACTGCTAGGCACTTTCACGGTAAGAAGAGTAACTTCGCGAAAGACGAAATTCGCCTTCGGTACTGAAATGCTTCCAGCGGACATCGCCCGCGAAATTGTCGACTTGTTGAACGCAGTAGCGAGTAGAGGAGAATTTATACGATATGCTGAGACAAACAATTTTGCATCGGACTGGAGAATCTGAGAAAAAGAAATTGCCAAATCTTTTTAGTAATGTCTCCATTGAAAATAGGACACTTTCTCAAATCCTGAGACATGCGGCTTCTTCGCCAGCCTCACATCTTGCCCGAGAATATTTTGCGGTAACTTTGGCTGAACAAACTGCTGAACAACGTGACCCAGATATTAACCCCTTGGCTGGAAAACACTGATCTGGATAAACTGGCGGGAACCGCTGACAAAATTTGCGAAGATGCAGGCATTCACAACGTCAACACTATGCAGAATCCGATTATCGCACAAACGGACCAAATCCAGCAACTCCTGTCGGCCATAGCTAACCTTACCGAGCGAGTGGAAGCCATATCAAATGAAATCCGAATACATCCCACGTTATCACAGGAGACATTCCAGCCGAAACAGACGTAGCAGCCGACACGGTTCAAAATCCCGCGTATGCAACACCGGAATATGTTGGTATCATTACAAATTTGGTGCTAATGCTAAAAAGTGTAGAAAACCCTATACATTCGTACTACCGAATCAGGGAAACGCATATTCCGACCAGTAATAACGACGACTGCGTCCAGATATTTGAAGAAAAGTTGTCTATTTTACATTCGTGACTCGTGTCACGGATAGGAATTTTTAGTCGACACAGGCGCCGAAATTAACGTTATTCCTCCAAGAACGAAGAATAATTTTAGCGCTGTGTAAACTCCAATCAGAGAACGGTACAAAAATTAACGCATACGGCGGAAAATCAATTAGGTTGAATTTTGGTATCTGGCATAGTTTTTCATTTTTATACAAGCAGATGTGAAGACACCTACACTAGGAGCAGACTTCCTCACGCATTTCAACCTATCAGTGAACATGGCTACCAAGAGACTGGTAGACAACAAAACTCAATTAAAAATCCTTAGAACGCCTTCCTGATATCTTTCAACAGGTATCAGGTCATCACTACCGGAGGACAAGATTTTTCGCGAAATTCTTCATAAATTCCCATGGATTACAACCCCATTCAAACATACTGACACAGTACTACTCACTGCTAAACACCACATTTAAACGACAGGACAACTGAAGCATTCTATCCCTCAGAGACTCAGTCCGGCAAAATACAAGATGGTATAAGAAGAATTTCAGCATGCTGCAGGTGTTCAACAACAAGTTGATGTTCCGTGTGTTCGTCCATATTTCTGCTTGTTATTAATATATTGCCGATGAATGCGAAAATGAAGAAATTTCTCCTAACTGCAGCATGCATATTCTTCTGCATGGAGTCCGTGTGGCGATTTCCAACGACTAAACGCGTCAACAGTCCGAGATTGCTATCCTATCCCGCATATACACGATTTCGCAGTGGGATTACAGAATATGAAAATTTTTATCAGACTTAACTTAATCAAAGCGTACTACCAAATTCCTGTCGAAGAAAGCGATATACCAAAGACTGCTATCACCACCCCTTTCAGTTTATTCGAATTCACCAGAATGCAATTTGGTTTAAGAAATGCGGCCCAGTCTTTTCAAAGGTTGATAGACGAAGTATTAAAATGTTTACCTTTGACTTTCGCATACATCGACAAGATATTAATAGCAAACAGAAATATAGAAGAACATATAGAACATCAACTTGTTTTTGAACGCCTACAGCATTTTGGAATGAAAAGTAACCTCGATAAATGCACATTTGGTATAAAAAAATCTTTCATTTTTAATAACACACAGTAGACAAAACAAGAATATCACCTCTTCCTGAGAACCACAGTCAACTCGTCAAATTTGAAGGTTTATTAGCATGATAAATTACTAAGTTTTTTGTTACGCTGTTCATCAAAGTTAACCCCACAGACATATTAAAAATCACTCAGAAAAAGAACGCCAAAGTTTTACTTCAAGGTCCTGCTTTAGACGCTTTTTACGAAGCAAAGAAAGCTTTGGTGAGCTTCGTAAAACTAAATTACCTAAGTGATGATGAAAACGCAGTGCTAACTTTAACAAGAGATGCCTCATCGAACGCTGTTGATGCCGTTTTAAAGCAAAATATTAACGGAGAAAACAAACCTATATTCTCTTTCTCTGTCAAGTTAAATTCTTCACAGATGTAATACAGCACATTTTCAAGAGAACTTCTCGATATCAATCTAGTTATTCAAAATTTCCGTTATATTTTAGAGGGACGCAAATTCACAGTATTCACTGACCATAAGTCACTCATTTATGCCCTCTATAGCAAGCTCGAAAAATATTCGACACGTGAAAAAAGACAACTCGACTACCTTTCCCAATTTACTTTGGACCTACAATAAAAGGTGAAGAAAATATTGTTGCAAATGCATTTTCTCGTGCTTCCATAACCTCAATAAATACGGAAAGTTTAAGTTACAGGACTATTGCCAAGGTAGAAAAAAACTACACTTGTGTAATTTAAGGAAGAGAATTCACTTCAACTTGAAAGTTGTTTACCTATCACTTTCGGATATTCAACTTTCTTATGTCATATAAAAAAACGGTTACTTTCGGCCTTATATACCTCCATTGTTACGTAAAAATCTTCAACCACCATCATGGCTTATCACATCCTGACAAACGAGCAACCACCAAAATAATAACAGATCGAACATGTCTACTGACATAAAACTTTGACGCAGCAATGCAGGGAGTGTCAAAACACAAAATTGCGAAACATACAAAATCGCCAATTGGTAAATCCCATCTCTAGGTTTACTAATTTGACAATAGACATTATGGGATCCCTCCCAAACGCACATAGTTTCACATATGCTCACTATAGTGATACATACATACATACATATATATATAGTATTTATTAACCCACCCACGAGGATTAAATGTGGCACAAGGCCGGTTTAATGTGGGTTGCCCGCGAGCCCGTAGGCTCGGCCAAAAATATGACCTTTGAACCCGCCTGGACGGGTTCAGGTCCTCTGTGTGTGTATATGTATATGAGAAAATGATATCGGCGATGCTATCGTTTGAGGTAAGATTTAGGATGATGAGAGGTAAGGAACCGTGTGCTGTTACTCTGTGGTTTATGAAGCCGGTTCTGGTGATAATTAAGGTGTAAACAGGAAGTATTCAAAAACGGTGACTAATCTTAAATTTACCTAATCTAAAAGGCGACAAACACAGAGAAAGTCAAACAATAGAGGCTCTGTACTGTGATAAGGGAACAATCCTAATCATACCTTCGGTGGTAGATGATTACCTATATATTACTTTCAGGGTTTCAAAATTATACCTAAATCATACCATTTTGTTGAAAATAAAAGTACAGGTAAGAAAAATGACCATGGGCGAAAATACACGTTGTGAAACGATGGATATAACCTGTTTTATAAGCAAACATACACCATTCTCTAGACTTGTGATCCTATGAAGGTGGCGAACTACTTCCTGCTGTAGATGCCTGCTCAGTCACATTAGTGTTTCTTGAACACCCAGGATGCCAACATATTTGTTAGTTTCTTGGAGAGAGCACATCATCTGGTGTGATCATTTTCTTTAGCAAGGGCATTCAAAACCTCAGCCATGATGTCTTCGTGCTAGCAAAACCATAGAGACTTCAGAACATTTTCGTCTACCCAATTTCACTCACAAGGCCTGAGTCAACTTGTCGGCTATGGATTTTCAGACACCACCCAACTGTGCCGCACACTGGGATATTATCAAGATGTCACCACCTTGACAAATCGACCCTGGTGAGATGCAAACCTCGATCTCATGGTAAGAATTCTAACATTCTAACCGCTCAGCTACTTATAGCCTCACTGGAACGACGACACAAACATCATGCAATCATGCTTAGAAAATCCATTTATTTTTCGTGTCGACAGACCGGTGGTGGGGATCATATTTTTTAGAATACGAAAAATATTACTTTGTCTTGTCTGTATTAATTTCGCCTCCTATTTATAGGAAAAGATAGTCGTCATCGTTCCGGACAACACTTTCTCCTAAAACTAATTAGTTGGACTGTGTATATCTTTAATCAGTCACGAGGGTCGAAAGGGTACCATATGCACTACTGAGTCCAACTCTTTGTAGACTGGCTTGAATTTATAATTTTCCTTCTCCTAGACGAGTTGCCAACCAAGGCTGTTCGGCCTAGTCTATCCTGCTATTTACCTATAGCTATGGATGGGGAAATGTTATGGATATTTGCGGATAAGTGAATGCAATGAACTCGACTGGAATCTGAACTCGACTCTCCGACTTTTCAATCCAAGAGGGTAGCCATTACACAAACCATAGGATCTTAAATCAAATACTCAGCTGCCGTTCTTAGTAAAATATCTTCCTTCATCCAGTGAGATGATTAAACTTTCAAATGCGTTGAAAAAAGACACTTTCTGAATAATTTTAAGATGAAACATAAAATCATATATAGGCTTTACCAATACAAAGAACAAGGTTGTATTGTTATATGTGAATGCTTAGAATACCATGTCGTTTAGTTTCTCACCATAGCCTTTTCCTTACGTCATATTTATTCCTGAAAATAAAATAAAAAATCTTAAAAATTATATTTCCCTTCACTTTCATTATGTTAGGCCTAATTACTCGTTTGTTAATTAAATTAATCAAATTAACTAATCTCTTGTTAATCAAATTCAGATGATTTAGGTATTTGTAAAATGTATTTTATTCTTTCTTCGGTATTATACAACTGACAGACCCATTGTATCACCAGGAGAGATTATTTCTATAATAAATTTACAGACAAAGCGTATAATCACTAACACAGCTCATTTTTATGATGATTTACTAAGTGTTGCTTTGTTGGGGAACAAGGCCGAAAGTATGGGACATCCAGTGAGAATCGATCTCATTACTCATTAGTCGTAATTGATCTAGAGAGGCAAACTTGTTAAGCATTACATCACGTCGAAGTGCCTAGCAGCTCATTTTTATGATTACGGAAAAAGAAAACTTCAACGCCATATTTTATTTAATCGAATTTACTCCAAACAAGGCAGTAAAGACA
Organism: Acanthosepion lycidas; assembly: GCA_963932145.1. Lineage (NCBI taxonomy): Eukaryota > Metazoa > Mollusca > Cephalopoda > Sepiida > Sepiidae > Acanthosepion > Acanthosepion lycidas. The sequence goes on along the minus strand of OZ010594.1, from coordinate 35,899,234 downwards.
CTAAGACACAAGGGGGGATACACTGTGTGAAAGAATTAGAAAACAGAATCATTATTAAGGAGCGAGAACAATGGAAGAATAATCAAGAAGACAGTAGATAACGGTTGACATTTAAATTGTTGAAGATCAAATTTGGGTGGAAAAGAAGAAACCACAAGCGAGAAGTACAAGAAAAGAAACTGTTAGCATAGAACTTGAGGTTACATCTGGCCAGTTCAAGTGTAAATTGATGAGACCTTGCTGCCAATCTAGTACTGCGCTTAAATTCATAAAGTCTGGTTACCATATCGAAGAGCTCATCCGAACAGTTACTATGAAAGTATTTATAAAAAAAAAAGACACTTTATGGCGGTGGGAAAATGACTGAAGTCGAGACGCCAGGTTAGGAACAATAATATTGTTGATTCTTGCCTAGGTTTTATTAAGAAGCTCGAGGTAAATAGTAGGAGCACTGGACCTTATGAGACAGCAATATTCTACGCATGGATGAATGGTAGACTTACAGATATGTAAGATAGATTCTCGAGAGAAAAATTGTCTAGCATGACACAGTGAATCAACTTTCTTAGTTGCTGACCTGAATGAATTCAATGTCGTCTTTCCACTTCATGTAGCCGAGAATGTTAACCCAATTTCATTTATCAGAATAAAAATGGATTACAATTAATCCTTACAATTTATTCTTTTCTTTTACAATAATGTTCACATTGTACAAGGTCTGGGAGCCACTCGAAGTAGAGGGCTACAGATTAAGTGATACATTTTAAGTTATGTTGGAAAGATTGGTTATCCGTAAACTTAAAAAGGCTAAGATTGCAATGACTGCGAAAGCATCCTCTTGGGACCTGGTTCCATGCAGCAGCGGTCCGTGGAAAAGCTGCTCTAGTGGGACATACATCTCACCAACGGAATATGAAAGGGAATAAAGGTGGTTCGTTATAATATGCGTGATATGGTAGACCTTACTCGTAAAAAGTTAGAACTGGCGGAACTAAAGAATGCAGTCTGAGCACTTTCCATGGAAATAGCAATAGAGCAGTGAAAGGCTTGCGACGTTTCCTTTGTGAAAAATGAGCTGTAGGGTGAAAAATAATTCGTCACCCACAAGGACACAGAGATGCCTTAGGACTCTATCGAAACTGGCAAATGAAGATTGGGCAACTCCTCTCCTCATATGAAGAAGGCCGGATTGTACAACGGCCGAATCGTTGTAATAAATATGGCAACAAAGATGAGAACAATAGTCCGAATAATGCAAATAGTGTAAAGAAAAAAATCATTAAATTTTATAAAAGTTAATAGGAGGATTTCTTTTTGGCATGTAAATTAATTGTAAATTTATCTCCCCTGCGGATCTCAAGACTAATATTTTTTAAGCATTTCATCTAATTTCAACAAGCAAAGCGGGGGTGCCACTAGCACGCGGTGGGGGGAGGGGGTTACAAAAAGTGAAAGTGAGGGAAAAGACTGGGTATAGTGGAATTAAGGAAAGGATAAAATATAAATGGGGTTTAAGTCACCAGAAGATGGCGGTTGACGCTGCATTTAAGAAGATTGTAGTTTCCAGGGAAGCAAGTAAGAGAAAGGGTGTTCCACTTTCGGGAAGTGCGAGAAAAGAAACTGTCTGAGTAGAAGTGGCGGTTACATTTAACTAATTCAACAGTAAAAGGGTGAGACCTAGATGCCAATCTAGTAGAACGCTTAAATTCATGTAGTCGGGGCACAAAGGAAAATCTCTTCAGAACAGTTCCCATGAAAATATTTGTAGAAAAGACAGAGGAAAGCTGCATCACATCTGTGAGAAAGTGACTAAAGTCTAGATGCCAGATCAGGTTCGATTACATTGAGGCTCTTTCTTTGGATTTTGTCGAGAACCTCGAGATGAACAGCAGGGGCACCAGACCAAATATGGAAACAGTATTCAATGCACGGACAAATTGTAGATTTGTAGATGGACTCTGATGAGAAAAACCTTCTGGCACGACAGTGAACCAACATTAATTGTAGTAGGCGCAGCTATTGAGTTCATATAGTTGTTCCTGGTCAAGTCAGTCGAAATCATGAGGCCACGAAGGCGTAGTGAGTCGCTCTCACGGAGTCGAGCATCAACCAAGTTTCTCTGTGCTGGTAAAATGAGAGCAGTTTCGTTTTGGAGGCATTAAAATTTACGACATTTCCTGCTCCAGTTATCCACTGATTGGAGGTCCTTTTCGAGAGCAGCGGCCAGGTTAACTTTATCAGCGCTGCCGGAATTACTATTGAGAGAGGACTAAATGCTAGTGTCGTCTGCATAGATACATACTTGGGAACCGATGACATCAGGAAGATCATTGATGAAGATCAGAAAAAGTGTGGGACCCAGAATAGAGTCTTTAGGAACACCCGCGTTCGTATGAAAGGATCAGGAAGAACGACCTTTATTTCACGATTTGACAGGAATTATTGGATTAAATCAAATAATCGTCCTGTAATACTGTAGCCCTGAAGATTCCGTAGACGGCCAGCATTTCAAACCCTGTCAAACGCCTTCGAAATGTCTAGAGTCACAGCTCGGGCTTCACCGTTATTACCGCTGATATACATATTCAGTTATGGTCGTAAGCACATTAGAACATAGTTTTAGATTGTAAGATTTTTTTTGAAGATAGTAATAATTTAGTGATACAAGTTTTACTGATTACCCCATAGCTGGATGGATGAGGAATGAATTCCTACCTTTCTCAATGGTATTTGCACGTAAGTGAATACAACGAACTCAGCTGGAATTGGGACTCGGATCTCCGATTAACAATTCCAAGCCGTTATCCGTTGCACCACCCGTGCACCTATGCTTACAGTACCTGGTATTCCTAAGCGGTTACCCATCTAGGTACTGACCAGGTTCGACATTGCTTAACACAGCCTGTACAGATGTTGGCAATCACGCCGTTTCGTTCAAGCTTAGAAGTATCCCCTTATTACAATACGAAAGAGAAAGTCGATGCTACCTAACATCAAAGGAAAAAGTTGCTAAAAAGTTCTCAGCCCGACCCTCTTCACAAAATCTAGTCAAAAAGACAAACATTAGATTTTCCTTTTGGACGAAGTTCTTGGTTGTTTTTTTCAACACCCACTTCGTACATATGGCAATTTTCATGTCAGTCTGTTTCAGTTATTATGTTAATGTGAACAGAAAACATTTTTAGAATAACAACCTTCGCTATTTTCATACACCACTAGCAAAGTCTCAATTATCTCTAGAAAACATTCATTTTTAAAATCTACATATAAACGTCTCAAAGTTATGGATGACTGTCCATAGCATTTTTAAAAATATTTAATATTTGATGTCGTTCTGATATATAATTACATTTTATGCATCAACACACTGAAATAAATATTCGTGAGTGCTCCAAGAAAAGTTTTAACAAACAAATAGTTATTTTTTTAACTAAATCTCATTCTTTTTCTGTGCACTTAACCGAAGGTTTTGATTTTGTTAAGAGGCATATAAACCTGTATTAGTTATTTAATGCCGGAATCTAAAAATTTTGAACAGAATTTTATGGCTTCAACTACAGAGAAATGTATTGTTGGTCATTTTGCATAAATATGTATCGTTGGTAATTTTTTTATATATAAAAATATATTGTTCGTATTTTTTTTTTTTTCATATTTTCATAGAGTTTGGGGGGGGTCCCTTTTGCCCATAGTTGAGGCCTTAACAGGTGCTACCACCCCAGGTGAACCTGGGAACAACAACAGTTAAGAGATGGTCCACTCTCCTCCAAACCTCCAATCTTCCGATCAGAAGCCTTGCTGCCAAATGTAGTTTATCATTATACCCAAGACTCTTAACCGAAGTTTTTCTCTACAAATCAACTGCATCGAATATTAAACAGTGAACACTTCAGATCAAGATTCAGGTAATAACTGCGCCAGTGTCGAGATATGGTGATCCACCTGAGTATAATTCGTAATATATTGCGTTGTCAGTTAAATTCGTTCGTTTCTTTCAGTTATTTAATAGTATTATTCATCAAAAATTTAACAAACCAATCAATAATATATTCTTCTTAAATGTTTACGAGTTGCTACCAGCGTTCCACTAACTTGTCAGTGTCTTGATGGTAGCAATCTTCTTATATGTGCCATGACACTTCAGGCAATTCTAGCATCCATTGTAGGTATAATCGTACACTCTTTGCATTGTTGAAATCTCCGGTTGCTGCAAATAAATTTAGCCTCTGCCCCACCGCCCCAAGATGCAAATTCCAACCCTTTGTTCTTTCAGCACGAATAAACAGCTAAAGCGTGTCGATATACTCAATGAAGGCCTACCATAATTTTGCTATTCTTGATTTGCTCCTGAGTTTATGCATCAGAGTATCGAGCACTCTTTGCAGCTTCACGTGGGCTGTCATCAGTATTGCTCTAATGCACTTGGAATTTATTATACAAATCCTTCATTTCATCCACATCAGACTGTTCTAATTTTTTGCACTACATCATGAAAATTATCTTGAAACACATCAGATGTACTGCTCTCAAGAGTTCCTTCAATATTTAGAAGTTCAGCTTCATTCTCCACAGAGACAACCTCTTCCACTCTGCCGAAAATAATCTCTCCCTCATCTGCCTCTACTACATTATCTGAGTCCGATAGCTGAGAAGTCAATTGGTCAGTATCTTCTGGAAGAACAGTATCAATACGTTTTCTCATCAAGGCTGCATGTACAAATAAATGTGTTCGTAAATCTCTTGAGACAGCCTTCCCAGAAAGAATCTGTGACACCGCGGTTTCCGTATAGATGATAGTCCGTAACTCAGACAACCCAACACCTTTCATAAGACTTTTTTCCTTACTAGAAGTTTTGCTATGAAGAACCTATTGAAACAAGCTTGAACCTAATTTCCTATCCTAGGAAAAATTGTGAAAACATATTGATATATAACTTCTAAATTCATGGATTTTAATTACTTACAGATAACAAAATAAAGAACTTCTATTAAGTACATATATGTTATTTATTGTCTTGTAGCGTCCAAGGATGTAGCATCCTCTTACATCCTCGCAGGATAAACTGATGAGGAATACAAGAGCAATATGGGCATTCAGATTTCTTAAACTTGTATTGCAGAACAGCATTCCTCTTAGAACCCCAAAACAAAAATAAAAAACACATGTCGGTAGCATAAATAATACATGAAACATTTTCATCAGTAGCATTCAAGAAGAAAAGTGAAACTACAGGCATTAAACAAAATTCCTGTATTCCTTACAATTCACTTTGGTTGTTTACTCTTGGTTGTTCATGGTTGGTTTTTCACTTCACTGACGCAGAAGACTCCAAATAAAGTCAATCTTCAAATAAGTTTCTGTCTCTTGAATACTGTTAGCTGATACTATCCGATCTATAAGAATATGAAGCAGTTATAGATTATATTGCACAATCGGGAAGCATAACCTCAACTACTAAACATTAAAAATTGGCATCATAATGTTCGAATAACTCGTAAGACACATTCGAAATGACCTGTGCATGAAAACCACTTACAAGTGTAAACTACTCAAGTGACTAAGAAGTATGTTTCACCTTGTAGTACCTGTTTTTGCAAAGTGGTGCTCAGGAAAACGGCCATAAAAAATTCCTCAAGGTGGATGAGAAAGGAGTTTCTTTTTATATTTTCTTGCAGGATATAAAATTCCACTTCCAATGATATAAATCATGTCTTGTTAACATTTTTCTGGACACACCTTATATTCACTCTAAATCGATCAGACTATTACATTCGTCACAAGTTTCACTGTTGCTTTTTGTTGTGGTATATCATTACTGTATTTTGATACTAAGTTAATATATTCACAGTGACTCAATTATCAGCTGTATTTTTTTACATGACTTTTCTCTAATTGTGAAAAATTCAGCTCAACTTGTTTGCCCTTATATTTGAACCTGAGATCATTTTTAAAACGTAATTTAATAGAAATGACAAGGAGAGTGTTACTCAAATTAGAGGTCTTGACTTTTATCCCAGATCAACTTTTGCACGTCATTAATTTTTATTTAAATTTGTTTACTTTAATCTGTTATTTATGATGAACGGACTACTTTTTCCTGTTTTATTTTTCGTTTGCGGCAATCGAAGCGCTATTCTGTTGCACGAATCCTTAATTAACAATATTAAATTTTGACTTTAACCTATAAAAAACTTTTTCGTAACCTTTTATTTGAATAGATATGAAGATACTCGAAGTATAACAGTCGCAATTATACGACATTTTACGTTTTGAATAGATAAACCGTTTACTATTCTTAAAGACAATCAGAAAGGTCGTCATGAAAGCCAGGTTACTATTTGTAACATAAAACGAATCCAATTACGAAAATAAGTTCAGGTTCTGATTTGTTGCGTAAGGCTTTATTTTTTACACAAATTTATTACATACGTAAAAACTTGAAGTTGCTCGGTAACTGAAATAGTTTCTTTCGCCATTAGCGGGCAATGTTCAATCCTAACTGTAAGTCATTATATCTTCTTTCTTCTTCAGGACATTAGCGATCATGGCTCTCCACAAATTCTTATCCGTTGTAGGTCAGCTCCCAGTACATTTTCTGCCATCCATTTACACAAATCGTTATGTATATTACTCACAGTTTCTTTTTAAATTTTTGCCAACACTATGTCCGGTGAGTGTCAACTTCTCCAAGCCCCCTTTCCTATTATATGTCCTAGAAATTTCAACTCTTTCCATTCCTAATTACAAATGTCCTTTTCACTCAAATATTTTTTAACACGTCCTCTTTGTTTACATGTGCTATTTATGATATTCTCGGTATACGTCTATTGAATCACATTCTCTCTGTTACCTAAAGTCTCCTCTTCGTCTGTAAGTAACATAAGTCTAACATTCATTGCTACATAGGAGGATTGATATTAAATAAGACTTGTATAATTTTATTTTTGTTTCCTCTCGAAAATTTCCCGTTTCTTAATACTTAGCGTATATGGAAGGCATCTTTCGCTACAGTAATGTGCCTACGGATTTCGATGTCACATTTTCCATTGTGTTATAACACTTCCCAGATAATTAAATTTCTGTACCTGCGGGATTTTGACATCTCCGAGTTGTACCTCGCATTTTGGGTTGTCCCTCCTAATGCATTCTGTATTCTTAAAATTGTTGGTTTTTTCCGTCCTTATCACTCTCTTTTATTAATTTTTCTCAGAGTTCCTGTAGTTTTTCTTTCTTTCTCTGCCATTAACACGATGCCATCTGCATATATTATGTTGCTAAGATTGTGACCAGCAATATTAAATCCTGGTAGAATTGCTAGTTCTCTTAGGGTTACCACGATATGTAGATTAAATAAAGCTGGTGAGAAGATGCATCCTTGTTTTTCTATTATTGTGTATTTGCTCAGTTCTTTTTCTGTCCCTATGAAAGCTGTTTGCTTACAGGAAATGTTATATAATATTCTAAATCAAGTTTTACTAACAGTTAAGAACTCATTATATCAGACGCTGTTTTTCAAAAGTAAGCAAGTAAATTTTTATTTTAGAAGAATAGCGGGATGTCATTTTTATACGCTATTTAAATTTAAATCCGGCCATGGAGAGTATTAAGTTAATATTCATACGCAGTGTTGACCAGTGATGGTATTTTATATGTTCATGTTAGTATGACCTCTAGGCGAGTGACTCGCTGTGCCTTCTTGGACTAACATTTTCGGGTGATATGAAGTGGAAAGACTATATTGAATCCATTGCTAGGTCACCTACAAGGAAGGTTGTTTCACTGTGTTTTTCCAGAGTCTGTCTTACATATCTATAAGTCTACCATTCGTCCATGCTTAGAATATTGCTGTCACATATGCTCCTGTGCTCCTGCTATCTATCTAGAGCACCTTGATAAAATCCAAAGAAGAATCAGCAATATTATTGGACCTGATCTGGCATCTCGGCTTCAGTCACTTTCCCACCGCCGTAAGGTTGCCTCGCTTTGTCTTTTCTATAAATACTTTCATGGTAATTGCTCTTTGCTATGATGCCTAGACTCTTCGAATTTAAGCGCAGTACTAGTTTCACCAATTTACTGTTGAGCTGGCTAGACGTAACCGTAAATTCCATGCTAACAATTTCTTTTCTCTCATTTCTCATTTGTGGGACTTCCGGCTTCATACGTTCCAGCCATTTTTAATCTGCGCAAATTTAAATGCAATGTTAATCGCTGTCTACTTTCCTCCTGATTACTTTTTCTCTGTTCTTGCTCCTTAGCAATGTTTCTGTTTTATACTCTCCCACACCCAGTAAACCCTTGCGTCGTTGTGGTTTTACTGCCTTGCTTGGTGTGAACTCGATTTTAAAAAGTGTTGAAGTTTACGGTTGAATTAGGAGTCATTGAATAAGGAGAGGTCTGAATATACTTTACTGCATTCATCGAATATTTCAAGTAACTTCTGAAACTGATAAAAAAGAACTGTCGACAAAAACATTGTGAATGATAGCTGTAATATTTCTTTAGTATTCTCCCTGTGCCATGATTTTTTAAAACGTAGACGTTCATGGTTATCCACAGCTCCCTGCTTTTTATTACTCTCAACAATAATTTCTCCTCTGTCTCTCTGTGGCACTTGTTCAATACATTTGCACAAAATTATCGAGTAAGTTCCTTGCCTTTTCTTATGCTTGCCTTGCATTCGGTGTGCCCCGGGAGGGTTAAATTCTTCAATATTCCTTTTATAATTATATGGCCCAAAATCTTAACTTACTCTTTCTGATTATTAGCAGCTTTTTCTTTTTCTTTTTTCATGGCTCTTACTGTTCTTAAAACTTCAAACCAGAACAGTTTTCTATTTTCATCATAAGGTCAAGTTCTTGTAATCCATTTTAGTTCGAGTGATTTTCATACAGCAAAGCATTTGTTTTATCAGGGAGGAATTTCAAACCTATCGCAAGGAGTTTAAACCAGGAGAAGCCAGTGAAACAAGGATGGAAATTCAAACTGAGTAAGAATATACTCAGGGTTACTAGATTGGATTACTTTTGAAAGCTCAGCGGAAGTATCCAGAATCCTATATATAGTCTACCATCCGTCCATACTTAGAATATTGCTGGCGCATTTGTTTCTGCTATATATTTAGAGATTCTTGATAAAATCCAAAGAAGAATCATCAATATTATTGGTTCTGACCTGGCATCAAGGTTTTAGTCACTTTCCCACCGCCGTAATGTTGCTTCCGTCTGCCTTTTCTGTACATACTTTCGTGGTAATTGTTCGGAAGAGCTCTTCAATTTGGCACTTAGACTTTTTATACTCCGTTGAAATTAGATATCTTTCTGATTCATTCCGCTATTAGTAAAGTTTGCCTTTTTGCTATTTTCCCCATCCCTGTTCTCGTTACGTATGTTAGGCGCTGCTTTCCTCTCTCCCTCTTGCCTTCAATATGACCTGTGAGTGCTAAATTTTCCAAGCCCTCTTTCCTCATTATGTGCCCTAGGAATTTGAGTTGTCTCTTTCTGATGCTACGTGTGAGTGTCCTTTATGTCTCCATTTTTTCTAAAACTTCGTTGTTGCTCACATGTTCAGACCCTGATATTCTCAGTAAGCTTTGTAGAACCACATTTCTGATGTCTCAAGTCTCTTTTTCACCTGCGAGTAGATTGTCTAGCATCCACTACCATTTAGGAGGACCGTTATCACATAACAATTCAGTAATCTTTTCTTTGTTTCTAACAAAATTGTCCTGTTTCTAAATACTTTGCTCAGATTTTACAAGGCATATTTTGCTATCTCAATGCACCTTAACGTGAATTCAGTTTGAGAAATCCGCTTTCTGAATCAATGATTCGCCATTTGATAGGCCATTTTCAGCAAACAGGCTATGTACACGAATTACCAAGCCCTGGGAGACCACGTTCAGCTCGCATAGTAGAATAACATATTGAACAGATATTGAACAGCGTAGAAGAAGAATAGGGAATGGCCTTTCGAAGAGGCTCTCTAAAGCTGAATGTGTCGGCTTAACTCGACAAATTCGCTGGCAAGAATTAGTGAAAATTTATTGAAAAGGGTTCGTGAACACGAGTTCTAAAATTGTGGTCACCGGCCACGCGTTATTTACGATAACTAATAGAATTAAATTTCTATTCAACGATTACATAAACATAAATTAATAATATTATCTACTTAATGTTACTTTGAAACCCACTCTCTTTCTCATATATATATATATATATATATATATATATATATATATATATATATATATATATAATGAAATACCAACCAATATATATATATATATATATATATATATATATATATATATATATATATATATATAATGAAATACCAACAGACAATTATAATTGCAATCACGAATTAACAGCTCACAAAAAGCAGCTGGTTCAGATTTAATATCGTTTATGTCTATTCAATAATTGACATTTGATAAATGTGGGTCAAACAACGTAGTTTAAGAAATATTGGTTTTACAGGTTTATTGTAAGCTTAATTAAGCAAATTATTTTACCAATGCAAAGGTATAATGGAGAAAACAATTCTCACGTTTTGAGTCCCATACTCTATTAGGGTCGTAGGTGTACCAAATATCCTATAGCCGTACCAACAGTGAGTGCGTTTAAAGCAATATAATCTGAAGGAACCCATCCCTCTTGAAGTTGGTTTTAAATTCATGGTTGTTTTTCTTCTAGACTGGTTGCCAACCAAGGCAGACCAGTCTGCCCTGCTGTTTAACCCGTTGGCGAGGAAGGAAAGAGATGGACTCATACTTTTCCCCAAGGCCAATAACATCAAGCAACCTCCTTCCTGACAAATCGACCATGGTCAGGGTTAACCTGGGTTTCTTGTTAATTAACGTTCTAATCTATACGTGTGTTCAAGTAAATAAATGGCAATTCTTCACAAATATTTAATGAAAAAAATATGAATAATTTCATTTTAATTCATAGCTTTTTAAAAATATAAATAAACCATAAAATGGACACGTTACTGTGGAGCAGAGAGTCACAATTAGTCTCACTTCTGAATTGGTTAACAAACTCATTCCACAGATTACTAAAGTAAGTTTTATCCTCACTGTTTACTCTGTACTTGTGACCTTGTGGGATTATTCAAACTTTTATGGAACAATACGTACAAATTTAATGTAGTATTTGCCGTGACAGTGAAGCGTAGTATTCGTTGAGAACATCCCGTGCACAGGGGTAAGATTTTTCATGCATAAATCAGATCTACGTCTACTACTTTTGATTTACCTGTGTACTGGAATTATGTCTACCTTTGTGATTATCAGGTAAATCGGACCAATGTCTACATTTTTTACTCTAATGCAAACTGGACGTATATCTACCGTTTTCATTAAACCAGACGGGAGACAAGCATAACAGCGAGTCTCATTTGCCCCCAAACCGGCTTTATTGAAATCGTTAAGTCAAATCTTCACTATGTCCAATGCTTCATTTCACCGAAAAATAAAAAGTAAGAAAACTAAATGAAGATGACTTTCATATCTGAATAGTTATTATCTAAACAACTTATTTTAAAATTATGCACCATTTAAAATTTTTTTTTGTTTATAATGAATACCTTTCCCTCCATAAATCTGGAATATTGGCTCGCAAACAGATATTTAATGACAGAAGACAACAAACAAAACAAAGACTTGGGTAAAAAATAAAATTACAGTGCACTGGGCAAAACATATCTCTGCATGCTCATGTAGAAAGCGAGAAGAACTTTGCCCTAAGAAGAACAGTTGTGTAGTCGCTGGAGAGAGCGTTGTTCTGAAAACGACAGTTTATTGTATACCGTTGCTGCTGGCAAGAATGGTTAGAGTTGGCTTTCTGGAGCAGTTGGTCGGCTGCTGGAACAGATACTACGCTTTAATCCTTGTTATCGTGACGACAGAACGCTGATTTGTTTTTTTCGATTTGAGGTCAGTCTATATCCTGAAATAGTCTTATAACGACGCGGGTTAAGCTTTTTCTTCCGGTTGTTTGTTTTTTTTTTGTGTTTTTTTAATGTGAGAGTTTCAACAAGATACAACAAATTCATCATATGTCTTCATTTACATAATAATATAGCTTAATTTTTTTTGTTTTATTCCAAGAATAATTCTCCTTTCTTTTTATATGCCATGTCGTTTCAGGACGTAGGTGATCATGTCTCTCCATCTCCCTTTATCCCTTGCAGCTCTCAACAAGTTCCTTCCCTCTGCTACCTCCCCCAGACCACGTTCTGCCATCCACTTGCTTAAGCCTGCCAGGTATGTCACACGTTGTTTTCCCTTGTCTCTCTTTCCCTCTATTCGACCCGTGAGTATCAGATTGTCCAGTCCCTCCTTCCTCATTATGTGTTCCAGAAACTTCAGCTGCCTCTTCCTGGTATTAGGTATAAGCCTCCTCCTTGTTTGTTCTCTCTAAGATCTCATCGTTGCTCACACGCTCGGTCCATGATATCCTTAACATCCTTCTGTAGGACCACGTCTCTGTCGCTTCGACCTTCTTCTTCATCTTTAAGGAAATCGTCCAACATTCGCTGCCGTAAAGAAGGACAGATGTCACGTAACAGTTCAGTATTCTTTTCTTTGTTACCAAAGAAATCCTCCTGTTTCGCAGTACTCTGCCCAGCTTTTGGAATGTGCCCTTGTCCATCCCAATACGTCTACGGATCTCAGTGTCGCACTTACCGTCCTCTGTCATGACGATTCCTAGCTTTTTAAACTTCCGCGTCTGCTTGATTCTAGTGTCCCCGACCTTCAGATCACATTTCAGGCCCATCCTCTTACTGAGGATCATGCACACCGTCTTCTTGCAGTTTATGCTTAGTCCTTTCTTCTCACTCTCCGTCGCTACCTTCTTGAGGAGATTTTGCAATTTCTCTTCTGTGTCTGCTATCAGTACTGTGTCATCTGCGTATCTTATGCTGTTAAGATTATGACCGCCAATGCTAAATCCCGGTCGGGTTTCTAATTCTCTCAAGATTGCTTCGCTGTATAGGTTGAACAAGTTGGGTGAGAAGACGCAACCTTGCCATACGCCCCTTTCTATTTTTATGTATTCACTGAACTCGTTTCCTATGTGCATGCATGCTGTTTTCTGTCGGTATAGCTTCTTGATTATTCTGATATCTTTCCCGAATATATCGAGATTGCTGAGCAGTTCCATCAGATCCTTGTGGCGTACTTTGTCGAAGGCTTTTGCGTAGTCTATAAAACATAGGAACACGTCCTTCTGCATTTGTATCGCTCTTTCTGATAATCTGATCATGAATATCGCGTTCCTTGTCCCAGTGTCTTTAACGAACCCCCACTGTTCTTTTCCTATCTCTGGGCTGATTCTGCTGCGCGCTCTGTTCATTAATATACAGATGATGAGTTTTGTCACGTGGCTCATTAGGCTTCTTGTTCGGTGGAGTTCGCATTCGTTTGCGCCTGTTTTCTTAGGCATAGCTACAAAGATAGATCTGCTGAGGTCTTCCAGTATATCTCCGCTGTCGTAGATTTCATTTGTTATTTCAGTGATCTTGTCTATGCCAAAGTCATCTAAGGCTGTTAGCATTTCCGTTACAATTCCGTCTGGTCCAGCTGCCTTGTTTCTGTTCAATTTGGCCGGTGCGGATTTTACTTCGGTTTTGAGAATTATAGGTCTGTGCGTAATTCTGTGTATTGCTGGTTGTTCCCTTACGTCGTGGAAGAGTTTTCTAATGTACTCGTTCCTTGCGTTGAAGAATTTTTTCTTTCTCTAATATGAACGTTCCATCCTTTGATTTTAGGCAGCCTATTGACGAACATGTTTTCTTTTTGTCCTGTTAGTTGTGTTATTTGCTTGTGCATGTCTCTCTTTTCTTGGTAGGACTCAGCCATTCTATTTGTGCACATTTTTCGTTTAGTCATTCTTCTTTAGCCTGTCTGCACTTGGTCCTTATTTTCTTGTGTAATTTTTCTGTATTCCGTTCCGTATCTTGGCAGAGTTTTCTGTCTTCTTTACATCATGTCGAGAATCTTATCAATCATCCAATCGTTTCCCCTTCTTCGTCCTGTCCTCTTTGAGATGATATCGTTTGCTGATGCCACTAAAGCGTCTTTTAGTGCGTCCCATTTCGAGTTTCCATTGTGTACCTTGTATCTTTTCACATTGTTTATGTATTTTTTGGGGTTTTTTTTTATTAGTTTAGGATTTTTGTATTTCAGTTTTGGTGCTGCGTTATTTTTACTCTTAGTTTACATATAAGAGGCCGATGATCGCTTCCGTAGTCGACGCTTGGGTAGGATTCGTAGTGAATCATTGTATTCCTGGATCTTGTGTTGATGGTTACATAATCAATTTTGTTTTTAGTTTATCCTCCTGGGCTCCTTCATGTCCGTAGTCGTCTCGCATGTCCATGGAACCATGTGTTGGCTATTACTTGGTCATTGGCTGTGCACGATTGGATCCATTTTTTCTCCGCGTTCGTTGCGGGTTCCTAGTCTGAATCTTCCTGCTTTATTCCTTGCCTTTTCCCTGACTACTTTGACGTTTAGGTCTCCCATGATAACGATGACCTCCTGTGATTTGCATAGAGCCCTGGCACTCTCCAGCATGGAGTAGAACAATTCGATGTCCTTTTCCCAGCTTTGTGCCGTCGGTGCGTACACTACTATAATAGCCACGGTGAAATGCTTCCCTCTCAGCTTCACCACCAGAATTCTTTCGGAAAGATGGTGGTATCCTAGAACGCATTTCATAAGTTCGCTAGCTAGTATTAGTCCTACTCCTTTGTCGTTCTTCTCACCGCCAACATAATTTATCCTATGTTTGTCGCTGACAAAGCCACCGTTGTTAGGCCATCTGGTTTCACATCACCTAGAATGTTGATGTTAAGTCTGTTCATGTCTTGTTTAATATTATCAAACTGACCGCAGTTGTTCAGTGTCAGGACGTTCTACGCCCTGGGGGTTATTTTGTGTTTGATGCGCTCATGTCGTTCCTTTCCGGGCGAGAGATAGGTTCCGAGGACCTTTTACGCCGTGTATGCTAGCAGTCACTGGATGACGGTCAGGTTGTGCATGTCGGTCCTTACCGGGTGAGGAGCTAATTCCCATAAACATAACCCCCCTTCACGCCGTTAGGTTTCACATTATCTGAGTTGTTAACCATGATTTGTCTTGGGATTGATAGGGGAGTGGTTTCCCGTTGCCTTCTTCGTGGTGGTTTATGGAGACGCCACCTCTAGTTAACTGGCCGTTGACTCAGAGAGTTCCTTCACCCTTTGTTAGGTCTTGTTTTTCGTTCAACTGGCTTGCTAACGAACCGCCTCACTCGGAACTCGGAGTTGGGTCGTCGGATTAGTCGCCGAAATTTCAACTGAAATACTTACCGAAAGGTAAAAAAAACATAATTACAAAAAATAAATATAAATAAATAACAATTTAAGTTTTAACTTAGTTAAAGTCCTGATGCCCCTTACTGAAAAGCTAACAAAGAGTGGGGGGTGGGCATTAAATTTACTTAGAGAAGAAAAATTTGAGAAACAAGAAAAGTAAAATAAAAGTAGCAAAGAAATAAAACTAAAAAGGGAAGAGAAAGATGAGGAAAAGTTCCCCATAACCCAAGACCCAATATAATCAGACCGTTTTTAAATCGAAAAAAAAAATCACTTCACGACTGTATCCAGGCCTTTCTTCTCGGTCAACTTATATTCAAACTTAGAAAACTTGATGTGAATTAAATTCAGTACCATTAATAGCACAGTTATGGAAACTAAAATAAATAATAGTAGCAACGAAAGAACAGATTAATACTTAACTAAATTAGTAATTTCAAATTACTAATTTGGAAACAAACAAAAAATCGCGACAAGGAAAGAGTTAAAAACAATGACGAAAAACAAAAAAAAAACATAAAAATATTTGCTATTTCCAAGATACATTCGTAAAAATATATTCAAAAAGTTTTTCTGTAATTCATGTTGTTACTCTTTTCTTTTTATAGTTTTTTAATCGTTTTTTATTTACATTTTATTTTCATTGTTCAAAACAAACAAGACAAACAATTTCCTGGCATAACAAATCACTCCCATTCCTTTTCTAAGTAAGAAAGAAGTTCCCTTTGGATGGCTACTTCCAAAGAACCCTTACTTTTTGAATCAGACTCCCAAGTGGATGCTTCCCTGATCACAACTCTTCAAGTCTAGAGTTCACTGTTAACTTTTCTACATATCCTCATAAACTTAATTTCTTACCCTCTCCTCTTACATTCATGCAACAACCTCAATCAGTAACCATCTACATTGTGTGGTTCTTGGGCTGTATATTAGAGGAACAATTTGTAAAAAAAAAAAAAAAAAAAAAAAGTACAAGTACAATGAAAATGTATTCATGCCTAAAAATTCTGCAAATTCAGCCAAAAACTTGGGTGTTGTGAAAACTAGGATTCATAAATGAGATAAAAATGTTGAATCAGATTCCTTGCATTTTATTGTCAACTGAAAACTAGAAAGACTTTTAATAAAATCAAAAATATGACTGATTTATCTCTGCCTGTCTTATGCTGCTATCTCTATGGTGCTTCTTTCTATTTGTCCTCATTAGCCCCTTCTCCATTCCTCTCTGTGGGCCTTTCTTTGACCATGACTACAGATCTCCTGTCTTTTTTTGGTCTTCCTTGTGTGGGCTTGACTGCTTCAGATATAAAGGCTTTTCCCGCCTTTGTACTGTCAAGCTGAATCAACATTGAATTCTCCATTTGTCCAGTTATGATTTATTGGTTGTCTGGAATTCTAATCCCATGTAGAATCACTATATAAATTCAGAATTAGAGATTGCAATCCTAAAAGGTCACAGTTTTCAATTACTTTTATTAAAACATTGGGTATATATTATTTACCAATTATGAAGGAAGACAACATAGGATTATTTATGTTTCAGCTAAATCTTAAAATAAAAGAAAGAAAATATTTAATAAGTTATATTAAACTTAGCACTACTGACTGTATACCTAATTTTAAAACACTTTTCAGAATGTGATGAATGCAAGTGTCATTGTTTAAAAAAATGAGCTCATGAACTATATATTTTCATGAAAGCAGATATTTATTGTGATAAGAGGAACATTTCATTGAAGAAATTCAGAAATTAAGACTCATTTTTTAGTCATTTCACCCCCAAGAAAGGCAATAAAGTCACTAAGACACAAGGGGGTTACTGAATCTGAAAGAATGTCAGGTAAAGAAAAAGATTATTAAGGTGAGAGAACAATAAAAGGACAAGAATTAAGAAGACAAAAGATAACACTTGACATTGCATTTAAATTTTTGGATCAAAATTGGCTCAAAAATAAGAAGCCAAAAGACATCTCCACAAGCAAGAAATCTGAGAGAAGAAACTTTATGGTTACATCTCTAGATATTTCAATGGTAAAATGATGAGATCTAGCTGTCAATCTGGTCCTGCACTTAAATTCGAGGTACCAAAGAGAAAAGCTCATTAGAAAAATTACCATGAAAATATTTATAGAAAAATGCACAGGGAAGCAATATTGTGGCTTTGGAAAAGTGACTGAAGCTGAGATGCCAGGTCAGAACTGATAATATTGCAAATTTTTCTTCGGATTTTATCAAAAATCTCTAAATACATAGCAGAAGCATTAGACTAAATATGGCAGCAATATCCAATGTATGGACAAATGGTTGGCTTAAAAATGTATAAAGATTGATTCTGTTTAGCACAACACAGTGAACAAAATTTCCTAGGAGCAGACCTAGCAGTTGATTCAATATAATATTTCCACTTCATGTCAGCAGAGGACATTAGCACAAGAATCTCCTGGAGGTTAGTATCAGCCATGTTGATGAAAGCCAAAAAGGGTTCTCTCAGATGATTAAAAGAGTGCAGTTTTGTTTTTGATGTGTTAAAATTAACAAGCCATTTCTTGCCCCAGTTAACAACAGATTGTACATTATTTTTTATATAAGCTGCCAATTTGACCTTATCAAACTAATCAGACTTACCATTAAGACAGGAATAAATAGTTGTCTCACCCGCATAGGTACAGAGTTGGGAACTGATGACATTGCAAAGATCATTGATGAAAATTAGGAGCAAAGATAGAGACCTGATGACACGAGCATTAATGCAAAAAGATGTATACAAAATGCTAATATAAATTTTGTAACAACTATTTCTAAAACAATAAGAATAAAAAAAATTATTGTTATAAACATTATTTTTTAGTGGGTACACATGTTTTAGTTACTATCTTAGATTTTTGAGTTATAAAACTTTGAAATTAACAACAACCAGCCTAGATCAAGATGTCCTGCTAAAGAAAAATTATGACTCCCAACAGGAATTGAATCTGTATATCTTTTTCCGTCATTACAAGCTTGGTAATTGAGGTTGTCTTGATAAAGCAAGGTTTGAATCATCTATTTAAGGAAAACATATCTCTTGTTGGGGCTTCTACAAATTTATATTTGCTAGCTTCCTTTTTGGACCTGAAAATGTAAAAAAAAAAAATAATTGTCATATATATATATATATATATAACAATTACTTTTTTTTTACATATATATATATATATATATATATATATATATATATATATATATATATATGTGTTTGGTTGGATTGATGTGAGTTTAAATATGTTAGCTCTATCTCTGATATTGAGCGCTTTCTAATAAGTACCGCGCATATAATATATAAATAATTATATATTTATATATATATGTATTTATATTTATATACACACACTTTTCACACACACACACACACACATATATATATATATATATATATATATATATATATATATATATATAGGAGTGTGCAAAAAATCCTCATCCTGGCCAAGAGGCAATTCCCAAAAAAGATACAATGGTCATATTTTAGGAAAATAATTGATTCAAAATATGTTATTAGATTATGGGGTCATCATTTGAAGTTGAAAAGGTATTGTGTGTTGAAAAAAAATAAAAGTGTTCAGTTGGTTGACAAAATAGACAAATAAGAAAGTGAAACAAAGCAGAATAAAAAAAATTATTCTATTGGGAACATTTTTGTGTAGAGAAAATTCTGAAGATATTTCCTGGGAGGATGTGCAAATTCCAGTAATGTTCTTAAGAGTGTCTTTGTAAAAAGGATGAAGAAAAAGTTGAACTTACTCTGTTGGTGAATTAAAGAGTAAGTGAGGTATATTGTCTATGCCATGTGTGTCTATTACACAGAGTACTACTTTAGTATCCTATCATGGCATGAAATAAATGTGAGCTAGCCTCTTAGAATTTACAGTACAATTTACTCCCAATTTTCTTTTCTTTTTATGCATACTCAAATGCTGAAAAGGGCTTGCTGCCATTCATAGGGTAATTTATGCATGTTTGTCTAGCAAAAAGGTTTAACACCTGTTACAAATGTGTTGAAAATTATAAAATTTAAAACTTTTCTAAAATAAATACTTATAGAGTTAAAAAACATATTAAGTAATAATATTTTTTCCAAGATGGTGTAGTTTTTTCAGATTCAGTCAGGATTTTTTTTCTTAATTGTATTTGTCACTTTTGGTGTTGAACTGTCTTCTGGTTGATTTTCTCTTCATTGATTGAAGGAATGAAAAAATTGTTTTATTGATGAGTGTCAGACTAACTTAGAGTAACCACAAGGAATAAATGTTGTTGACATATAACATCAGCCTTTAAGAAATCCATCGACCCCCACCAGTTACCAAAATCAATCAATTTGCTAATCTCAATCAGAAAACTGCCAATACAAGTAATCAATAATTCACTAGTAATAAGACAGGAATAACAGAAAAATTTCCAACTGAAAATGAGAAATCTTCACTTTAGTGTCCAAGAAATTGAAATTGCAGATAATCAGAAAAATCAATTCAACCTATTATTATTATTATTTATTTATAATTAGCTTGGTCCAACTATTATGGTTTAGTACCTACCTAAGCTAGAAAAGCACTCTATAGACTGATGGCTAGAAAGCATAACTTGCAGATCAATTACCATTTTTACTAGGTCTCTGGCTACTTTAACCTTGTGGCAAACTAAGCTGCACTGAGTAAATAACTATATGAACATTATTTTCTATTCCATACAATTCTTTACTTTCATTTCTCACAATTTTTTTTATTATTTAGAATTCTTTATTACATAGAATTCTTTATTCTTTAGAATTTTGCATTTTTTATTTCTTAGAATCCATTATTTCTTGTTCCTTAGATTATCTTATTTCATATTCTTTAGAATTTCTTGTTGTTATTTCTTAGAATCCATTATTTTTATTCTTTAGAATTCTCCATTCCTTATTCCTTAGAATTCTTTATTTAGAATCTTATTTCTTATTCTTTAAAATATTTATATTTTATTTTGAAGAAGCCAATATTTTTATTCTTTAGAATTCTTTATTTTTATTCCTTACAATCCATTATTTTCTATTTCTTAGAATCCATTATTTACAATTCTTTAGAATTTTTTATTTCTTATTCCTTAGAATTCTTTATTTTTTTGTTGCATAGAATTTCTTATTTCTTATTCTTTGAAATTCTTTATATTTTATTTCTTAGAATCCATTATTTTTTATTCTTTATAATTCTTTATTTTCTATTTCTTATTCTTTATAATTTTTTATTTTCTATTTCTTAGCATCCATTAATCCTTATTCCTTTGAACTCTTCAGTTCTCATACCTTAGAATTTTAAAATTTTTGTTTTATTGAATCTCTTATTTCTTATTTGTTGGAATTCTTTATTTTTTATTTGTTACTATCCCTTATTCCCATTCTATAGAATTAACTATTCCTTATTCTTTAAAATTCTTTATTTTCTATTTATAATCTCTTATTTCCCATTGTTTAGAATTCTTTATATTTTACTTCTTAGAATCCATTAATTTTTATTCTTTAGAATTCTTTCTTATTCTTTAGAATTCTGTATTTTTTGTTTCATAGAATCTCTGATTTTTTATTCCTTAAAATTCTTTATTTTCATTCCTTAGAATCTCTTATTTCTTATTCCTTAGAATTCTTTATTTTTTGATTCCTGGAATCTCTTATTTCTTATTCCTTAGAATTCTTTATTTTTTATTCCTTAGAATCTCACATTCTTTATTCTTCAAAATACTTTATTTTTTGTTTCATATAACCTCTTATTTCTCATTTCTTAAAATGCTTCATTTCTTGTTCCATAGAACTTTTTATTTGCTATTTATTAGAATCCATTATTTTTTATCCATTATTTTTTTAGAATTCTTTATTTTTTATTTCTTAGGATTCTTTCTTTTCTACTTCATAGAAACCATTATTTTTTTCATTCTTTAGTATTCTTTATTTTGGGTTCCATGCAATCTTTTAATTCTTATTCCTTAGGATACCTTATTTCTTATTCTATAGAATTCTTTATTTTTTATTTCTTTGTATCTCTTATTTTATATTCTTTAAAATTATTTATTTTTCATGCCATATAAATCTTTATTTTTGTTTTCTTTTTTTTATTCTTTATTTTCTATTCTTTAGAATTCTTATTTAGAATCTTTTATTTCTTTTTTTAGAATATTTAAATTTTATTTCTTAGAATACAGTATTTCCTATTTTTTAGTATTCTTTATTTATTATTCCTTAGAATTCTTTATTTTTTGTTTCATAGAATCTCTCATTTATTATTCTTTAGAATTCTTTATTTGTTATTTCTTAGAATCCATTATTTCTCATTACTTATAATTCTTTATTTTTTATTCCTTAGAATCTCTTATTTCTTTTTTTTCTTAGAATACATTATTTTTTATTCTTTAGAATTACTAATTTGATAATCGTAATAATCACTTATTCATTATTCATTAGAAGTGTTCATTTTTCATTCATTAGAATCTCTTATTTCTTATTCTTTTGAATTCTTTATTTTTATTTTTTAGAATGTCCTATTTCTTATTCCTTAGAAAGCTTCCATTCTAATTCCATCACAAATGATTGTCATCTGTCATCATATATGTATCAAAAACAAAAGCAACTACTTGTGTACTGAACAAAATAGACCGACATAGATTGACTTTAGAGTTTTGTACAGTTATTCTATAATTAATTCAGTATCAGAACACAGAATTATCTTACCTTTTTGAACAACCAACATTACTTAGTCTTCAGTTGACTGAGCAACAAAATAGCAGACATATTTCATATGAGATCTCCAGTTAAAAAGTTCATTTTGAAGATCCCTAATGCCCAAACAGATGAACTAAAATGTTTCCATAATAATTATTACATTCATTTCTTCTACTATTATTAGTAATAATTATTATTAATCATTATTATTAATTATTTTATGTTATATATGCATAACTAAACTCATAAAAATTATTAGCCTCATGTCTAGTTGTAACTATATTCTTTGAAGTTGTTGTACCCTGTTGAAACTCCAGTTCTTTAACATAAATGGAAGTGCTTACTTTGACATCCACAAAAACAGACCTTAAATTCATCCGGCTCTGTGCATCCACCTCTGGAATACCCCACCCAAAAATAACAGGGGGGATAAAACATCTCTTCTGGCCAATCAGAAAATGACACATGCAGTTTTTGCAAGCAACTGTTTCTGGTGTCCTACTGATTAACTATAATGCCAACACTGATTTCACCCACAAAGGTAGATCTGACCAGACTGGCATCAGCAATGGATCCCCTTCCATCTCAGGTGGGCTTAACTGAACATGGTAAACTACATGTTGCCCAGGCCATCAGCAGCACCACCAGTATGCTTCCATCAACAATGATGATTTCAGCCAGCAATTAAATCATCAACAGCAGAGGCTAACTCTCAACTACTACAATGTGATAATTCATTAAATATTTCTCGGTTATGTCTGTCTCATGACTACATATAGATATTGATTTTCTCTATTTGTCTATATCGACTACTACTTTGTGTTATACTCTGGATGAACTCTCAGTCTCCTATGGCTGATATACGATATCCTGCAACAAACAAACCTTGTAAATCACAGGGAAATAAAAACTCTTTTATTTATCTCAACAATATTTTATCTCCATTTCTTGTTAATAATAAGGTACTGTTACAAAGTAATCCTCTCTGATACAGTGCTCTCACAAAGGATTCTGCTCTTAAAGGATAGTGCAAATGTTACATTGTTCTGTGTACACTGTTCAAATTTTACAAATCTTTCAGTAGCATTTCACTCCATCACACACCACACAAGAGGGTAGCAAAAGTTTTGTTGAATTTAACTCTTAAAAAGTTTACTTCTCCATAAATATACTTTCCATCATGTCTTTCACAGTATTCTCCTGAGGTGTGTATACACTGTTTTATAAACGGCGCTACTCAGAAATGGTAATGACAAAAGTCTATAGTACATTCAGTTCACATTCACTGTGTAAATTCTCAAAACTTTTACATAGCATCTTTCATGTAAAGAGTGAAGAGGCATGAAAGAGGAAATGATGAAGGATGGGAAATAGATCAAGTCATCTGGAGATGTCAATTGACATTGCATTTGAATAGTTGGAGATTATAGCTATCAGGAAAACAAGTAAGAGGAATGGAGTTCCACAGACAGAAAGTGCAAGACATAAAGCTATTGGAGAAAGAAGAAACAGCTACATTTAAGCATTTTGACAGTGAAAGGGTGGGACTGAGATGCCAACCTAGTGGCATGTTTAAATTCGTGCAATTTGGGAAATAGCAAAAATAGCTTGTCAGAACAGTTACCATGAAAGTATTTGTAGAAAAGACAGAGGGAAGTGACAGCACATCCATGAGAGAGTGACTGTAAATGAGATGCCAGATCAGGGCCAACCACATTGCGTATCTGTCTCTGGATTTTGTCGAGGACCATAAGACAAACAGCGAAAGCTCCAGACCATATATGACAGCAATATTCCATGCAAGGGTGAATGGTTGATTTATAGATTTGAAGTATGGATGGGTGAGAAAAACTTTCTGGCACAACACAAAGATGAAGCTATTGATTCAATCTAATTGTTCCATCTCAGATCAGCAGACAGTGTGAGACCAAGCAGTTGTAAAGAGGTGCTCTCATTGAGTTGAGTATCAGACATTCTAATGTGAGGCAGAGAGGGTTCTCTGTGGATAATAGAGAGCAGTTTTGTTTTTGAAGCATTAAAGTTAACCAGCCATTTCCTGCCCCAGTCGATTTGAAATCCTTTTTGAGACCAACAGCCATGTTAGTTTTGTCAGTGATACCAGATTTGCTATTTAGGCATGAGTAAATAGTAGTGTTGTCTGCATAGATGCCTACTTGGGAACTGATGACATTGGGAAGATCATTAATGATGATAAGGAACAGTGTAGGACCTAGAATAGAGCCTTGGGGAACACCTGCATTCGTGAGAAAGGAACTGGAGGAGAATCCATTAAGAACAACCTTCATTACATGGTTTGACAGGAATGATTGTATTAAGTCAAATAATCATCATCCTGAAATACTGTATCCCTGAAGCTTGTGTAGGAGGTCAGCATACCAAACCCTATCAAACACTTTAAAGATATCAAGAACCATGGTACAAGCTTCTCTGTTATTGTGAAGTGCTTGGTAAACAAATTCAGTTATGGCCATGAGTACATCAGCTGTAGATCGAGCAAAACAGAAACCATATTGCTTGTCAGAGAGAAGATCATGGGATGTAAGGTGCTTAACCACTTTGGTGTTGATTAAAGCTTCAAAGACACTGCCAAAGTGTGGTAGGAGACTGATAGGATGGTAGTTAGATGGGCCAGAAGGGTCATCATAGTTCTTGAAGTCATATACAACAGATGAAAACTTCCAACAGGAGGGAAAGCAGGAGTCATTGAGACAGTACTTGTATAGTTTGGAAAGGACAGGAACCAATTCAGGAGCACATTTCTTCAGGAAAATGGCTGGTATCCCTTCCCCACCCCTAGCCTTATGAGAGTCTAATTTAGAGATGATGCCCAATACCATTGATGGGGTTATGTGCAAATTGCTCAACAGAGCCTCAGTTCTCATGGAGAAATTGGGTGTGGGTACACTGGACAAGTTGAGCATTGAATTGGATGAGAATTTATGAGCAAAGCACTCAGCCTTATCAGCTGAGGTTGAACAAATTGGTTGAATAAAGGAGGTTTTGTGGGTTTACTGTTGTTTAGTACACTCTTGCAGAGACGCCAATAATCTGTGGAGCCGAATTTGCAAGATGCAATATGGTGTTTCATTCTATCAGCATATAGTGATTTTGCTTCATTGAGGACATGTTTGCACTCATTATGGGCTGAGACAAAGAGACGTCTGTTGCAATCTGACATGTCACTACAGTGCAGGTGGAAGTAGTGATTCCTATGGGCAATGGCAGCTGAGCAAGCAGCAGAGAACCAGGGTGTGAACATGATTTAACCTTATATTTCCTTGCAGGGATGAAAGCCTCAATTCCTGCTTTTACACAGGAGGAGACTCAAGAAGCACGTTCTTGAACAGGGAGATTAAAGACCACATTCCAGGGAACATCATGAAGGAAATCACAGAATGAGTCCCAGTCAGCTTGTTGATAACAGAAAGATGTTCTGTTGGTAGGAGATTCTTTGAGTGGAAGGTGATGCTGACAGACACTACAGCATGATCAGAGTTGCCAAGAGGGCAGAGCTGCATGGTGCGATGAGACTCAGGGATAGAGGTGAAACAGAGATCAAGAAGAGAAGCCTTACCATCATGGTTATTGGGGAAACAGGTGGAAAGTCAACTACTTGTGTGAGGAATTGAGTAATTGAGAAATTACAGATTTTTTAAATCACTTGGCATGGTGGGTGTTAAAATGGGAAAACAGATGAAGAGAGATAGCCTTGTCTATATTGTCAGAAATGCTTTTGAGTACACCATGGTCTTGGGAGGATGGAGAACGATAAAGGAAGAAGGGGTAGCTTACAGCATCGAGGAGAGATAGACAGAAACTCATGTATGAATGGCCTGGAGATTTGGGAGAGGGCTCCCTAGTCAATGCGAGATTGTCCTTGACATAAACTGCTAGGCCATGCACGTGTGTTTGAGAGTCTTTTCAAAGGAGAGGAAGGTAACCAGAGATTGAGAGGTCAGAGGAGGGGATAAACGAGTTGAGGTTGGTCTCGCAGTGAGCCAGTATATCAGTAGACTTCTCAGTAAGGAATGATTTCATACTGTAGAAGTTGGTTCGAATGCCGCTGATGTTAGAAAAGGAAATGTTAAAGGGTTTAGGTGATTTTTTTAGAGCTAGTATAGGTTTACTTTTTGATCGTTTGTTGTCATGTTAGGTAATGCTGGTAGTGAAAATGAGAAGGCCTGAAGTAGAGGTAGCAGACTGTCATCTTATGAGACAAGAGCAGAAAAGAGCTGGTGTGGGCTGCGACATAATGTGGCCTTAGGGTTGCCCACCAGAGGTGCATGCAAGGACATACTTCCATGCATAACATGGCCCTACAGGCATCCCGATATTATACAGCTGTTGATCAGAGTGGCCGCTCAAGATGCTAAACAATAGTTAGGGCTCCTAAGTACCAGTTGGGAAAAGGCAACTAGGAAACTGTCAGTCGAGTACCCTCAGAATAAAGAGGCGCCCTCAGAATGGAGAGGCATTGCCACAGACTACACACATCATAAGAGAATCATGACAGTACTACTAGTACAGAGGCCAGACAGAAGGAAAGGAAAAGTAGCTGGAACCCCTTCCTAAACAAGAAACAAGGGGTGAGCCTCTGCGGTTGTTCAAGAGAAGGGGGAGGAGTGTTGACTGGGCAATAGGAATGCCTAACTACTCCTATTACATGCACGCTAACACACATACATATATATATATATATATATATATATATATATATATATATATATATATATATATAGTCATCCACAGACAGACTGTTTCACTTTATCACAGCTCATCAGTTTGGCTAGACATCTGATCGCTTCAGTTGGAGATTCTAACCCCTAGGCTATCAACGCCCAGCAGAAAGAAAGGCAAATTTTTGCATATTTATTTTTTCAGAAACACCCCAGTGACATAGAGAACTCAATTATTTGGGAGAGTCTTGCATTATTATCAGTAATAGTCACTGTTTACAAATTCATGCTTCCTCCACACAGTGCTCGATCAAATTAATTTCTTTCCAAGAGCTAATATCGTCATCCATGGGAAATGGATTTAAATCCAACAGATTTTTAATTTATTTGTTTAAACATTATTTTAGGAATGGATACTCATATTTGAGTAGATGATCTGTTTTTATTTATTTACTAAACAGTATATTAATTTATTTACACCTACTGACCTAAATATTTGTGATATTTTGTTAGCGGGAGGATGCATATTTTTCTGACAAGATTTCTCAAATATAAAATAAATAAAAACAGAGCATCTGCTCAAATACAAGTATCCATTTCAAAAATAACATTAAACAAACATATATACATATATATATTTTAAGACATTTTTATATTTATACATTCTTTTTATAAGACATTCGGACCAGTAAATGTTGTTTAATACAGTTTATTATAAACAGAGCATTTACTTAAATATTTGTATCTATAAAAAGAATGTATAAACATAAAAATGTCTTAAAATAATTGTTGGGCTGTGTCCGTTTCATAATAATTAAGGGCTGCTAGTGTAATGCCATCTGCCAAGAAAATATTGTACTACAGTAAACAATGTTATCATAATTTGATAAAACTATAAAAGAGAAGTTTTTCTTTTCCCGAAGTGTCTATACATTTTGGTGGGCAGATTCTCTCTCTCTCTCTCTCTCTCTCTCTCTCTATATATATATATATATATATATATATTATTTATATTATTATTATTATTATTATTATATTATATATATTATTATTTTTATATATATATATATATATATATATATATATATATAATCTTCATCTAATAAGATCTTCATATATATATATATATATATATATATATATATATATATATATGAAGATCTTATTAGATGTACAAAATTTAATTGTAGCAGACTTAATTAAATGGAACAAAACAGGGAAATATGTATGGCAGTTAGCAATACAAAAAGGAGAAAATAATAATATATATATATATATATAAAAATAATAATATATATAATAATAATAATAATAATAATAATAATAACAAAAGAGAATAACAGAATGAGCTAACCAGTTATTACTTCTCCCTCATCAGAACTTGAATGAGGAACATAAATTTGTTTTGTACATAATTGACTAAAAATAAAAATGAAAAAATGAAATACACATATATCAACAATATATTGAGACAGATATATTTTTATAAACAAACATTTTTTAATCATTTCACCTCAAGCAAGGCAATAATGCCACTAAGATACAATGGTTTACTAAGTGCAAGACAATATGAGAAAAAAAGAACACTATTAAGAAGAGAGTACAATAAAAGAACAGGAATTAAAAAGGCAGAAGATAACAATTTACATTGCATTGAAATTTTAGAAGATCAAAGTTGACTGGGATGCAAGAAGCAGGAAGAGATTTCCAAAAGCAAGAAGTCATGAGAAGAAACTATTTGCATAGAATGTATGGTTACAGCTAGCCATTTCAACTGTAAAATGATGAGATCTTGCCACCAGTCTAGTACAGTGCTTAAATTCATAAAGTTTGTGTACTATAAAGGAAAGCTCATCAGAAAAATTACCATAAAAGTAAATAGAAAAAGCAGAGGGGGGGAAACTACAATATGGCAATGGGAAATGACAGCAGTTGAGATGCCAGGTCAGGAACAATAACATTTCAGATTCTTTAGATTTTATTAAGAATCTCTAAATATATAGCAGGATGATCAGACCATATGTGGCAGCTATATTCAAAGCATGGATGAATGGTAGACTTATAAATTTATAAATATGTAAGATAGATTCTGGCAAGAAAAATTGTCTAGCATAACACA
This sequence comes from Acanthosepion lycidas, assembly GCA_963932145.1. Classification (NCBI taxonomy): domain Eukaryota; kingdom Metazoa; phylum Mollusca; class Cephalopoda; order Sepiida; family Sepiidae; genus Acanthosepion; species Acanthosepion lycidas. The sequence continues at coordinate 35,870,327 of OZ010594.1, read as the reverse complement.
GTGAACAAATTTTCCTAGCAGCAGACCTAACAATTAACTCAATATAATCTTTCCACTTTTTGTCAGTAGAAATGAACACACACACATGTACGTGCATATACATTATATATGTGTATATTTGTGTGCAAGTACATTCTGCTCAGTAGGATGGCTTAAAAATCTCAAATCCCATTTTAATTAATGAACAGAACATGCATATGTATGTATGTATGTTCTTAAAAGTCAAATTTGAAATGTAAAGATTTCAAATAAAACCAATATTGAGCTGTTTAAAGGTTAGCAATGTTTGTGCAAACTCCAAGAAAAAGAATTTATTTTCTCTCTATAGCTTTTAGGAATGTTAAAGTAAAACTTTTTCTTTAAAACCAACAAAATTATCCTCTGTTATTCACATTTCCAAATTCAAAACCATATTATCAGTTTCTTTTATTTTTCATATTAAAACAGCTGCAATATGTTTTTGCTTGAGCTCACAGACAGAATTGTAGACTCCATCCGTGTCTGTGCCAGAGATGGAATCTGACAGTGGCAGTAAAACAATTTTGATGAAAACCACAACTGCCTACCTATAAACAAATTTTGACATCACAAACTTACCTTGTTAATATTACAGAAAATAACTTTTATCCTATTAACTGCTGGGAATTATCTTGCCACTGTATTTTTTTTTTTTTAAATTAAGCTTAATTTTTTAACCTTTCCTCACTTTTCTCATTTATTTTTCAACATCAACTTTTTTTTGTGGTACTATCACATTATTAATCCAGTAAATAATATATCTCATATGATGGAACTGATGGATTGTTTGATATATTTTTTCATATTTTCCAGCATTTTTATTGATGATTGGTCAATCTGAGTATTTATCAACTTTAAATGATACTTGACCAACCTTGAAACATTTGTCCGACTGAAAAAATATGGGTTTGATATAAAGAATGTTTTGAGTGCTACCATAATAGAATTACCAAGACTCATACAAGATTTGATGCATACAGATTGCTTAAATTTGTCAGCTATAAAAATTATAAAGATTGCTTGCACATAGACATGCACACACAAAACACATTCAGGCATATTCAAATATGTATATTTTCTTCAATATGATAGACAAGGAAATCTTATAAGCTTTTGAAGGCACCCCAACAAGGAATTACCATTATAGAACACAGTTTAGAATTACTTCTACATCTATCCAACACAGCCGAGTATTGCTACTACTTCTATACAACACAGCTTACAATTAAAACTACTTCTATACAATACAGTTCAGAATTACTACTAATACTATTCAATACAGCTTAGAATTACTACTATTTCTGTTCAACACAGTTTAGTATTACTACTACTTTTATTTAACACAGTTTAAAATTACTACTACTTCTATACAATACAGTTTAGATAGAATTTACTACAGTTTAGAAATAAATGCTAACCCCCAGCAGAGTGATTCATTTCACTTTGTCAAACTAATGTTTTTCCATTGATTATATTGAATGAATTGCTAGGAAAATTTGTCCACTGTGTTGTGCTAGATAATTTTTCTTGTCATTATCTACCTTAAAAATAAAATCCAAAGAAGAATTTGTAATGTTATTGGTCCTGACCTGGCAACTTGGGCTCAGTCACTTTCCCACTGCTCTAACATAGCTTCACTGTGTCTTTTCTATAAATATTTTCATGGTAATTATTCTGATGAACTTAACTCTATGGTACCTATTCTTTATGAATTTAAGCAAAGTACGACATTGGCAACAAGGTCTCAACATTTTACATTTAAAATGTCAAGATTTAACTGCAAGTTTTATGTGAACAGTTTCTTCTCTTGCACTTCTCACTTCAAGCAGTGGTTAAGTATCTCTGCTAGAATCAGGGATAATTTTGGGTTGATATTCTTAAGGATTACCACTGGAATTTTGTCTGGACCAATGGGTTCAAGGCTTTTGATAAGTCTAGAGACTTCTCTTGCTGAAATGAGTATATTACTGAGATTGTGCTTAGTGTGACATGGAAAGTTGGGGAGGGGGTGATCTCTGACATCTAACATTGAGTTTGAAGCAAAGATCAAGGTAAAGAGCAAGGGTGATATGACCTCAGGGCCATTTATAATTAATGGGTACAGCCACTTTACGTCAGTTCATTATTTGGTTGGTGATCTTCCAGAATTCATAAGATCCAATTTGTTTATTTTCAACCTTCGCATGGACAGATCATGCATAGCTGCACATTGCATTTTCTAGAACTCTCTTACACTGATTGTGGGTGGTTCTGAAAGAATTAAGGGCCAGACTAAACAGCTCCTTGTGATTTTGAAGTGGTGGTTCTGGTGGGCTATGTCTGCAGTACATTCATATGAACAAGGGCTAACTGTTTGGTTTTTACTGGAATATTTTTGGGGTATAAAACACTCCATTCCAGAAAGAGGGTGCTGTGTTGCCATGTAGACTAGGTTACATTTGTCATTCATGTACATTTGTGACTCGTCTGTCTTCAACATTTAACAGGAGTAGTAGTGATTTAACTGAAAAATGTTCTGTTTAACAATGGCAGGATATTTGTATCGTGAACAGGCAGATATGATTTTTACATATGTCTGCGTGAATGGTAATGGATGTAAGGTTGCACAGCGATATCAGATTGTGTTTCCAGATCGAAGGCAGCAGAATCATCCAACATTTGTTGCTGTTTATCATCATGCTGCTGAGACAGGATCTATGGTACGACAAACTATGGCTGAAGGAAGACTGAGAGATCCATTTGGATGCCTGACCACAAAGAACAGATTCTTCAGGCTGTCAGAGTCAATCCAGGTATCAGCACATATCAAGTGGCCCTAGCATGTTGTACATCTCATAGTACTGCATGGCATGTACTTCAACAGCAGCTCCTGTATCGGCATTATTTGCAACATGTGCAGGATCTTTTCACCCTCCGATCACTCACCACGGGAGAATTTTTGCCAATGTTTTATTGCACAAACTGCCAATCTGTTGTTTGTCTCTTCAGCCTCGTTTATGGATGAGGCAAGATTTGGAAAAGATGGAATAACAAATTAACACAACCAACATTTGTGGATGGATCATCTATGGCATCTGGGTAAACATTAGCCTACCAGGTGCTTCAACCTTACATCTAAGATCTTGGAGATATTTTTGTAAAAGAAAGGTGTCCTATATGTCACTAAATATGGTAATTAATCTAAGCTTAAAATGAATTTTAAGGACATCTTTTCATGTTGCAGTCAATCCTGATTGTTAGTGTTGAAGATGCACTTTTAACTATAAATATGAGATGCTGAAAATTTCTTGGGCTGGTTAAGAGATTTTTTAAACATTCTGATATTTGGTCATTTGCTCTGATTTTAGGAATTGGACAGAGCTGAATAGAACTTTTCAACACCCTCTTATCTATATAATAAATGTGAATGTCAGTGCATCACATTTTTTAAACTTTACTCCTACAGGCTGTAGCCCAACATATCATACCATTTTGGAATCAGGTCGTCTCCATAAGCAAATTAAAATCATACAGGATTAGATCCAAACCCACAATCCTGAAATTTGGATTCTCGAGTTGCTGCAATTGTTTTCAGATTCCACCATTTTGACTTCTATTGATAAAAACAATTAAAGGGACACAACTTTCAATAGCTCATGTTCAAATGAAAAAATTGCTGTTCTCAAATTATAGCGTTTTAAAATAAAATTATCCAGACTCATCTTTTGTCACCAAATTTTTATCACAATGTTTCAGCCTTCTGGCCTTCTCCAGGTGGTTGAAATTTCAAACTGAACCCTTTATTTTGCTGACTGTAGACTGTTCCATGTGCAATGGATGTCAGTTATCTCCTGCTAATTTACCTCTGAAAGTTCTCCACTGCCTTAACTCTTTGGGTCCTGTCACTGGATCTAACCAACACCTTTATCCACTGTGCCATGTGTTCTTGAGGACATCTGGGCATGAATTTCTGGGTATTATAAACCTAATGTCTTCAGCAACCATTTTTTTTACCAGTGCTCATATTGCAATTTTTGCTGTTATCATTGCATGTTTTTACCAGAGCTCATATTGCAACTTTGTTATCATTGCTTTTCTCTGGCACTCCTTATTACTGGTTCCCATATTGTATTTATTTCTATGCTTGGTCGGCTCAAGAGATTTTTGTGGCCTAGCATATGTGCTGATTCCTTAAGTTTACGAATTTTCCAGTGGTGTTCCTTGTCTATGATCTCAACATAATCCCACAGAGGGCAGTGATCTCCCTTCTCTCTCCATATGTGGTCAGCCACACCTGATTTTTCTACTTCCCCTCGCGTTACAGCTTTCTGGTGTTCTTGAAGCCTTATCTTGAGTGAGCGGCCTGTCTCTCCTTTATATTCCTTTCCGCAGCTGCACGGGATAGCATACACACAGTCTTTAGTCATGTTCTCCTCTATGGTGGGGTCTTACTCGGGAGAGATATCTGCGAAGTGTTGTCAAGCTTTTGAAGGTTTTCCTGATGTTATATGGTCCGCAGATCCTTTGTATTTTCTCTGATAACCTCTTCACATAAGGCAGGCAGACTGTTTTTGTGAGTGTTGTTGTCCTCCTCCTCTTGTACCCGCCTATCCCAGTTTTGGGGGGCTGCTCCCATGTACCCAGGGTAGTTGTTACGTTGTAGGGTACGACTTATACTGACCAATTCTTTATCTAACGTCTCTGGGCTGCCACTTATGACTTTTGCTCGGTGTTGTAAGCAACGGACAATCCCTTTCTTTATGCTGTATGGATGGTGGGAGTTGAAATTGAGGTGCTGTCCGGTGAATGTCGGTTTACGGTATATGGATGTCTTAAACCCATGCTCTGTTTGAGATATTAGAACATCCAGGAATTTCAGAGGGAAATTAGCAGGAGATAACTGATAATTGACATCCATCAAACATGGCACATGGAACTAGAACAGTCTACCCCAGTGAGCGAAATAAAGGGTTCAGTTCAAAATTCCAACCACCTGAAGAAGGCCGGAGCGTACAACAGCCGAAACGTCGTGATAAAAATATAGTGACAAAAGATGAGGACAATAGTCCGAATAATGTAAATAATGTACATAGTACCTCATCTCAGAAATATAGACAGACCCCAAAATTGTCCATGTTTTCAACTTTATTCCTGCAGGCCATAATACAACGTCTCATACCATTTTAGAATCAGGCCACCTCTGTGAGCAAATTAAAAACATTTTGATTATGATTTCTATGATTATAAATTTTAGACAAAATATCTGTAAACATGTTCAATGGAACAAGAATAATCTAACTCTGTAGATTAAATAAAGGATTCAGTTTGAAATTCCTTCACGTTTATCAAGATCAACAGGTATCTAATGAAGGCCGGAGGGCATAACATCCAAAATATTGTGATAATAACAACAAAGATGAGGATAATAGTCCAATTGTAAATAATAACTCCTCATCCCAGAAATTTAGAGAGAAATTTTATGATTTTATATGATTATAAATTTCATGTTTTAATATAATTCTAAATTTTATATGATCTTTATATGATTTGTTTTCTGAAATATGTAATGACTTGTGTGTAACAATGATTTTTAACTGTTAAATTGTTTTTCCATGCAATATTTATGTACACGACTACCTTTCTTTTGTTCCTAATATTTTCATTAGATAATATTAGCCAATTTATAAAATGCAAATAAATAAATACAGATGATCTTTGAATAGAGGTAATGGGTCAAATAAAAAGACTGGCTGAAACATTTTTTTTAATTTTCAGTAATGAAATGTCATGTCCTGGAATTTCTGCAATCTAAATTAAGAAATTAGAAGAAATTTCCTAAATATTTAATAAAAGATATGAATGGAAAAAAGGATGTTCCAGGTGTTTTATTTCTTTCCCAAAAAAGAATAATCATCCTGGCCCATCTATTTGAAACTCAAAGTAAAGACTATTCAAAATTAATTTCTCACTTAAAACAAAATTAAAAAACAGAAAGCTGAGTAAATTTGACCTTATCTTTTTAAGATGATTATTTTGAACATTTTACAATGAAATTTAAATTTGACAGAGAGAGAAATTAAAAGGAAGAAAATACCTTTCTTTTCTATAAAACAAATTTAAACTCCCAATTTTGAGAGAGAGAGAGAGAGAGAGAGAGAGAGAGAGAGAGAGAGAGAGAGAGAGAGAGAGAGAGAGAGAGAGAGAGAGAGAGAGAGAGAGAGAGAGAGAGAGAGAGAGAGAGAGAGAGAGAGAGAGAGAGAGAGAGAGAGAGAGAGAGAGAGTGAAGAAAGCAAAAGAATGAAAGAAATTTTTTTTTTTTTTCCATAAATTTATGTACTACTCTTTTCTTTTCTTTCTTCTTAACCTTGAACAAGAGAGAAAATTCCTTTTAACCTTGGAATGGAACTAAATCTCCAAATTGATCTCGATATATAGTAAAAGACTAAAGAACAGTTTCAGGAGAAAAACTGTCTTTTCTTTAAAAGACAACCTTTCGCCCGCAGAGATTCTTTTCTTCTTTTTTTTTCTTTTTTTCAAAAAAAAAAAAAAAAGACAATTGCACTCACAAAAAATAAATAAAAAAATCAAACTAACAATTAAAAAATTAGCGGCGGAATAAGCGACAATTTCGTTTCTTGATATTTAAAAAAAGCTCCCATATGGAAAAATACTCGAGAGGAAGGACTGTAAACAAATATCTTACATTTCACTCGTATCGTATATAGTTATAGTACGAAATACTAGCGACAAAATCACTACAAGCAATCAATTGAGTGTGGGGGTGTTGTATGTAAGCATGTGAGGGTAGCCGCACGCATGTTGGAAATTGGCTCAGCAGATCTCTGACCCCAAATAAATTAATTACCCAGGCGCGTGGCTCCTCGTTTGAAAAAGAACAAGAAAATACGCTAACTATTAACTGGCTTTTGGTATTGATTGCCATCCAAATGTGGTAAAAAAAATCTTAGGAACCGCCGTCGTAAGATAAACACATTCAAAGTGCGCAATCATGTTTGTTTTTTTGGGTTTTTTTTTAAAGGAATAAAGCGAAGCGTCGATGTGGACGAAGCGGTTAAAAACGAAGAATTGTTGTCACAGCTGTGGTTAATACAAATAAAAAAATCGTTGTGAAAACAGAAATAAACTAGTGTTTTAAAATAATGCGCCAAGAAAACCTTCCTTTCGCAAGTTTTTAACGGTGACCTTGTCTTTTATCTTTCTCTCGAGGGTTTTTGTTGTTGTTGTTGATTAAGCTTTTAAGAAATTTTGGAATTTAATAAACAGATGGGTGGGATGATTTGGTAACAAGCAGGTGTATTATTATTCTACCTACTGGTAGTAGTCCGTATTTAATTTTACACTGACGCGAACGAAAGCAAAGAATGAAGAAAAATTAATTCATTAACACTAACAGTTTTTGTTTGTGAATTATTTTAAAAATGTCAATCATTGAAACGACCAAGTATCACTTTTAAGTTTTATCACTTCATTTTTTAGTTCAGTTCAGTTAAACACATACAGCAATATTTCTAGTTGTCTCAACAAAACTTAGTAACATTTGTTAGTTAGATAGAACATACAAAATCTGAAAATTTTACAGAAAATTTTTAGAATAAAAAGTGAGTACAAAAGGAACGTTTCCTGTTCGATTCCATCCAATAACTTCAACTGAATTTATTTTCTCGGTAAAACTAAAACAGATTTGTTGACTTTGAGAAATCAATTTTGTAACGGCGTTGACTTACAGTTACATGGCTTGATTAAACTTAATTTAGAAGAAAAGAAAGGTTTAAATCAGTCCATCTGGTAACTCCGTTTTTGCTAAATGTTTGAATCGTAAGAAATTCTAATTTCTTTTCTTGCACTTCTCACCTCTCGAACTCTCTTCCGGTTTTCTTGCTTCCCTGCAACTTACAATCTTCAAAAATTTAAATGCAACCTCAGTTGCAGTCTTCTCTGTTTCTTATTGTCCTTTCTCCCCATTAAAGTTTTATTCTCTTTTTCACGTAATCCCTTGCGTTTTAGTGGCGTTTAACACCTTGTTTGGGATTAAAAACTAAAACAGAGAAACAAACATTTTTTTTATGACCGCGTTGACTTCCATGGTAAATGTTCAAACGATCTCTATTCTTTTTAGTTCCACCAATTCCGTTCAGACATTTGCTACAGCTAAGACCCGCTATGCTATTTTCACGGAATCGAATCACCATCGTTTCATCTGTATCCCAATTAAGAAGGAAATTCCACTCAAACAAATTTGTCCCCGAGAATCGCAGTTTTGTAGAACAGATCCCACGTGTTTTCCCCCAAATGCTGTATCTTACCCTCTTCAAGTCAAAGGTCAATAGTTACCTAGCCTCCATATCCTCATAATCATCACTTTCTATTTCCTATGACGCAGCTCATCCACTAAACCCTCTCTGCCTTGAGTGGCGTTGTATTGGATGAACAATTAAAAAATAAATCAAGAAATAGTTTTGTTTATTAACCAAAAATTATATCCATACTCTATCAACTTATTCCTAAACATACATTTGACTTTGAGAGCTTAACTTTTTTCATGGAATTTATCATTCAAGAAACTATTAAAAAGCGTTGTCTTGCTTGTTGGTTGAGTCATGTTGATACTGCTACACAAACTAGTGACTCTCTAGTCAGACTCAGAGTCTAGTCTCTTACTTTTTTTACACATAGTATTTTTCTTAGTGACTCAACAAATCGTTTTGTCAGCAAAAAAAAAAAAAAAAAATTCATTGAAAAACTAAAAAAAAAACAGAACCCTCGGTGATTTGTAAAGACTAAAATAAAACTAAAATAGATGATTTTTTTTTATTATTTATTACTAAAACTCAAAACACACTATACCGAACATGTATTGTAACCAACGCAAGACTGGCCTTTCAGAAATTGGTTCTTTGCACTTAGAAAGTCACTTTTCTTTAGGCGAACCGAGTTAGTGCTTCTTGACATTTAAACTACAAAATCTTCAATCTTCAATTCATTGCCAAACCAGCAAGTGATTTTTCAGAAAAGTTATGTAAAATTTAATAATTTATTGTAAAGTTATGTAAAAAAAAAATAAAGTAAGAAACAGTCCGTACTATTATTATTGTGCAAATAATGTATGTCCCTGGTTTTTTTAAGGCGTTTTGTTTCCTTCTTTTTATTGAAATAATGAAGTGAAGCTAAGAAGTAATATCAGAAACATGTTTAAAAACATTTTTTTTTATTTCTGTTTGAGATAGAAATGAATTAAACCATAAATTTACCAACAGGAAAAAAATAATACAAAATAGAAAGAAATAATTCCAGAGATGGTTATTCAAAAATTATTTTTAAAAATAACGAGTTCTTTTTCACTTTTAGTTTTAATGTAATATTTTCTCATTGATCTGAAAATATTCGCTCTTCTCTCAACACTCTACCAATCAAATGTAAAAAGCTGTGTGCTAGGGAAAAAAAAACTTTCGTCGACCTAAACTTATTGTTTTTTAACTAGTACATTTTCAATATTTTTGATTGTACATGAAATCAAGTAGTTTTACATTATTGAATTATATTGGCTTGTGTGTGTGTTTTTTTTTTTTTTTTAATCTCGCTAATTGGCAGGTGGCGTTGAGGGAAACGCTTGATATCCACTATAACAAATAAATAAGTTAAGTCATTGAAAATTTAAAAAAAAAAAAAAAAAGGTTTTAGGTAGCAGTTTGTACCAAAAAAACTTTTATTGTTATTAAAAAAAAAAAATACAAAAAGGTGCATCTAGAAAAAGTGAACGATTTTTTAAAAATCATTTCACTCTCCAAGCAAAGCAAGGCGATAATATCCCCAGGGCGCAGAGGGTTACAAGGAGTGAAAGAGAATGAGAAGACTAGTGAGGAAAAGGAGAATAAAAAGAAACAGGATTCAGGAAGATTGATATTTTTAATTTTATGTCTTTAAAGTAAAAGAAGAACTTGTGATTTTAAAAGGTGATTCACGTAACTTCAATAATTGAAAACTATCTTATTGGAAATTTTAAAGTAGTAAAAAAACTGTTTTTACTACTTTAAATTTTCCAGTTAGTTTTCAATTAACTACTAAAACATATTCATTAAATAAACTTTATTTTTCATTTCATATTCGAAATGAAAATAAAAAAGTTATAAATTAATTGATTTGGTAACGAAAATTGATTTTTATTTTATTTAATAGAATTGCTTGGTTTTCGATCAGGCAGTTAGAATAAAATTTCTACTCCCCACCTCCGTATTTTATTATTTAATTTATTCTGTATTTTTAATTCTAATTTTTGGAGTTTCTTTTTTTTTAAATGAAAGTAAAAGTTGAATTTGATTCTGAGTGTGGGTTAAAAAAAAGGTGTTTATTGTCTAGTAGAGTGATCGATTTTTTTAAAAAAAATATTTACAAAAGTAAAAAGAAATTAAATAAAACGCAGCGTAATTTGAGAAGTCTTTTTTGTTGTAATTAGTGTCATTCTTTTGAACTGAAAGTAAAAGTTATAGAAAAGAAAACGGAGGCAGCTACAAAGGCAGCTGTGACGACCACGACGACGGCCAGAAACAGGTTCAGTGCGCATGTCCGTCCTCTGCACTGCGGGAATAACGTTCGTTTAACAAGAAGCAAGTATGAAAACGTGAAGGTGAACAGAGAATACTTTCCCACTACTGTTGTTGGTTTTAATAATAATAGTAATACAACAGCTACTAATAATATAACAAATAATCATTAAATACTACAGACTGGGACCGACCAACTCTTAGCACCGTTTTAAAAATCTTTTATTCAGTCTTTTTGAACTACCTATCTTTTTTTTTCTGTGGATCTGTACATTAATTTAATTAATAACAACAAGAGAGAGAAAAAGTCAGAAAACCTCTACGTATAGTTTATGGATCATCTAACCTTTTTAAGAAAATAATAGCAGCCGACACCAACAACAAATCAGTACTTGTATAAACACTTAATAATAATATTTTCCATTATTTTTCATTGTTGATTTTGTTGTTATTACCAATACTTTTGCCATTGTTATTTTTTGTGGTAGTAACTGCTCTTTCGTTCATTCATTAAAAACGAAAGAAATAATAATACTTTATTTGCTGTTAATAATAATTTGAAATCTATATACGCACTCACACAGTTTTTGGCTATTTTACTAACTTACTTACCTATATAAACTCAGAAAAAGACTATAAAAGGACTATAAAGATTTCTGTTCCGTCAAACCTCTCAAGGAGACTACCATCAACTGATCAAGGTAATAATAGTAATCTTTTTTTCTTTCTTTATTCTTGTAATTCTTCAGTCTCTCACAGATTATATAAATTCTTCCATTTTATTTATTTTTGATGATCTCACAAATAGAAAAAAAAATGTATTTTGTTGTCTCGTGTTCTAAAAAAAATCCTATCACTTTGTTTCTGTTTCACCATGGTTTCAGTTAAAAATGTTTATTTATTAAGTAATTAGACTTTAATTGCTTAATAAACATTTTATTTTATTTTTTTTTAATATTTTCTTATCTATATTAGGTGTTACCCAAATTTGGATTGATAAAAAATGTAAATTTTAGTTTATCTTCCTTGTTTAAAAAAATGTAAAACCGTTTTTTCCCCAAGAAGAACCATCCTTTCGCACTTTTCAGATATTCGGTTCATTCATGTTTCAGTTTCACGTTGTGTTGTTTTTATGATCATTCAATACATATTGCAATTGAATATAACCGCTAATGTACACAAATTCACAACAGTAAACATCCTACAAGATTATTTTTCAATGTAGAACGATCACATTTTCCTTCCTTGGTTGAATAGTGATTAGCTTACTAGAACTAGTTTAACTTAATTGCATCAACATTGTTTTTTTTTTGTTGTTTTTTTTTTGGGGGGGGGGTAAAGAGAATCTGAATTTTAAGTTTCTAAGCAGGTCTTACACAGAAAAAATATTTAACTTAATAATACTTATTTACAATAAAAATGTAATTATTTTCTCATTGTTAAAAACAAAGTAGTCATTTACATTTTTACTAACTGGCTCCTGTTTTTTGTTATTGTTGTTTAAAAAGTAAACTAGTTAAACTAAAGTACTATTTTCTGTTTATTTTACTTACTATGATTGTTAGACACTTATTTTGACAAGAATTTTCTTTGCCATTTTGGTATCAAAAGATCTGTTTCTTAAAAAAATGTATGTAGTAAAATATTTTTATTCTTTACTTTATGAATATGATATGTTATTTTGTATTGTAATTGTAATATAATTCTATAATTTTGTTTTTTATTTATTTAAAAAAACAACTTCCATACAACGAATAATTTTTCTTTTTTTTTTTTTTTTACCAACATTGGATTGATTTCTTTATTGTTTGGTGTTAAAAAAAAAAAGGTTTTCATTGTTTATTTCTTAATGTTTTTAGTTCCAATAACTGATGTAATAAATTATATTGATTTTAGTGCTAAATAAGGGCTTCCACACTGATTCACAAGAATTGATCAGTTTTTTAAGTTCTCCGGAAAGACGGATCCACTTAAAAAAAAAAATGAGTTTGCTTTTTTTTGTATTATCTTTTTTTTTTTTTTTAATTTACAATCAAGCACCTGTAGTGTAACTCATAATCATTTTATTTATTATTACATTTACACATAATTTAATGTGTTTTAACTTTTCTATAATTCCAAAAATATTTTTAAAACAAAATCGAAAAGACCCGACTTTTTCTTCTTTTCGATTGAGATCCCTTACACACCGTTCTTTCGTTCCAGGTTTACCATTTTTTTTATGTATTTCTTTTCTTCACGCCTACACATTTGATTTTCATGTTTGTGTGTGTGTGTTTTATTATTTCCCCATTTAAAAAGAAATCAATAAACATATTTTCGTTAATCACCACATGTTCATTTCTTACTTTCATTTCTTGTCTGTTGCAATTCACTATTCAATGATATAGTTCATTTCTTTCTATCCAAAGTGCTACAAATCAATCATCCCACATGTATATTTTTTAAATGTATCTCTTAGGGGCTATTCTGTCCTGTGTTGATATCTACCCGATAATGAACTCCGTAATGAGCATCATTTTACGATCAATAAGAAAAAAAAAATCTAGAATACAGTGTGATGCTAAAAACAAAGAAACCTTCACGCTTTTTTATTTTCTTGTTTCTCCTTATTAATCCAACATAAATTTAAAAACAAATGTAATTAAATATTGTCTATATTTTTCTTAAGTTGTATTTAGAATTTAACAATGTACCAAGAAAATCCCTTTTTAAATGATGTTTCTTTTTTAGTTGACCTTTATTGACCCCCTTACAAATGATTCCTGTCTTTCATGGAAGCGCTACCACCACCACTACTACTACTTCTCAGCCCCTCTCCGTTTTCGTCGGTGATTTTCCATTACGTTCATCACAATTAATTAAATAATTTACTTCTCATGAAACCAAACCAATCACCTTGTTAAAATGATCACAGACAATGCTACTTTCTAATAATAACAAACCTGTTCCAACCGTACTAAATTAGTTGGTAATCGACTTCTACGATTACTACCAAAAGCTCTCTCTACCGGCATGGTAAGACGGTAGACGATTTACTACTAGCTTGCAAGTCAGATTTTATTTCTTGTTTCATATTGTGAGGATATTTTATTTTCTCTCTCTTTCTTTCTTTTCCCTTAATTTATGGGACATCGGACCCTTTTCCTTTTTGTTTTTTTTGTTTACTAAATATGAAAATAGAAAAAATGGATTTATTGTATTTTTTTTTTTTTTTTTAATAAAAGGAAAATTCATCACTGAATGCTTTTTTTTTTTTTTTTCATTCACATTTTTATTTTTAAAACAAGCCGGTATAACTAAAAAAACGACTTAAACTCTCATATTTTTTTAAATAGATTGATTTTTGTTCAACACTTATTTCTTAAATGTTTTTTTTTTCTTGTTCGGAATAGATTTTTTTTTTAATTAACTTTTTAGTTTTATGTAGGTAGGTGTGTTTCGCAATGAATGATGGTAAAAAATAAAATGGTTACGTTTGTGGGTTTTTTTTTTTTGTTTGAAAAAGTTCTTGAATTTTTCCATGTTTACTTGTGTTGTATCAGTGAAATTTTTACTGCATCTACAAAAACAAAAAGGTTCATTGTTATTGTCTGTCAGTTGGAAGCTTACTTGAATTAAAAAGTTTCGGTTGAATCTGTAAGTGCTCGTGGTTACTAACAATAACAATTGAATACTGTTTTATTTCCACATCTCTTTTTTAGTTATTAAGTACTAATGCGGTGATCACTAATTTTATGGTTGGTTCGTTGCTTAAACTACATCTTTGCAATTCGTACAGTAACACATTGAGTTAAAATTCGATGTTACAAATTTTGAAGAATTCAGCGTTTAAAAAAAAAAATACGACTAGGCTGTAGTAATGCTTGTGTTAAAAAATAAAATACTTATTTTTTAAGCCTATCAGATTAAAATTAATTTAATTTTACAAGTAACATAAAGGAAAATTAGATGAACAGTTTTTCGATTATTATTCGAAACCGCGAACAGGACAGTTTATCTGTTGACCTGTACTTGCAAGTCTTAGAATCAATGTAGCAAAAAAAAAATCATTGTTATTAAGTATTTATTTACTAAGTTTGGCATAGTTGTTGGTCCAAGGCCACAATTATGAGAGCGCCCATTGATGATCGACCCTACTTACTCACTCAGTAGATATGGTCAATCAAAGGCGCCCGAACAATAGTTATGTTACGAGTAAAAACAGAAACTACTAATTAATTGTTTAGTTTTGTAATGTACAATTTTTGCATGAATTTTATTTTTTTAATTTTTATCGTTTAAAATAAAAAAGCCTTTTGAAATTTATTTGTGACTAACTATATAGTTGATAATTTATAAAAATTGTACTTATTCTTTCATTGTCTTTTCTGTAGGCTACATCATATGTTCGTGTTTTTGTTTTAAAAACAATGTCAGGCTTTACTTGGCTTTACTATGAAATCTGAATTTTACTACTACGTCTACAGCTTTGTGAGAGTCTGTTTATGTAATTTGTACATTACTAAATTAAGACCTATGTTGTGTATCATTACTACTTCTTGTGCTGCTACTAAATAGATACTATCGTATTTTTATTTAGCTACTACTACCGCATTTAACCGAGATGGCCTCTTTACTAGAAACAGAAAGCGAGACATACTACTACTGGAAATTACACAGTGTAGGTGCACTTATCTAGCTTTCCTTTACATGAATAACGTATTTTAACGGCAAAGATCCGCTTATTTTTTTTTTTTCTCTCCCCACTAAAATGTTTGGGAAAATGAGTCCAGAGTCATACTTTTTAATGAAAAGTATGAGGTATCTGGAAGTTTACCCAGGAGCTGTTGATTAATGACTATATTGTTGTGCTACACCCCACCTAAAAATAGGTATCTTCTTCTTTATCCCATCAAATACGGCATTTCGCTAAAACTAAAATATAGATTTTTTTCCCTTGAAATAAAAACAAGAAATATTTATTTTCTCGTCATTTTTTTTAAAACAAAAATGAATTAATCGAAATCCTTTTTAAATCACGTACTTACTAACTAAAACGGTCATTTAATTACTTGCGATTTAAAATTTATTTTTTTAACTGATAATTGAAGTTATCAGTTAAAGAAGCCCCGGCTCGTCTTTTTCTTTCCGCAAAAAATCTCTCTAGTATTCTTTAAGAGATTGGAATGGTCACTCGTCTGCCTGTATGTACATTGTACACATTCTTTAAAAAGTAAACCCAAGAAGACCTATATTTTCCTAATTTAATTCAAATACTTCGGTTTTCTAGACTTTCCCTGGTATACAATCGCCGACATAAAATTTAAGCAATCATTTAGGAGTTGATAATTAAAAAAAAACAAAAACAGTAACTAGTTAACACTAACAGCAACACTAACAGTGACAGCCGTGTGCCTTTTGTTTTTAAAAGTAAAACAGATATAGTCACTAATGGTTGTAAAAGCACGACTCTTTCCCTATCATCACTTTCTTCCTCTACCTTTTAAAATGATTCTTTAGAGACCTTATCAGGTTACAGCAATCTGATCAGCTGTTGTCACCGTCTGTCAAATCTTTCTCTTTCTCTACACTTCACAGTTCACACTCACAGTTTTCCTACCCAGATAGATTGATAGAAAGTTTGGCACCAGATGAAAGCTTGTTAGACTGTATTGTGCCAATCTATTAAGTCAGAAGAACCTGCCGACCATGAAATCAGCATTCAAAATCCAATCCTTGAGGCTGGGCTCGAACACCGAACAAACTGTCTCCGCTACGACGTCACTCCCTTATTTTTTTTTAAAGTTTTAAATCCCAGCATTTGTGATCGTCATAGTTGAAAAATTTACTACACCAGAGGTTGGTGTTCTATCTCTGATTTTAAAAAAAGAAGAAAAAGTCTGCACTTTCACTGATTCAAACCAGATCCTCTGTCACATGTTTGACTATATTGGCATAAAACACGGTCTAAGCTTAATTATACGAAACCTTGTTATTTAAATTTTTACTTTTTTTTTTCTATATTTTATTTTGTTTTAACAAGGCAGATTTTTCACTGTCGTATAAACATTCACATTCATAAATTTATTGAACCAGTTGAGATTCTCGGTTGTTGACACGAAAAGAAGTGAAATAGGAGACTCAAGTTCAAATTTCGGTTGCGTTCACTTAAGGCCAAATGTCCAAGGAAAAGGCATGAATCTAACAGTTGGATTCCAACTCCTTCCAATGTAGACTGTGTTATCGAGCCTTGGATGGCAGCCAGTTTAGAACCACCCTGTAAAACTGGAGAAGTTAGGGAAACAAGTCATGTAACACAGAGAAACTGTACGCGTGGAACCCCATAACATCCGTACTGAAGGTACACAGCATATTTATTTTTATTTTATTTTTATGAAATAATTTGTGTCGATTTGACTGGAAGATTTTTTTTTTTTTTTTTTTTTTTTTTTTTTAATTGTAACTTTTTTGGACATGGCAGCACTTTTAGAGAGTGAATGGAGAAGAAGCACATTAACAATTATTTTTTTTTTTTTTTTTAATGTGCTTGTTTTAATTGTCATTTTTCATTTTTATTTTTTATGTTTTAAATTTTTAAAACTGTCACATTCCTACAGATCCAATAACAACCAGGAATCATTATTTTATCTTATTTTTTATTTTTCATCTGGACAAAAGTTTTTGAATGCTGTCAGCAGAAAAGAAGGTCATGTAGTTTTGCCAACGTGTTTATCTTTATAAAAAAAAAAAAAAATCATTAACAAGCGAAGAGTAACAAACGACCCACTGCTTTATTTTTACAGGACCTTCCTGGTAAATGTGATGACGACATTGTAATTGTTCTGTTCCTAGACACTTTAAGTCCGGATGACCTTACAATATTCATGAAAAACTGAAGCATGTCCTTTTAGCTGGTATTTTTAGAGAAATATCCTGAGTTGATTCTGTGTAAAATAAAAATAAAAAATAAATAAATAAATGAAAATTAAATGATTTTATTTGCTAACTTTTATTTTTGTTTTATTTTTAATTACCTAATTTCATTTTTATTATGTTATTTTTAAATGACTACTTTGAATTTTATGCTTTTCCGCCCCCCCCCAAAAGTCTCCCTCCCTCTCAATTCATGTAAGTTAACAAATCTGTAGGAGAAATGCCACTTTTTTTTTTTTTTTTTTTTTTTAAATTAAGGGAAGATATTACTGAGTATTAAAAAAAAAAAAAAAGTTGGAATGTCTGTGAAATTTGTATTTTTTTATTGTTTTTTATTTTATGTTTGTCTTACGGCCATATTACGATGAAATATTGGTTCTATCATCGAAATTAATCAACATTTGAACCTGATCCGTACCTAGATGGGTGACTGCTTGGGAATACCAGATGCTGTAAGCTTGGTGATGTATAAAATCTCGGAATGAGAAATAGAAGAGTCAATAATACGAATTTCAGTTGGGTTCATCATAAGCACTTATGTACAAATACCCTTGAGAAAGGTATGATCCACCTCTTCTCCTCCCAGCCATTGGTTAATAAATAGTAAGACTTGCATCAGAAAATCATAATTATCTCCCCCAAAATTCTTACAATTCAAAAATATTTTCAGAATTAACCTTAATATACAAATCAATCACTATTTTGTTCACATATTAAATTGTAAGTATACATTTCCATTAAGGGTAAGAAATTGATTGGTTATTTTCAGGAATTGTTATGATTGAGTTTATACATAAACTTTATTTTTCCATTTTTATTTCTATCAATTTGTATATGCTTCCATTTTAAATGTTCTTCGATATCAAAATTTTTTTTTTTCTTTTTTCAAGTTAGTATTTTCAAGTTTGCAAATTACTACCTTATAACTTGTAGCTATTAGTGACTGAGTGGCCATTGAAGAGTGAATATTTTTTTTTAGTTAACTTGCAATGAAAAACCATCTCTCCTCATTTAAATGATCAGTACAATACAATCTTCTTATTCTTACTACAGCACTTAGCCTTGGGAAATGTCATAGATTGAATCTTTGATCAAAAAGATGACAGCACAGTTTTGCTGGCAGACTCTGAAAGGAAACTGCAAGAACTCCTACACAGGATCTTTTCTTCTTGTTTTCATTTCCTATCAAATGTAAGAAGAAAGGAGACCGAATACGTATGGTTGTCAACAAGAGGGACAGCCTAATGAGGGAGTTTATGTATTGGGGACATGAAAATCATGCAGCTACAGAAATTTAAGTGGCTGGGTAGCATAAGAGATGATGGAAAATGTAGCACAAAAATTTGAAGGTGCATTAGAATAGATACTATCCAGGGGTTAGACAAATTATTACAAGATAGGAAAATTTTGATAGAAGCAAAATAGGATGCTCAATTGCTATGGCAGTGAATGCTGAATAATATTCTTATGGAAGAAAAAAAAAGACATGAAATGATAGATGTAGTTCTGTAGAAGTATACTGAGAATTCTATGGATGGAACTTGTAAGCAACAATCTTGACTCTTGCTTTTTTATTGTTCTCACTCCTTAATAATGTCTTTCTTTTTCTTATTCTTTCATGCTCATAACTCGTTGTCTTTGTCCATTTTATTACTTTGTCTGGGGCAAAAGGATTAAAAAAAAAAAAAAAAAAAATATTACTGCTCTTCTATCACTCGCTATTACCACTGAGATTATATCTGCACTACCTGGCCCAGAGATTGAACTCGCTACTATGTCACCAAATTCATGAACCAATGATTTAATCCACTAGGCTATTGTCCCATTAGATAGAAATTTACCAGAATATGAGCAATACACTGGTGTATTGACATATAACACTGGCCTATTGAAACTTTTAGCTTTGGTTTCAAATCAAGGCAGGGCTGACTTAACTCCTCTGGCAGTTATTTTGGAGAAAAAACGTTTCCTTTTCAGACCCAGTTTTTTATTTGTTTTTAATATAGTAACTAAAACTGAGGCACCTTGAAGTACCCAAGCAGTGGCTTAACACCTAACAGATGTATGAGTTGACAATGGAACTTGTTTCAAGCTCAGAAAGGTATAAAAAGAATCAAGATCAACATATAAACACATCTGTAACTGGTTTTTGGATGTGTTTCTTTGTCTGTGTCTTTAAAAGACACTTTTGGTATGTGTGTATATATATATATATATATATATATATACACACACACTGGGAAAGGGTTAATTTTATATATGCTTACTTTAACATTACAAAATAAAGTCTATATCATGTCAGCATTTTAATAAGATTTGCACTTAAGTAACATTTTTTAATCTTATTTCAAGTGCAGTTCAGAATTTGTAAATCATCTTCCTAAATTGAAAGGGACTAAAGTTTAAAAAAAAAAAATCTGCTTAAGCTTTCTCTTAAAAGTTATGATAGCAGTCATTTCTGCTCTTGTCTCTTTTTTTTTTTTTTTTTTTTTCTCTCTTAAGTAGTTGTCTTGCAAAAGGAAATGTTTGTGGCTGTTAAAATATTTACTTCAGAGTAAGATATAGAATGGTCGGCGGGGGGGGGGAGGAATAGAGATCCACATATTCAAGTTTAAATACTCTTCGGATTTATGATAGTATTTCCAATATTTTTTTTAAAAACTAAGATTAAAAATAAATTGGTATATTTTCAGTATAACACAAGAACTTCTAAAATGCATGTGTGTACACACATATTATTTGTGTATATAAATATATGTACATTAATATAAACATATTTTTATGTCCATCTTTATGTGTATATAACTATATACATAAGTATGAACATTCATCTATGGGTATGTTTTGTATTGTCTACTATGTGTGGGTAGTGTAATCAATATCAGTGAGCCTAGTTCAAATTCTAGGTTCATCTGTTGCATTGAATTTTGTATTAATGCCTGTGTGGAAAGGCATGAGTCCATCTCTTAGTGCCCCACCAGATATGGGTTAAATTGCAGGTTATAATATGCTCTTTAGACTTGGGTAATAGTCACTCTAGAAAAAGGGAAACTCTGAAATCCAAAATTCTGGAGAAGGCAACAGGAAACCACTCCACTATCTTTCTGCAGAATTGTGATGACAATAAGACTTTAACTCAAAAGAGAAATTGCATTCTCTGTGCTATCTGTTAAAAAAGAAAATAAAAACAAAAAAACAAACAAGATTGGGTTGACTTTAATAGACCTTGAAATATGGTAAATGTTTGTATTTCTCTAACAGTCTTGACCAATCAGAACCTTTCTGAATCCAAATAAAAGAACATTACTGGATAGTAAGAGAATATTTTCATTATTCATATGTGAAGGTAGTTGTGCATTGCGAATTTTGGTTAAACACTTTTTACTCCATTTGATTTACGTCCTTAGTTTTTTTTTGATTTTGAACTTGCAAGACTCCTGTATAACCTTTAGAATTCTAACACCAAATTTTTGACATTTGGGTCTGAACTTTGCATTGCTGTTCTCTCATAAGAATGCATGGCAATCCACAGATAAGGGAATCTATAGAGAGTTTATTAAAAAGAAATATCTTCCACTAAATCAGTTTCACTCTCTATCTCCTTTATATATATATATATATATATATATATATATATATATATATAGATATATAGATTAATGGCCATGATGAAACACCGGTTCTATAGTACGATCACTGAAGTTATGCTACATTGGACCAGGTCAGTACCTAGATGGGTGACCATTAGGGAATACATGTGTTGTAAGTTTGAATGTGCAGAAGGTGTAATGGATAATGGCTCAGAATTAGAAATCAGTGGGCCAAGTTCCAATTCCTGTCATATTCACTTATGGGTAAATACCTTTTGGAAAGAAATGAATCCACCTCTTCCTCGCCCCAGCCATTGGTTAATTAGTAGGGCTTGTATTGGTAAATCATTATTATATCCCATAAAACTTTTACAATCTAAAAATATTTTCTGGCTAGTCTCATGGGGAGTTGATGAAAGTGAGAACAACCAGTAGGACTCCTTGAAGTCTGCCATCAGGGACATGATGGCAACAAAAACCACCTGGTGTGGGCATGCAGTCACTTCTAAGGCTACATCAAAATCATCTTTGGGTCTGACAGTGGTTTTATTGAATAACCTTTTAAACTGCCTTTCTAAGTAGAACATGTAACCAAATTTTGGAACACACATACACATTTAAGCTCTAAACTATATCAGCAAAATCAAAACTATATCAGAGCAATGTTATGAGTTCAAATGCCCAATAGGGAATTGTGACCCCCACCCCAGAAATTCATAAATAATTGTGTCAAACACCACTTATCTGCCAAGACAACTGACCCTACACCTCAGTATGCAGCATACTTTTTGAGAACATAAATTTGACATAGCATTTAAAAGTAATGAAGACTCTTATTAAAAAAAAACTGAATAAATATCATATATGAACACAACCACGATATATATCGGAAATTAAGAATGTCTACTGTTTACAAGCTTTTCTACCATCTACAATAGCACTTTACCCATCATTTATTTTTATATCTATAAAACAGATGATGTTTGTGTGTGTGTGTGTGTACTATTTATGCATGTCCACATTTCTTGGCCAATTTTGCTGATATTGTACACACATGTGGCAAATTTAGCAAAGTAGTTCAAGACCAATTTTTCAATCTCTAGGCCCCTCGGGTTTGGCAGAAAAACTGATAAAACTGAAGGTGGGTATGACTTTTTGCAAAAACCACGGCAAATTTTTACTGGATGAATTGACATTCTTTGCACTTAATGCAAAACATAGTTCATGTTATGTTTATGTAGAGTGCTTCATAGTTTTCCTGCAACATTGGCTTCATACAAAAAATTGAAAAAACTGAAAAAAATTTTTTTTTTTTTTTTTTTTTTTTTTTTTTTACTACTTAAAATAAAAACTTCCTCATTTTTTATCCAGTTTTCTTCAAGCATTTTGCAAAAATTTGCCATCATGCAAGAAATAAGATAGTATGGATTTAGTTTTGCTCACTTTCCTGTGTATAATGAAAAATCATGAAAAACTGTTCAAAAAGTCTGTTTTTTGGTCATAACTTCCTGGTTTTTCATGCAATGCTTTCCAAATTTGCCATGTACATTACATATGAAACACAAATTGTCCTGCATGAATGTTTGGTTTAAATTATTTCTGTTAAGTAGATAAAATTTGTGACAAACTAGTTCCAAAATAGGCTTTTGTCATTTAGCCAATAGTTTCTTCATATAAATCCATCCTAAATTGGTATTTGAACAACCAATGACGCAAAGAATATTTGAGAAGGATTATTGAAGCATTAAAAGGAAAAAATCCCAAAGAACCTCTTATTAATCCTAGCTTTACAGTAAATATGCGAAGAAGGAGGGGAAGTCGTTCATGCGTTTCTACTTGCAGTTGAATCAAGTCCTGATTCTTCATCTCCGTTTTTGTTTGATTATTAGATTTGTGAACAATGCCATACTATTTGAAAGTTATGATGGCCATAGGAAATTTACTGAATATTTAAAACATTGAAACAATTTAACCCTGAGCAACAACCACATAAGGTTTTATCGATGAAATTCCTCTATTAAGAATGATCAAACACTTGCGAAGGACATACTGTAAAAAAGATGATAGCGGTGGGGAGTAGCTTAGTATACCAATGGATGATGCATACAAGTGGGGACACAGAGGGGTACGGGTATACAGGGTGGTTTGATTATACAATTGCAGCCATGTACACCTGGGCAACATTTGGTATCTCAGCTATTTTAGTATAGTAATGTAACTAAAGCCTTTAAAAATGGTTAATAGATTATTAGCTAAAGATGCTTGGAATCAACAAATATTGGGACAATTTCTATGCTCATGAATTACAGAAAAGAAAATACTTGATGGCATACAAGAAAAAGTATAATACTTCAACAAGACTGACAAGGGATGTTTATTCATATATATATATCTCCCATATTGATAAAAATATAGGTAAAAGTTGAAAATACAACTGAACTATTCAAGGATATTTATTTAGATATTAAAGACTCCAGTTGCATTTTCAACTTCTTATATATGCGATGTTATAATTCCAACGAATACTTGTTTTCACTTTCGAAATGCTTGTTGTAGTAGAGACTTTGTAATGGCAGATAGAACTATAGTAACTCCATTGAACATAATACTTGCTCAGTAATACTTGCTCAAATAGTAACCATTGAATAGTGATCTGTATACTGATCAATATATAAAAATAGTATAGTGAATAGTATAAAGAAGAGAATAGTGATGAGGACAGAGTAGAAATGGTGATCAATGCTTATTCCAATATAAGCATTTCCTTTATGGTCACATGATCTTCTAAAATACAGTAATGGGATTGCCTGTGTGTGCTCTCTGGTGATCTATGTTTAAACTCCAGTGTCGTTAGCAACACCTTCACAACACCTCCCCTTTCAGATGACTTCCTCTAGAGTCTATATTTCTTCAGCTTTAGTTCAATAGTCAAATGTTCCATTGTTGTTCTTTTTTTTTTTACTGTAATTTCTGGTGGTGTGTGTACATCAAACATGTCATGCAGTATTTCCATCGGTACCGCTTTTCGTGGAGTTACTAAATCAGTGAATCTCCATTTTTAACTGATTAAGGTGTTGCTTATGTTTCCGCCTTTGTCCCTGTACCATGGATGTCATTTTGCCAATCCATTTTTTTATAATGCCGTCTTCCTAGAATTCTTTTCTACGTTGATACATTTTAAAAAATAACTTATCTCCAGGTTTGAAGTATTTATTCATGTTGTAATTTGATGTTCTTGCTTTGTGTTCAGGTAATAACTTATTAAAAATGGACTTAATTTTCCTGGTGAACATCAACTCTGCAGGCGACATTCTAGACACTGTTTTCAGGTTTGGTGTTATTTTGTAAACATTCAGAAATTGTTGTAGCATTACTTCATCTGACTCCTTTTCCTCTGACTTTTTTAATGGCCTTTTAAACACATATAAACTGTTCTGTTTGTCCATTTGATCTTGGGTGATAAGGGAGAGTTGTAATATGTTCTATTGCTAATCATTTACAAAAAACTTGAATTTACTAGATGTGAAATCAGGAACACCGAACCTTTCAAAAATCTTGTGTATGAAATTTATTGTTACTGTGGTAGTCAGCCTTCTACATTTTAATATTTCTAGCCATTTAGTGTATCAACTACCACTAGAGATTATGCTCCATTTAATGGTCCTGTGAAGTCTATATGTAGTCTGGAGCATGGCATATCGGTTTTCAGCCAAGGTTGAACTTTGATAGGCAGTGACTTCGCTGCCAGAGCACAACCCCTGCATGATTTCACTAAATTTTTGATATCTTGATCCATTTTTGGCCAATAAGTATAACACCTTATTAAGGATTTCATTCTAGAAATTCTTGGATGTCCTATGTGAGCATACATTTTTGCAACGATGCTGGTATCACAATTCTTTCTGTGTACATAAGTACATTATTACTTATTACATAATGGAAATGAATTATTTCCAATAATATTTTTTCTTTAAAATCTTAATTGCATCTTCATTTTCATCATTAATTTCATTTTTGGCCTTTATCACTGCAATTACTGTGTCTTCAAGCAGTATCTTGGTATTAGTCTAGATAATCCGTCTGCATGACTTAATTGTTTGGATGGTAGAAACTCCATTTTATAATTATAATTCAATAGGATAGTTCCCCAGTGCTGCAGTCTATTTGCTCTGTGTGGGAGCACCTTTTTTTATCCATATATAAACAATAATGGATGATGGTCTGTCTGTGGTATGAATCTCTGCCATGTATGTATTTGTGAAATTTTTTCATGGCAAATATGATGGCCAATGCTTCCTTTTCTAGCTGGCTGTAGCTTTTTGCAGTTACAATCAATGATCTTGAAGCATGAGCTATAGGTTTAGTTGTTTCGTCCTCATGTGTAGAATCACTGCTCTGATACCGAATCACTTGCATCTGGTACAACCACAATCTTTAATTTAGGGTCAAAATCAGCTTGTGACAAACCGATGTTTAAGACTTTCTTGATCTCTTTGAAAAGAGATCAAGAAAGTCTTAACATCGGATTGTACAGATAAATGTCAAAGTTCTTTCAAGCACTTTGGCATTTATCTGACCAATTCCATTTCACATCTTTCTTTAGCAGATTATTCAAGGGTGCTCTTAATTCGTGCATGTTTGGTATATATACATATATATATATATATATATATATATATATATATATATATATATAATATATAGTAATTAGCAAACCCTAAAAATGCTTGTAACTTTGTTACATTTGTTGGAGTGAGCATATCTTTTATTGTGCTCACCCTTGAAGGATCCAGTTGTCTACAGTTTTCATCAATAATTTGTATTAGATATTTAAGTTCGGACATAAACAATTTGCACTGTTCTTCACTAATCTTAAATCCATATTCTTTGAGTCTCTCAAATACTTTTTTTTTACATCTTCTGCATGTTGTTTTTTGATCTTGCTATTAATGTGTGTCATCTGAATGTGCTTGAGCACAATCCAAACTGACAAGCATGGTATCCGTTATATGTTGGAATATGCTTGGTGCTACCTTTATGCTGAAAGGAAGTTGGTTGAATTTGTATAACCCTCTATGAGTGATAATTGTTAATAATTTTGAGCAGTCTTTATCCACTAGTATTTGTAGGTAAGCGTCTAACAGGTCCAATTCAGAAAAAAAATTAACTCCATTCAATTTGGCAAAAATTTCCTCTGGACTTGATAACGAGTTTTATTTAAATCATTTGAAACTTTCATTTAACCCCGTTGAAAAATCAACACATATGCAGATTTTGTTATTCTTCTCTAAATGAAGACTGTTAGTGATGCCCATTTGGAATAGTCTGTTTTTAATAACACACCTAAGTTTTCTAGTCTGTTCAATTTGTTATTAATTGGATCTAAGGCCACAGAAGGTACACTCCTTTTTTGCTTAAATGTTGGTGCTACATTGTCGTTTAACTCAAACTTAGCTTTTGCTTTTGTACATGTCCCTAGGCCTTCTGAGAAAACTTCTGAAAAATTCTTTTTCAGTTCATCTTTCAATTTTTCAGTTGCCATATTAGTACCAGGGGGTAATAACATTTATCTTGTTGCAGAAGGTCCCAAAATTCAAAAATGTGTCTAGTCTGTTCCAAACAATTTAGCAGTATTCTTTAAGACAAACACCACTGCTCTTTTGGTTTTTCCCACAAAAGAAATATTACAGCTAAATTCATCCAAAAAATTCAATCTCTTTTCTGAGACTCCATACACAAATTTATCAGAAGTCAATCAACTGGGTTTATCCGTTTTTCTCTGTGTCTGTTCATTTATGATAGTAATATCAGATCTTGTATCTAGTTGCAATTTTATTTTTACATCATTAATTTGAACAAAAACAAATTTCCTCTTTTGAGATGTCTTGTTAATTTCACTTTTAGGCTTCTTATCATTACACCATATATTTACCATGTTCACAGACGTTTTATTTCTCTTCATTTTTTTCTTTTTATTCTTTTTTTTTTTTTTTTTTTTTTTTTGTATCTGCGGTAGGTACTTTTGTGTTCTAATCTCCCACATACATAGCATTTTTTGTTCTTAAAAAAAACAATCACTTTTAAAATGCTTACCTTCACATCTGTGGCAAGTATTAGGTATTGAGTGGGAGTTTAGTCATTTTTTTCTGTTTTGTTAGGAGTTGAAAAACATTTGTAGTTTTTTCTCTTAGATGGTTGCACACTATATACCTTGTGATTTGTCTTTTTCCTCAATCCTTGCAGTATTGAGTTTCAAATTTGCAATATGTTGACACTCCTCCACCATTTTCTGGAGAGTTAATTTGGGACCCATTTCTAATTTAGCAAGTTTTCTGGATCTTATCACTGCGTCCTTGTTAGAAGTTAAACCCTGTATGAATATCAGGCATTTAAATAAATCCAAAGTTAATTCATTTAACTTGAACTTTTCACATTTACGACTCCTGCAGAAGTGACAAAATCTTCATCATCAGAGTTTACTAAGTTAAGACATTGCCATCGGGTATTAAATAATGAGCAACTATCACCAAACATTTTTGATAGTATTACAACAGTTTCATCAAAATTTATCTCACCTGTTTTTCTTTTTTTTTTTTCTTTGGCAAAATATAATTCACATATTTTTCATGTTCAGCAGGAGACACTTTCCTTAATAAATGAACTTTCTTTTCATCATTCCAATGCAAACAATCCCTTTTGAAGAGCCCTTTGTATCTTCTATAATGAGCTGGAAAAGTTATCCCTTTGTCTGGATTGTACACCAATTCACTGATTGAATTAGCAACAGCATCTGGAGTAAATGAATCTGAAGTTTTTCCTTCCATTGTTTTGATAAACAACTCAAAAAACTTCTATTGTTGTAGTTGTAATTGCTGCAACTATTGTTCTTGTTGTTGCTTTTGTAGAGCCAACATTTGAATCATGATAGCTTTTAATTCTTCCATTCTGCTGTACTTGGCTGAATATTTTGCAGATTAATTTTTTCCTCATGTAAGTTGAAGGAATCCTCGTGTAAGTTCAAGGAATCCTTGTTGCCACTTTTATGATGTCAATGAACACTCATTGAAACTTTTGTAATGCTTGTTGTAGTAGAGACTTTGTAATTGCCAATACAACTATAGTAACACTGTTGAACAATACTGGTGTCAGATGCCTTTGAATAACACTTGCACTAATAGTACTTACTTCATAATGCTCACTCGAATAGTAACCACCAAATAGTGATCCGAATAGTAATCTGTATAGTGATCTATATGTAGAAATAGTATAGTGAATATTATAAAGAAGAGAATAGCGATCTGTATAGTAAAAGAGGATAGAGTAGAAATAGACATCACGCTAATTTCCATATATGCATTTCATTTATGGTCACATGATCTTCTTAAGCCAATAATAGGATTGCCTGTGTTTGCTCTCTGGTGATCTATGTTGAAACTTTTGTGTTGGTAGCAACACTTTATTCCTATACAAAATATATGACAATTGTCCTGAATTCCCATTCATCTACATCCTTTCATACTAACAAGGGTGTCTCCCAAGCCTCCATCCTTGGTTCTATGCTGTTTTTAATTTTCATTAATGATCTTCCCAATGTCATTAGCTCTCAACTTCACATCTACGCTGATGATGTTACCATTTACTCCTGCCTTGATACTAAGACTGCTCAGTCCAACAAAGTCGAAATGGCAGCTGATTTACAAAACAAACTCAGGACCGTTGTTAATTGGTGCAAAAAATGGCTTGTAAGTTTTAATGTCTCCAAAAATAAACTTCTCTCTATTAATCATCTGAGAGACCCCTCTCTTCCTTCCATCAGCATGGCTGAAGCTATCCTCCAGGAAAATGACTCCTTGCTCCTTCTTGGGCTAATGTTCTCAGCTGACATGAAATGAAAAGATTATATCAAATCCATTTTTAGGTCAACAGCTAGTTCACTGTGGCAAGACAATTCATCTCTTCTGAATCTATTTTGCCTATCTATAAGTCTACTATTTGTCCATGCTTAGAATATTGCTACCATTATATGGTCTGGTGGCTCTGCTATTTACCTGGAGCTCCTTGATAAGATCCAAAGAAGAATCAGCAATATTATTGGTCCTGATCTGGCATCTCGGCTTCAGTCACTTGCCCATCACTGTAAGGTTGCCTGTCTGTGCCTTTTATATAAATACTTTTATGATAATTTTTTGGATGAGCCCTTTGCTATGGTACCTAGTTATATGAATTTGAGCGCATTTCTAGATTGGCAGCAAGATCGCATCAAATTACAGTTGGGTTAATTAGATGTAGCTGTAACTTTTACACTAACAGTTTCTTATCTCACACTTCTTGCTTATGGAACTTCCTTCCAGCTCCATGCTTTCCATTCCACTTTAATCTGCAAGAATTTAAATGCAATGCTAATTGCTATCTAGTGTCCTCTTGATTGCTCTTTTCTCTTTCTACTCATTACTAATGTTTCTGTTTCTAATTTTTCCCCACCCCGCAACTCCTTGTGTATTAGTGGCTGTACTGCTTTGCTTGCAGTGACACTGATATTAAAAAAAAAGCACACATGCACTGTCAGATTTTATTATGCAAGTCAATGTTTCCATAATAAAACTGGTTATTAACCAGCTGGTGTTGTTAAAATCTTTAGGATATATTTATATGATGAATACATCAAGTGTATGTCAGCATATATCTTTATTTATTAAAAATGTTTTAAATAACTCTTGTGGTGTGAGATTTTATTTTGCAACTCAGGAGTAATTCATAATATTCTAAATAAATTATATACAAAAGTAGTGATGTTTATTTTTTCATTTAAGAACATTGGTTGCATTTGTCTCTTCAGCCAAACTACCATCTTTAAGTAACCATCACAAAGGGAAACATGTTGAAGAAGTACATGAAAACTGATTTCTCTACAGGAATTTTCAGTGATGATTATATAGCTGATAGCTGAGCTGAAGGTTGCCTTTCATGGAAATAGTCAATCACTGTAATTTAGATGATGGGTTGTGGGTGGAGCAATGTTTTCTGTCAGCTACTTAGGTAGTATTTTTTTTTTTTTTTTTTTTGTCACTTTAAAATTGACCATGGTTCAAGATTAATGACAAGATTTACTACAAGTTCTTGAAGAATTTTTCTTTCCATTACACTGAAGAAGCTTGAAATGAAAATGTATATTCATCGAAAACAATACTCCTTCACATTCCACAAAAGCTAACCTTTGTCCTTCTTGCCTGCCCCCAAAGAAGTTTTTGAAGATATAAAATTAATAAAATGGGCTTCAAAGACTCTCCAGATATGAATACAATAGAAAATTTGGTACATCACTAAAAGAGATGAAAATGAAAACAATGAAAATGGAAAATAATCTTCAAACAAACATATCTAGGAACTGCTGTAAATAATGGTAATATGTAAACACTTGAAAAAGATTGATTTTTTTTTTTTTTTTTATTATATATATATATATATATATATATATATACACACACAGTAAGGTTCACTGTTTTCAAGGCCCAGGGGCCACTCAAGGTAGGTTACATTAGGAGGGTATTTATGTGTATAGGAGTGGGAGATAAGTTAACCCTATCCTTGAACAGGTTAAGATTGTAGTGATCAGGAAAACATTTCCATTGGGTAGTGGATCATGGGAAGAAGCTGGTCAAGTGGAACTTACTTCTCACCAGTGGAATACAGAAGGAATGTGGGTGGTTTGTTACTATTCAAGTGGCTTGGCGTGTTCTTGCTATAAAGGTTTTAGTTGGAACTAGAGTCTTGTTCATCTGAGCACTTTCCATAGCAGTAGAGCAGTGAGAAGCTTGCCACATCCAGTATGTGGGAGAGATGTCGAAGGTCGAATAATTTGTCATCCACAAGGGCTCAGAGATGCTTTTGAAATCTATCAAGTCTGGGCAGCTCCAGCCAAAATATGACAGTAGTACTCCATTTTTGGCCCTGATCTGGCTCTTGTAAAGTTAACAGATATCAGGAAGAGTCATGTACTTACTGGAGTAGTACAGGGAGCCAACCATTTTACCTGCATCCTTTGTAATGGATTGTATGTATGAGTTGCACTTAAGGTCAGGTGAGAATCTTTAAGGCACAGTGCTTCCCCAAGAGAATCTCTGTTCATACTGATTGGTGCTTGTTCAGGATCAGATCATCGATGATGGAATACAAATTAGCTTGGTCTTTGAGGTATAGAATGTAACCAGACAATCTTTGCCCCAATGGGTAGTTTGTGCAAGATCAAATTAGTTACCAATTTCTGACCATCGAGAGTATTAGAGGTGTGTCTATATATAGTTGCATTCACCTAAAACAAGACCTAAGAGCTATTCAAGTAGAGAGTTAATAAATGAGGTTGTGTCCCAGAAATGAGGTAAATGAGGTTGTGTCCCTAGATTCAGAAGCATCGTGCCTAATTTTAGGTGGTGGGGATGCACTGAGACAGCTTGCTTGTTTTAGGGGACTAAAAAAAACCATTAGAAGGTGGGTAACAGAAGCTGCTCAGAGATCAGTTGATATCCCTTACTCTTATCCCCATTTTCTATAATGTAACTATAATCTAATTGGGTGTAAAAGTTAATTTTAATTTGGTTAGTCAGAATTGTCTCCCTAATGTAGAAAATTCCATTAAAATTTAACCGTACCAACAACTACAACCCCAACTTTTTTTTTTTTTTTTTTTTTTTAAACAAAATATAAACAACATGGCTTCTCTTACTTCTAAAGTGATGAAAGTTAGAATGTAAGCATATGAAATAATATGATAATTCATTCTGGTATATGTGATTTTGTGCTAATAAAACATTTTTTTCTGTCCTATATCTTTTCAATTTATTTATAAATAAGAGTTTGTTGCACTTGTTTTTTTGTAATAAAACCTGCTGACGACACCCCATAAAACAAGATATTAATATTTTTTAATAAAGATACATATTATAAAATAAAACTTGCATGATATATATTTTGCTTATATAATTATATCCTGAAAACTTTTGCCAACATTGGTTGGTTAATACCAATTGATACAGTTGTGCACCTGCATTAGTAGGCATTACACTTTTTCAACTCTGAATAGAGAATCCTATTTCAGTCAGATTAAAGAAAATCTGTTTAGGTTGAATTACCAGTTAAACACTGGCAAGGGAGAGATAATACAAGCTTTAAAATGTACTCTTTTTATGGTTGACTTACTTTTTCTGTAACCCATGATATCACAAGTAGGATTAATTATAGGAGTATTAAAATATTCATTCATTCCAATGATTAAATATATAACAAATCAGTCGTATATGACAGTGAATGCTGGAGAATT
Source organism: Acanthosepion lycidas (assembly GCA_963932145.1). NCBI lineage: Eukaryota > Metazoa > Mollusca > Cephalopoda > Sepiida > Sepiidae > Acanthosepion > Acanthosepion lycidas. Next base: position 35,837,952 of record OZ010594.1, on the reverse strand, counting down.
TCCTCACAAATGAAGTACAAATAACAGATTTGTGATCCTGAGAATACCATGGATGGGACATGTGACAAACAAGGAAGTTTTAACAAAAAAGGGCATAAATAGGACCCTTGTACTTGCAAGAGACAATTGTAAATTTGGGGACACATAACGAGGAAAGTGGGTTTGGAGAATTAGACACTAACAGGTAAGAGATAGATGGGGAAACAGACATGTCTACACAAGTTTTTTTAAATGGATAGCAGAACAGGGACTGAGGGTGAGATAGTAAGTAGACACCCAGTGCTTAATTACAAAGGATTTCAAGTTGTTGAAAATTTATATGGATCAAAACTTTCTTCCACTGTAAGCTGATACCAAAATTACAATAGTACATTTATCATACTTAAAATAGTATTTTTATCATATTTATCACAGTATATTAATCATATAAACAGATCTAACGCATACTGTGGCGTATAAGTCAACCTCAAAATTTTGAGCCAAGCCTATACATACAGTATAGGTAGTACCCCAGACATAAGGTAGGCTACCAGTGTATCAGCTGTTGGACACTGTGTGATGTAGTACGTTAATAAAATACTAAATTTGTGTTACTATTTTATTATTTTATATTCATTTCTCTGTTAATTTGCCAAATATGTTCACTTAACAAAAATTTTAGTGGGATATATTTGTGGCAGCCAGTTGGAGGTATGGTAAGTGGTGTACAGTAATTTATTTGGAGTGTTGTCCCAATTGTTTATACTCGGTGGTAAAGGTTTGCAGTTTATACTCACCAAATAAGTTGACCCCTAGTTTTGGAAAGATATTTTTAGGTTTGAAAACTGGTATACCATAATTTATGGTAAAATTTAAAATGTTGGTCATTTAAAGCTTGTTGAATTTCTGCTGGAAAAGTCATGCAAAATATGAATATTAGAGGCCTGTCTATATAAAAGAATACATTTTGACACTCCCTCCCTCTCAGAAGAATTTATAGTTCACTTTTTGTAAGTGTTGATTTTCATGCAAATAAGATACCACTCATTTGTATGACTATAAATAAAACCTGTTTTTTTAAACTTAAGCACTTAACAGTAGAATTTTATGATATTTAATCACAAAAAATTGACTTAGAATTTTTTCTTTACTAAATATTTACCCAATACAAGTCTCAAGAGCCACTCAAGCTAGAGGGTTACTGAGTGTGGTTGTTGTATATGTGTAAGAGGAGTGAGTGCAGATTAAGATATGTAGGATAGATAACAATTGATCTTAGACTTGAAAAGGTTAAGATTATAGTGACTGGAAGAAGCATCCTCTTGGGAGTCTGGCTATGTTGTGCAACATTTTTGGAAAGAGGCTGCCTGAGTGGAACTTCCTTTTTATATGAAGAAAATGATGATGAGTTGACCTGGCATGGTGTCCTAGCTGTAAATGTTTGAACTAGGGGAACTAATGAATGTAGCTCATCTGACCATTTACCATGGAAATACTGATAGGTTTATGACATTTAAATTTGAACAAATTTTAACATTTGATCTATATGTTCATTATAAATTGGGAAAGAATGGAACTTTAGTTATTGAGAATTCATGCAAGAATTGCTGACAGTGTTTAGCAGAAAAACGGTTAGCTGTAAAAAGCAATCTATAAACCAAATATTCTTGTGATTTGGTTCCTTATTTGATATTTTGATAAAATATCTTCTTACTGGCATATCAGGATTTTGATAGAGAAAAGTGGGTAATTGAGAACTCTAGCTTTCAAAAAACACTTTCTTTCATGTATCTTGCCTAATCAGTCAACTTTCAATGGGAGATATATATATATATATATATATACCTTCCAAGAAAATCTGATAACCCGTGTTGGTCACATGGGGTGACTTTATCCCACAAAATTTTTATATTCTTAATTCCTAGTTGGCAACTTCTTTTGATCCCTCTCGCTACTCTCCTGATTCAGTGAGTAGCATGTGGTGAGCAAAGTTGTAACTTACTTGGCATTGGAAGCAGATGCCAGAGGACTATCCATTTTCAGAAATCTGTGGTGACTAGTGCAGTGTTAACTAGATGGTGTATACATCTATGCTGGATAGATCAATACTTAGATCAATGTTAGTTATAATAATGGCAAAATGATCTTTATTAATTACTAACTAAAAAGCCGCACTCTGTATGGACTTTTGAGGCAGCACTTGTATAAGGCTAATTAGGCTTCTGGCTAAAAACTAAAGGGATCTCTGGTCCAGCTTAGAAAACAGCAATGATAATTTTAAAGAAATAACTTTGAATTCAACAATTCACTCCATGGAACTTCAAAACTTCACTTTAACTCTGAAAGTTTTAGTCTGAAATTCCAATTGAGGCCAAAAATTGAGTTCTTCAAATCACAAACTCTGCAGGATTTCAAAATCTCATGTCAGGAAACCTCTCACTTTAACTCTGATTCCTTGGCATTTTGAAAAAATAAAATTGATTTCCTCAATTCACAAAGTTTTGGAAATATTTTAAATTGAATTTAAAGCAAAAATTCTTAAATTCACAAAGTTTTATTTTTACTTTAAACTCAATATAATTTTAAAACTTTTAAAATTATTATTATTTTTTATTTTTATTTATTTATTTATTTTTTTTTTTTCAGTTAAAATTTCAATTTTTAACTGTTTCCTCCTCATCCAGACACAAATCCCAATGTTTGATGTTCCAGCACCAGATGGAGGGCAGATTTTATGATCCCAGGGTCATCCTGATTCTTAAAAGATATAATGTCTATGTAGAGCAAATGTGACTTGAGTTAGAGGGGTTTCAGACACACGGACAGACAGAATTTGCCATTTATTTATTTAGAAAATGATAGCAAGTTGAACTGTTTCCATCTGTCAAGTTATTTGAAATTATTGTTTATATGTTGACAGGAAAGCTTCTTAAATGTATGAAAAAATTGTTTGCAGGCATCCAAGCCACATTCATTCTAATCATGAAACAATTGGTTCACATGTAATCCATTGCTTCAGTTTCTCTGCTACAAGTTGGAAGAGAAGGCCAAAGTAATAAACTTGCTTGTTGTTTCTGTACACATTATCTTGCTTAGATAATCATGGCTGATTAAATTATTAATACAAGTAAAGCATCACTGCATTTCTTTATTGATTTGTTTTTTATGTCTTATCAACCATATACAGTTATTTAAGGCTAGAAAATATTTTTACATTTTAAGAATTTTTATTTTTAATTTTTGGGGAGATAATATTGGTTTAGGGATACATAGCAGTAGGGAGAAGAGGTGGATTCATCACTTTCCCAAGGGAAAGTGAATGTACTGAACTTGACTTGAATTCAAACTTAACTCTCCAATTTCTCATTCCAAACTGCCCTCCTTACACCACCTGTATATCTCTTAACTGAACAATTGCATTTTATATATGCCGATATTTGCTAATATTACTACATTCAGTAATATGGTGGAATCATAGTCTTTTGAGTGTACATAAAATGAGCTTTAGAGTAAAGAGTTGTATAGAAAAAAGAAAGTACTTTTAATACACTCTAATAAATCATATACACACACAAATTTTTTGTCCAGAAAATATTTTGCCATTTTTAATATTTTGAAAACTGGCTTCACGTTGTTGGCATAACTTGCCAACCAAGAATGTGTTGTTGCTTTTTTTTTTTTTTGTTTTTTTTTTTTTTGTTTTTGACATAATAATGGTTTAGTGATTAAAATGTTGCTAATTAACCCATAGCTGGGGATGGAGAAGAGGCGAATTCATACCTTTTCCCAAGGATATTGCATAAAATGGATATAATGAATACAATTGGAACTTTGATCTTCAATTAGCATTTCCGAGCCAGTATCCATTACACCACACTCGCATTCAAGATTTCAGCACCTGATAATTATCAAACTGTCACCAATCTTGACATTGCATAACTTCACTAATTGTACAGGAACTGGTATTTCAATGGGATGTGGCTGTAAGCCCTATTTCTTTATTGTACATGTGATTTTTTTTTTTTTTTTTTTTTTTTTTTTATGAAATAAAGCATTATTAAATTTGCTTCCATAACTTACACTGAAATTAAACAAGTTTAAAATCAGATCTGTAATAAAATGTATAGTTTACACCTTTTTGTCAGTTAAAAATTGTCATTATTCATGTGTGTATGAAGGTTAATTTTGACAGCCAATGGTCATGTAACAATTATCATGTTAACATAGTTTTTTTATATTACTTTTTTTTTTTTTAAGCATAAGAAAATGTTATTATATTTTCACCTAGCCAAAATGAGATAGAACTTACCTTCCCACTTTCCCTTGGAAACATTTTTATGCCAAAACCTTCCCCTTTGTAAATATAAATACTGAATATGAGAGTGCTGCATGAATAAACCCAATTGTTTCTTGCATAATAATATGGGTGGGACATATTTGTCTTGTTCACTAGAAAAATTGCTTTGTATAAGAAAAAAGAAAAAGGTATATAGGATTGAAACAGTAGTGCTTAATATCTGCTGAACTAAAGGAATTGACATGAAAGAGATATTCAAAGTTTGATCTCTTTGAAGATGAGAAACTAATCTCCAATGATGCTGTTTGTCCAACAGAGACTGCTAATCTTTATTGATAGTAATCAGGTTAAATGCTCATTTTGTAATCCATTACAAAGATGTTAAATTATCAATTTTTTCCTTTTGTTTATAGCTTTGCTACTCTTTGACCTTACAAATTTAAGTGCAGTACTAGATTGGATACTAATGTCTCAAAGAGAAAATTAGTTATAATTAAGTTGTTAACTTTCCACACAACTAAAAACAAAAGGTTTGGATAGAAACTCCAATATTAGAACTTACAACTTCATTACATTGAACCATTGTTAATTACCAAAGTTAAGCAATGTCAAGTCTGGTCAGAACCTAGATAGGTGACTGCTTGGGAATATCAGGTTCTGTATGCTTGGATGTGTGGGTAGTATAATTGATAATAGTTCAGAATTACTAATCAAAGAGCCGAGATCTAGTTCCAGTTGGGTTCATTATATTCACTTATGCACAAATACATTTGGGAAAAGATATGAATACTCCTCATCTTCCTCCAGGTACAGGTTAATTAATTGGGTGAAACTTGTAAAACTAAAACTGTTATTATCTGCTCCCCCTCTCAATAAAATTACATATAAAATATTTGGATATGCTGTTAAACAGCCAATCAACCAATATTAGAAAGAATAAACGATTTCTTAAACTCTTTTTAAAAGATTTCATAAATTTCAACTGTCAATAACACTTACTTTGGTACTGTGGGCATTGATTCATGAAAAAAAAAAAAAAAATCATCAAAATCTTTTATTAAGAGGAAAGGTCAATTGTAGAATGTTTGAAATTTTAGTTAAGAATCTTTTTTTGTGTGTCTGTGGAGAAAAACATTGATTTGGAAATTCTTGCAAAAATCATAATTCTCAGATTTTAATGAAACTTTCAGGATTTAATCACAAATGAATGAAATTATTTTAGAAAATTTTTTTTTTTTTGTTGGTTTTTAACTTCTGTTACCTGCCAATTATTTATTTTTAGGAAATTTTGAAAAATTAAATTTTGTCTCGCAAAATATTTATATTAGCTAAAAGTAGAACTCCTTGGAGAATTTAAGTCATCAAATTCTTTTTGTAAAACAGGACCATGAGTTACCAAAAATCAGATAAAACTAAGACATTATTTAATTAGAAAAGCTTTTAATAGCATTTATGAATAAGATATTCTGGACACTCTTGTCTTAAGAAAAAAATATTTTGCGATGAATTCATTTTTGCAAGAATTGTTTTCATTTTTTAAAAACATTATTAGAATAATTTATAAAGATTTAAATATTTTAAATTTCTTTATTACTTTGTCTATGTTAGGTGATATTAAGTATTAGGTTGGTGCAAAAATAATGATGTAATAACATCAAAAAACGACATTATTATGTGATTATTTTTGCACCAACCGAATAAAAACTATATTTACTATTTATTTGTGTATTAATATGTCAATTTTTTAAATACTGACGTCCATACACGACATTATCAGAAAATAAGAGTGATAATTATAGTAAATTTAAAGCCAATATATCTAAAATTCAGTAAAACATTAGATTATGTAGAATATTTTCCTAAATTTTAAAAATTACTGGGTAGTTAAAAAATATATAAAAAAGACTCGTTATACTCCTCAATTAAATTTTACAGATATGTCCACCATAGAATAAAATTAGATAACCTTCTCTCTGTCAATCAAGCTGTGAACCTGTCAACGTGTAAAATAAGTGCTGTAAAATGCATTTCTGCAATATTTTAAACTTAGGTATGTAATATTTATTTCAAATTATATTAATTAAAAACTTTAAATCAGCTAATATTCCTCAAATAAAGTTTCAAGAAAGTATATTCTATTTTTGAAAGATTTTTTTAATAAAGAGAATTTCATTGTGATGAAAGATGGCTAAAAACGCACTAAAATCATCAATTTTAGTAATTTCAAAACAAAATTCCTTCCAGTCTATTTAAATTAGTTTTGAAATAAGTAGTTTGCTTAAAGGAAATATTAAATTTAAACCTTAGTTAACATGGATCTGAGACGATACCTATACTGCTTTGTCTCAATCAGTCAGTTATGTGCCATGCATGATACGCACTTAGGCAATCATGTATCTTTCAATACATGACTGACAAGGCAGATTTTTTCCTGCAGTAGGTTGCCATTTCTTTCTGTGCAAAACAGTTGCCATCCAAGGCTACAGAACCCAGTCTGTTCTGCTATTTATCCATAGCTGGTGGGAGAAGAGGATTCATACCTTTACCAAGGGTATTAGCACGTAAGTGAATGTAACCGATTCGACTGGAATTTGAACTGTGCTCTCCGATTCCTCAATCTGAGCCATTATCCATTACTCTACCATGCCTCTTTTGGACAATACAGTAATGTAACTCTGGAACCATAATCTAATATCTGGACTTGGCTGATAGAATTTTGAACTGACCTTTCTTTCCTAATCAGATCTTCCCAGATAGTATTCATCTCTGCTAAGTCAACAGAAGGAAAAAAAAAAAATCTTTAACAAGTTTCTAGTGTGTATGTTTTGTTTTTTTTCTTAACTTTTCTTAAAGTTATTAAATATTTCTTCCTTTGTCATTATTGGTATTTACTAAGTTTAACTTGAAATGAGTCCCACTAAGAATGGAAATCAATATAAGTGTTGGTCAATAAAGCTAACTTGACCAATCGTTGATCCATACTAACACTGTTTTACTTTGTTATAGTTTGCTATTGTTTACTAAGCTTTATTTAGATTGGCAGGAGGCCACAAGCAGAGGACACCCTGTCAGGATCAAACTCATTAGTCATTGGCAGTGGTCAACCAGATAAGCTTATTACCAAGGTGCTCTTGGTTATTGTTTATTACTTTTTTTTAATATACTAATGTTCACCCAATGTAAGGTCCAAGAGCCACTCAATATAGCGCTAATGAATGAGGTACATGAGATAAATATAAGAGTGGGAAGTAAAGATTATGTGGCTCTGGAGAAAAAATATCAGTTGACTCTAGATTTGAAGAAGTTAAAATTTTAGTGTTCACAGGGAGACATCCTCTCCAGAAAAAAGTGTTTTTTTTTTAGAAAGAAGCTTTCTAAGTGGAACATCTTTCTTGCCAATGAAATACATGGGGAATGGGGATGGTGGTTCAACCTTGTGGATATAGTAAGGCAAGTATTGGCTGTAAATGTCTGAGCTGGTAGTACTAAAGAATGGAGCTCATCTGAACATTTGCCCTGCCAATAGAGATAAGGGTAGCCATTGCATCTGTGGGGAATGAAGCTGCTGAGTGGAAAATCCCTCCCCACTCCAGTGCTACCTAAATGATTTTGAACTCTATCAGGTGTGGAAGTTAAGGATTGGACAGCTCTAACCTAGTTATGACTGCAATACTTGTATCATTCTTTCTTTCTCTTAAAGGTAACTTATCTCAACTTAAAGCCAGATAGTTTCATTTAGTTTAAGAAAAATGATTTGTTTCAAGTATCTGAAAAATAATTCAGCAATTGGATTTTTTTGTTTTATTATTAAACTTTCAATTTTAGACCAGGCTTTATGTTCATGATATGATTTGAACTGAAAGGAGTCACTTTTTCAATTTGTTAACATCAGAGCATAAAATGACATCATTGAAAATCCGTGAAAAAAAAAAAATAAAAAAAAAACAACCTCAGCTACTTAATTTGAATTTTTCTCTCTTGCTTGTGTCAATGACTTGTTTTTAATGGATTGCATAAAGGATTGATTTGCCAGTAATTGTGTTTTTTTTTTTTTTTTTTGTTTTTTTTTCTATGATCTTGTCTTTCTCACTCCTTAGCTCTTCTATTTTTCTTTCTCATTTTCTCTCTCGTTTTCTCTTTTTTCCTCTTTTCTCTTTTTTCCTCTTTTTCCTCTTTTTTCCTCTTTTTCCTCTTTTTTCCTCTTTTTTCCTCTTTTTCCTCTTTTTTCCTCTTTTTCCTCTTTTTTCCTCTTTTTCCTCTTTTTTCCTCTTTTTCCTCTTTTTTCCTCTTTTTCCTCTTTTTTCCTCTTTTCTCTTCTTCTCTTTTTTCCTCTTCTCTTTTTTCCTCTTCTCTTTTTTCCTCTTTTCTCTTTTCTCCCTTTTTCTCTCTTTTGCATATCAGTAGGTACATAAATTTGTGGATGTTCTGGTAGTGCAATAGATATTTGTGTTGCATGTTCACATTCACATATTTGTATTCCAGGCTTGTCTGTTGCATTCACTTTCACATAGTCTCGGAGAAGTCACAAATCCATTTCTTCTCCTCTCCATCTATGGGTTAATTAGCATAGTGAATCAGTTTCTGTAGTCTTAGATGGTAACTACTCTAAGAGAAGGAATTCAAACCAGCTTGTAGAGAGACTTACTCTATTTTTGCCTTAGGCATAACCACTCCTTGTCAATTTGGCAAATTCTCTGTTGTTCTTCAATTGAATTGCTGCATCTGATTTATTCTTTCACTCTCTCACACACACACAAATCTCCGAGTTATCCCCAATCTTAGTGAAACTATTTAACTACTTGAAAGAGAAATCTTCCCAAGTCTGTGGAAGGTGTCCAGTGTATGCCCTGTTTTCAAGAATACTGATGAGCAGTCATTATATAGAGCCATCAACCTGTTTGGTGTCATTTGCAAACCTTTTGAAACTATATTAACAAGAAGGTTGTTGATCACCTCAATAGGGACAACCTCTTGAGCGACAAGCAGTACTGATTTTGATTGACTCTTTCCACTGCTGATATTGTGTCATTATTCATAGAATCAGTGAGCCACAAGATAACAAATACAGCTCAAAGATGATTGCATTAGATATTTCAAAGTCTTTTGACCAGGTTTAGCATAGAGGGTTACTGCACAAACTCTAACTATGAAATCACTGGAAATCTTCTAAATTATCAAGTTCTTCCTAACAGGTAGGTCCCTGAAGCTAGTTTTTACTTTATATTACTGATAATACAATGGTATATGTCTGCACCTCAAAAACTCTGGATGATCACAGCTTGGCAGTTGATATCTCCTCTAGCCTAGCTTTTAACATTTCAGTAAAAAAAACCTGGTTGATTACATTCAATGCCTCTAAAATGAAACTAGTTATGTTCCTGAATTTTCATCAAATACAATGAATGTGTATTCTCTGAGAGTCCCTGTATCTATTGGGATTTAAGCTCAACCCAGACCTCAAGTGGAACATATGATTCATCATTAAAGATACTGGAAAAATGGTTTGTTCCAGAAAATAGATTGTTACTGCCATATATGAGCAAGAGCTGTCCAGTCATCACTGTTCAGTCTCTATAATCCGAAAGCATCTCTGCATCTTTGTGGATGATGAATTATTTTCCACCTTTCTCACAGACTAAATATCACAAGTCTCTCGTTGCTTTATCTCTATTTCCATGGAAAGTGTTCAGACAAACTACATTCCTTAGTTCCACCATTTCTAATCTTCATGGTTAAGACCCACCATGCACATTGTAGAAAACCAGCCTCATTCCCTTTCGTATCCCATTGGTGAGATATAAGTTCCATTCAAGCATCTTATTCTCATGAACCACTGCTTTGTGGAATTGACTCCCAAGAGGATGCATCCCCAGTCAATACAATCTTAACCTGTACAAGTCTAAAGTTAACCATCATCTTCCTTACATATCTCTATTAACTGTGCCACTTATTCTGTAACCTTATACAATGGGTGGCTCTTGGGCCTAGTACAGGGTAAACATCAGTATAAAAAATTAAAAAAAATGTGTGTGTATGTATACATACATAAACACAAATAGGCTTTTTTAATATTATCTTTGTTTTTGTTGTTTGTTTGTTTGTTTGTGTGTGTGTGTGTGTGTGTATGTATATATATATATATATATATATATATATATATATATGTGTGTGTGTATGTTTGTGTAAATGCACTTAATTCAATGGTGAATATTCATCATACAGATTGAATGTTAAAGTGAAAATTTCAAATCAAAATTCAGCTAATTACTACTTTTCAGGCTACATAATTATTGATCTAGCCTCAGATTTTTTTTTGGTATCATTTTTTATGTGTATACCCTCCTCCAAACACACATGTATCTATTTAATAAAGTGTAAGAATGAACATCATTTCCTCATGATTTTAGACTGCTCACAGAAAGTCTATTCTTCTAAAGGTCAGATACTTTGGCAGACATTTTCATAACCATCAAGACTGTCAAATGAATTATTTTTGGACTTTGATAGGAGTGGTATTAAGTTCAAGAGTGAGTACCTTGGTTGTTGTGGAGTCAGGAGCTCTCCATAATGCCGTAAAAGAGAACAATTATTTACTGGTCTCCCACATAATTTCTTTTACATGTGTATTGTAGGTGTGTGCATGTATGTAAAATATATGCTTACAGAGATACTTCTAAAAGTCTGTGACCTGAGGATTCTTCTTTTATAAGGCATTTCCCTTCAGGTTATGTGGGCGATCAAAGCTCCCCACAACTTCCTAACCTTTGTAGCTCAAAGTAATAACTGTCCCCTTTACTATTCCTCCCAATCTCTGTTCTGCCATCCACTTAAACAAATTTGTTAGGCAGCTGACTTACTATTTCTCTCAGCTCCTCTTGCCTTCAACTTTTCAATCAAATTCTCCAAACACTAACAAATATTTATATTTCAACATAATCTCTTTCCTTTTTGATGCACTTAACCCAGCCAGCTTCATTTGACCAAGTAATGAAACTATTCAGATCAAAATTCAGCTAATGACTCTGTTAGCCTTATGATCCTTGATAGGTTCCAAGACACTTCCACCTTGGTGATGGTGAAATTTTCAGATCTAGGTATGGCCAAAAGTTTTAACTTTGAAATCAACATCTTATTTATTTTTCTTTAAATGCAATTAAAAGTATAAACATAAATATTTTTTCTTTTTGATTTTTTTTTCCATTTGCTATGAAGAAAAAAAAGCTAAAGATTGTTGTTTTTCATAAAAATATATAGATATAATATAGAATTGGTCTGTTTTTTGTAGAATATTGGTTAATAGTGTAATATTTTATTTTACACAATAAGCTCATTAACTCCAGTAAGAAATAGTCCAGTTTTAAACTTTTTTCCATAGTCTCTGACTAGCTATTTTCACTGGTGCGTCAACTGTATGAATTTAAGCATGCATCTCAGTCCCACCCTTTTAAACTGTTAAATGCAACCGCTCCAACAGCTTCTCTCGCATTTCCCAACAGTGGAACTCCATTCCTCTTACTTGCTTCTCTGATAACTACAATCTTCAAAAATTTAAATGTAATGTCAATCAACATCTTCTGATGCTGTGATCTTGTTCCCTAGTCTTTCTCTTTATCCCTTCCTCAAACACCCCTCTTTACTCTTTCACTCTATGTAACCACTTGTGTGCTAGTGGCACTCCTGCTTTGTTTGGGGTGAAATGCTTAAAAAAAAATAGTCAATGAATTAAACATTTTTATTTATTTATTTGAACACCCTCTCTCACCTGCAGTATCTGATCATTCACATTTAGGACATTTAAATTGATTTCTTTCTTTTTTTATATATATATATATATATATATATATATATATATATATATATATATTCCATTGGAATGAGTTTTGCAAAGTAGTTTTAAATTAATAAATTTTGTTTATTGGGACAATTGCAGATAAGTAAAACTGCTTACTGCTGCAGAGTGTGAAGACTTACTGTATTATATGTACAGGGTGCCCCCCCCCACAAAATACTTACTTTTTGACTTCCTATAACTTGAATGTTATCTTTTTAGATCCATGCATTTAATTTCATTTAATATTTAATTTAAACCGTTATCCTTCTTTGTAATTAAATAAACATTAATATTTTATAATTTCAACCATGAAAGTCAATAAGCACCGAATTTATTGTCATTTAAAGTGTGAGTACATTTTTTTTTATTTTTTTTATTTTGAACACTTTGTATGTGTGCATATTCAGGCCAGTAGATCTAGATAATTAAGTATACTGTTTAATAAATAAATAAAAACAGAGCATCTACTAAAATATGAGTATCCATTAAAAAAAAAAAAAAAATAATAATAATAATGTTTAAACAAATGAATTTAAAAATCTGTTGGATTTAATCCATTTCCTAAAAATATGATCAGTTGGTGATTGTTGTTTATGTTTGGACCCTGAAGGCTAACCCTTAATGTATAACTCAGGAATGAACATGAGATAGGTGGTTTCTAATATTCAAGGTCAGTTTATGGTTAAAAATATTTTTCCACCAAACAAAAAAGGAACATCTTTTTTTATGCAATTTTGAATAAACAGGAAGTGCCTTATTTGTAGTCATCTATGTAAATATTTATTTCTAAAAAAGTTAGTGGAAGTTATGGCTAATTGGTTAGCTGCATTGAAAATAGAATCAAAGAGCAGAGTTCAAACACTGATTGAGATAGTTTTTTACATTAAATTTGCCATTATTACCTTGGAAAAGACATGGATAGGAATAAATGAGGCAATTGATATTCAGAAAAATTGAATCCATAATTATAAATTTTTTTTTTTTTTTTTTTTTTTTTTGCTAAATGCTACACCCCTTCAAGGTGCAGGTGACTGTAACTCTTCACAACTTCCTGTTCTTCACAAAGTGTTAACTACCCTGCTTGGGAAAGAGTAGAGCAGTTTCTGTGAATTCTCCATGGTTGGCATTCAGTTTTACTTGTTTTAAACTGGCTGTGATGCATGGCTAGAGATCACAATATCGTCAGCTATTTAAGCTGGTGAGAGAGGAGACAGATTCATGCCTTTTAGAAGATCATTAGTGTGAAAATGAGTGCAACAAACTGGAATTTGAATTTGGCTCATCAATTCAACTTCCTGCACCAATGTTCATTACACTACCCCACCTTGCATAAACTATTATTAAATTAAAAGAATAGTTTGAAAAAGACTTTTTTCCCCTTGGAATTTTTTTATTTTTTATTTTAAGAATAGATTTTTTTTTTTTTATAACTTGAAAGGATCAATTCTGGTAGAATCAATATTCCTGAACTGTCAGCATTTTCATACAAATTTTAGTGAATTCATGTAACTTTATTAATTTTAGATATCTAGAAACTTGGGTTAGACTCAATACTTCTACTAGTGTGTAATATATATATATATATAAAGAAAGAACAGTAAGATATATAATCTGGTGTTCTTATAGATATTTTTATTTTTACAAAATAGTGCTCAATGTAAATTTACAAAGCATTAATATTATAAATTAACTGTTTTAAAATGTTTTTTTTTGCTACACAGTTCTAACCATGTTTCAAAAATGGAAGCCTTAAAGCTTCGAATTTAATTTTGTAATTAAATTAAAGACATTAGTTCCATTTCATCCTCAAGTGAATTTTGGAGTCGTGTATATATATATATATATATATATATATATATATATATATAAGGTTGGTGCAAAAATAATGACGTAATAATGTCATTTTTTGACGTATTTTTTAACGTCAAAAAACATTATTACGTCATTATTTTTGCACCAACCTAATATATATATATATATATATATATATATATATATATATTTTATAATTCTTTTTAGAACCTTCAAAATTTTGGTTAAAATTAGCTTCTCTTTGAGAGGACCATAAATTAGTATGAGACATTTTAGCACCTATTTGATTTGGAAATCCTTGTAAAAATTAAGATAATTGTCAGATTATAATGAAACGTTTAAAAGCTTATTCATAGATGAAGGAAATTTCTTTCAAAACATTGAATTATTTTTTATATCTGCTAACCATCACTTATTTAATATCATGAAATTTTGAGACTCTTTTCTGTAGAGCTTAATGTTTATATTACTTATAAGGACAACTTCTCAGAATTTAAATCATTAACTTTTTTTTTTCAAACTGGACCCCAAGTTACACAAAATCTCTGTATCATAAAATAAAAATGCAATAAAACAGACATTATTTGATTAGAAAATTTTTTAATTGTTTTTATGAATAAGATATACTGTGGGCACTATTGTTTTAAGTAAAAAAGAAAGTTTTCAATAAATAATAAATTTATACATGAATTGTTATAAAGTTTTAAAGCTTTTAAAATTCTGTATCAATCTGTAGCAGTGAGGTGATATTGTTATTAAGCACTAATGATAAATGGAAAAAAAATGACTGCAATTCAGTAATCCTCACTATCCTCAGCATTTTAAAAAGAATTTTACTTAAAAATGTCAAACATTAAGTTATTAATAAAGCTATCAACATCTCATAAGAACACCCACCATTGTTAAAAATGTCTTTTTGCAGTATTTTAAACTAAAAGTAATATTTGTTTTAATTCAGATTAAACTTTACATCCATTAATCTTCCTCAAATAAAGTTTCAGAAAAGTATATTTTACTTTTGAAAAAATTTTTAATAAAGAATTATCTTGTATTGGCATATTTGTCAATATGGCTGATTTTAGTGATTTCAATAAAAAAAATCATTCCAATCAATTTAAATTTGCAAAGTATTTTTCTTATGAGAAATTTAATATATGAGGTTGGAATTAAAACTAAAATAAAAGCTTAAAGAAAGATTTCTCATTTTTAAAATGCATTTTCAATCTTAGGTATCACTCTTCTTTTATTTTAGATACCTGTATAATCAAGCAGGGGAATGCAGATGACAGAGCATATGTTCTCTGTTAAAATTTCTCTAGTGATAGATGTAATACACGATGTTTAAAATAAAAATAGGATATCTGTTTTGTATAGGGGTATCCATTAAAATAACATTTGAAGTAATAAAAATGTTGGATTAAAAATAAATCCATTAATTCTTTAGAAATTGCTTTGTCTGCATTTCTAATATGAACTGAGTAGGTGTGGGCTTTTGAGAAAAATAATTAAAATGAGGAAACGTGCTCTCATTAAGAGAGCAAATAGAACTTTGCTGGGGTGTTTGCATGCCAGGTCAAATGTTGGTTTCTCCTACAAAGGAGGCTGCAGGTTTGAATCTTACCAGAGAGTACATTTTCTTAATTAAGATTTCTCTCAAGTATGCAGGTCAGTAGATCTCATACACACTCTTTAAAATATAAATGATATATCTATTTCAAATATGGGTATCCACTAAAATAATGTTTGAAGTAATATATACTGGGGTTTTTTGGCGTATGACAAAGTTCTGTTCCTACTTGTGTCATGATGCAATCTTCCTTAAATAAGCAACTTCGGTCACTCACCTCGGCTAATGCAATAGTAAAGTGATAATCTTTGGCATAACACATTTCTATGACATATGTTAACATAATTAGGACTAAAAATAAAAATTTATAATACATAATGAAATGAAATTGCCATAAGTCTAATGTATTGTTAGTGATGTCATTAGATTTTAGTAGATGAGATGACAGTGTAAGATCTTGTCTCTCTTGCAGTGTTCAAAAGTAGCAGCAAATCTCAGGGAAGAAAGAAAAACAAACTCACCTTTTCTTTTTCTTTTTTTATTGAGAATTTAACAACTTACAGTTTAACAAGAAAATTTCTTTATTTCTTATGGAGAAACTCAATATGTATATGCATATATACATGTTTTAAGTGACAGCCAAATGACTTAAGGCAAGCAACTGGCTAATGTTTGTAACTGTTTCTCCCTTTTCAGAGCATTTGACAATGTCTAATTTACTTTTTTTCGAAGCACCACCGTCAGAAGTTACACTATACTTGAGAGCGATAATGAAGGGCAATAAGTATTCCATAAATAAAACACAAACAAAAGAGAGCAAATGTACAACAATCCAATATAGCATATCACCTTTTCCTCACTTTAGTGTCGTTTGATAATGTATTCTTCCATCTCAAAATGTAATCTTCTACTGTAGCGTATGTACAAGGCAAATGGCATTAGTTGAAAAAGTATTCATGGAGATTGCATCATAAGCACAAATCGTTGTAGCTCAGGGCTGTTGTAACCTGGAGACTTGTATATATTAAACATAAGTAATTTTACATTTTTCCAGGATCTGTTCATCTTGTTCTCTCTTACATAACATGTGTGGTAAATAACTCATTGCTTTCTTTCTCCTTACTTACTGATAAATGAAATGGATTTAGTTGTATATGGTTGATATTGTATCTGATGTAGACTTGCACCTTTTGTTAACAGCATGCATTGAATACTGCTTCTCCTGTTGCACATTTCGAGATTCTTGACAAAATCCAAAGAGTCTGTAATATAATCGATCATGACCAGGTATCTCAACTTCAGTTACTTTCTCACTGAAATAATGTGACTTCCATCTTTCTTTTCTACAGATATTTTCATGGCAACTGTTCCGATTAGCTTTTTTCCCTGGTTCCCTGTCTACATGGATTTAAGTGTGCTACTAGATTGGCACAAAATTTAAATGCAAGATCAGTTGCCATCTTCTTTCTCTTTGAACCCTATTCTTTTTTGTCCTTTCCTCAATCCTTTCCCTGTAACCCTCTGCATTCTAGTGACATTATTGCTTTGCTTGAGGTTAAACAATTAAAAAAAAGAAAAAAGAAAAAAGATATTTAGGCCATCAACTCTCTAAATTTATTCCAACTGCAGAATTAAATTGCCAACAAATTAAGGTTTTTTGTCATAAATTATGTATCTGGAAAATAATTAGAATAATTATATGAATAAAAGATTTTGGAAGCTTTTGATTCAGAGACATAACCAAGTAAATATCTCCCATTATTGAACTGAGATTTGATATTTAATCAAAATTTGCTTATTGACAGTTTCTTTTACTTTTATCTTAACTCAAAATCACAATGTATTATTCTCTAGAATTATCAGTTCAAAAGTGGAATGAGGCAGCATCAAATTGCATTGTGGCTCTTTTCATTTTTTTTTCTATTGATAATTTTTGTTTCTATTAATAAGTTTAGTATGGCACAAGGTAACAAATGTGAGAGCACTCCATGGCATTCTGTATTAGTATAGTACACCATGGAACACTCACTAAGAATGAATTGGCTTGCAACCATATCATGTTGAAACACTAGTTCTTGTACAATCACTGAAGTTAAGCAACATTAAGCTTAGTCAGTACCTAGATGGGTGATTGCTTGGGAATACCAGGTACTGTAAGCTATAATGTGCAGGTGGTGTAATAGATAATTGGAATTGGAAATCAGAGAACTGAGTTCAAATTCCAGTCAGGTTCGTTATATTCACTTATCTGTACAGGTCAGTCAGTTAAGTGCCATATGTGATACATGCATGGGTGATCATGTATCTTTCAATACCTGACTGACAAGGCAATTTTTCCTGCAGTAGGATACCATTTCTTTCTGCAGTAGACTGGTTGCAAACCAAGGCTAAAGAACCCAGTCTGCCCTACTATTCAACCTGGGTGGAGAAGAAATGGATTTATACCTATCCCAGGGGTATTTGTGCACAAGTGAATGTAACAAACTCTATTGGAATTCAAATTCTGCTCTCCAAGTTCATAACTCTTAGCCAATATATCCAATATAACACAGCACACATCCCAACTTTGGAAAACGTATGAATCAGTAAATCATTATTATCTCCAAAAAAATTCATACAATCTAAAAATATTTTCTGGCTTTAAATGATCTTTGTTTTGTGTAAGGTTATGACAAAATCGGAGTCAATTGAACTCTTTGTTCTTTTTTCTGTATATCATAACCATATTCAAAAACTGTAATTTCATAAATTTTAACTTCCTTGTTAACACTTTACAATTTAAAACCTATATAATTTAAAACTAAAATATTAAAAAAAAACAAAAAAAGCAAGTGATAGATCTTGTGCAATTGGTTGTGGGTGTAGATTTAGGCTATGGATCCTGAAACTGTTAAGAATCACCAATCTAGAATTTACATTTACAACATGCTTGTTTCTGTATGATGAAATTTCTTCATTTAAGAATTTTTTGTCTTTATGCTCTCACTCATTTCTTAACCTTTTTCTTGGCAATAATTTGGTGTGAATTCTTTCTTTTTCTCCAGTGTCATCAACTTTCCTCAGTGTCAAAGTAATGAAAAAATGTAATAGAATTTAACATAAAAAAAAAAAAAAAAATGATCAAAAGCTGAAGTGTAAATGTTTTAAAGTGTTCCAGTAACCTGTCAAGTTTTTAATTTTTAATTAATGTCTTTTTTAATCTTTCTTTAAAAGGCAGTCAGCCAATTATGTCTTACAGCATAATATTTGATGATGCATTAGTGATACTCATTATCAGTTTTACCTGAGAGAGAAAGGGAGAGGTTGTTCTTTTAGAATTGGTAGCGGGGGAGGGGAATCTTTACTTTACTTGATATTTGTGTTTGTACTATCAGAAATAAGACTTATCTTCTCACATGCTATAGTTCTTCATCCTTTAAATGACAATGTTTGTTATAAAATAGCTTAAACCTTCAGAAAAGTATAGACATAAATAATATTCTACAGATGGTAGTGAAGGAAAGCATGAAGAAAGGACTAAAGAAGACAGAATGCATGGTCATTAGCAAAAAGGTACAGCCTAACATGAAAATTACAAATTGGAGATACCAAAATCAAAGAAATGCAAAAATTTAAATATCTGGGAAGTGTTCTAACAGAAGACAGAAAATGCAACACTAAAATCCAAAGGCAATTTGTATAGTAAAAAATGCCTTCCAAAATCTAAGCAAAGTATGAAGAAGCAGAAAAATTGTTAAAATTGTAGAAAAAAGTACAGAACTGTTACATAATACCAATCCTCCTATATGCTAGTGAATACCAGACAGACATAGATGAAGAATTGACTTGAAGTAGCAGAATGTGATTCTACAGAAGGATGCTGTGAATACCATGAACTGAACATACGAACAACGATGAGGTTTTAGAGAAAAAGGAAACAAAAAAGACGCTTATACTTAACATGAAGAAGAGCTGAAATTTCTGGGGCACACAAGGAGGAAAGAGAGCTTGTAAAATGTGATACTGACAGGACAAATTAAAGGCAAGAGGGACAGAGGAAAATAATGCATTATCTACCTAGTGAACTTGAGTAAATGGATGGTGGAACACGGTTTATGAGAGATTGTAGTGACTGTTTTTCCATGCCCACATTTTATTCGTCTGTAATTGGCTAATAAAACCATACTGCCTTTCTATAGGACAATTTAGCCATCGCAGTTGTTGCTTTCAATTTTTCAGTTTTTAACTTGCTCACTTGTTTCATTAGTACAAATTTAGCGATTGGTCAATTTTTAAGCAATCACATATTTTAGTGCAAAATCAACTTTTCCTGTGGTTTTGCTGGGAGCCTATCTGTAGCTTTAAAAGAGGCAACTTTGTCACAAGCCGCCAGTAGAGTCCAGCAAATTTCGCCTGTCAACACAAACCTATGACTTTACTCACAACATTTCAAATGCATACACGCACACAGAATTTTGTAATACATATATACATATCTCTCTGTGACTCGGCCAAGTTCAATCAACCAGGACTCTGTTGATTTCTCTAACACAACACACTTTCTGATCAATTGTATTCTTGTGTTATCTATTATAACAGGATACTTGTTCTAACATTGATTCCTGAACATTTCTCTCTCAAGAGAACTTTCTTTCGAACAATCAATTACAAATCAAAATACGGTAAAAGGGAAGCAACTTCTTTTCCTTTAATCTATACATTGAATACAAATTATTGTACATTTCATTCATGTATGTTATTTCAATATATACTTGTTGATTCACGTTTGGAGTTTTGTTCTTTTCTTGAATTATTAATAATACAAAAGATATATATGTTAAAGAACATGCGCCCATAACAAGATAAAAAAAGACAAAAATTATTAAGAGCTACAAAAGACAGGGAATTGTGGAGAGCCATGATTGCCACCAATCTGAAGGGACACAGCACATAGAAGAATATAAGTAATATAGAAATCAGTAAACTATAGATATTTTTTTATCATGACCATATTTATTTTGATTGATATTGATAATTTCTATATATTTTTTCTCTAAATTCTTATCATTTCAGGACATTGGATATCATGTCTCTCCATAGATTCCTTTTCTGTTTAATATCTGTGAATTGGCATGCATTCTTGGTAAGAATAATTGCATTCATGTCTTCAGTTGTGGGAAAAATGGATTCATGCCTTTCGCAAGGGAATGAATGAAAGAATCACTGCAGTAAATTAGGCAGTGATTTTCTTTTCTTGTTTAGGATTGATTGATTTGTTTTTTATGGCTTATCAACCTTTTGCAGGTTATTTACACTATTTACATTGTTCAGGCTGTCGTCTTCATCTTTGTTGCCACATTCACAACACTTCGGCCATGTACACTTTCAGCCTTCTTCAGGTGATTGGAATTGAGACATCTGGAAGAGGCATGGTATGTGGAACTAGAACAGTCTACCCTGGTGGATGAAATAAAGGGTTCAGTTTGAAATTCCAATCACCTGAAGAAGGAAGGAGCGTACAATGGCTGATATATTGTGAATATAACAATGTAAATAGTGTAAATAATTACAATACTTCATCTCAGAAATATAGACAGATTTTGCAGGTTACTTAAAATCAGAAAATATGTTTAGATTGTATAACTTTTCAGAGATAATGATTTTTTACTGATACAAGTTCTACTTATTAACCCATAACTGTGGGATAGAAGGAGGTGGGGATTCATAACCCTTTCCTAAGAGTATTTTCTCATAAATGAATATAACAAACCTGATTGGAAATGGAGCTCAGCTCTCTGATTTCCAAATTCTGAATCATTATCTATAACCCCACCCACACATCCAAGATTACACCACCTGGTATTTCCAAGCAATCATCTAGTTACTGACTAGTTACTGTTAGGGTCCCTGCTATGGGCAAATAGTTAACTCCCAAACAAAAACAAAACACTATGAATGTATAGAATAATACATTTTTATAGTAAAAATACAAGCAATAAATTTTTATATAAAAAATATTTCTAATAATACATATTATAGTAAAATGACCAACAATACATTTTATCTGTAGTTGAAGGCATATAATTGCATCCAAAATATATTTAAAATTGTGTTCAAAATATTTAGATTTCAGCATTAAATAATCCAGAGAGGTGTTGATATGCAGCTAAACAAAATCAGTCAACCAATCAGAGAGAACTGGTGTTTCAACATGGTTGACCATTTCTTGTTTAGGAAAATAGCATGAAAATTTTGACTTTATGAGTGATGATAAACTTGTTTAAATTTTGTTACTAAAACAACTGTTGCATGTCATCTTAACCTGTTTCACTTTTTACTGTGTCTAATCACCAAAAGTAATTACACAGTCTTACATGTTAGTATAATAAAGCTGTTCATATGAGCAACTTTGTACTGCCCATTTGCTGCTCTTCATTGCTAATTTATTCCATTACACAGGAAATTTTGAAATAGTGAAATTTACCCAAAATGTCCAAGGATATATTGGCAAGTATTCAGGTTTCATCTGAATGTCTTAAAAATAGAAATTCTCTTGTAAGCCTGAGAAGCAGCTATGCTGACTGACCAATATACTGCATTTTGTAATTGTTTTTCTCTTTGCTTTGCTGATAGTGGCCTTTGAAGTATAAAAGCCTTTAAGTCATACTTTCAGTAAAGGTTCTCTTCTATCATCCATTTTCCAAGGCTGTCTTGGAATTCTTAACGCCTCTCTTAATCTGATTTTCTGAAGCAATGGTCAAACAGCAACTCTTGACCTTTTGGTTCATTGGCAAAGCCCAAGATTTGGCTTGATCATTGATTGACTCTGACCTTTCTTAGTTTTTGATAATTATCACATTTTTTCTATCACTTCATTCCCTAAATATTGTGTAATCACAAAAGGTTCTTTCCTTACAGCTGTCTTTTTCAGTTGTTTTTTATTAGATTGAGTTTTTTTACATAACTAACAAACCAAATCCCTAGAGTTGCATAACCTGCACACATTCCTCTATGTGCTGTGTCTCTTTAGGATGTTGCTGATCATGGCTCTCCAAAATTTCCTGTCCTTTGTAGCTCTTATTAAATTTTGTCTTTTTCTTATCTCTCTTAAACTCTGTTCTATCATCTATTTAGACAAGCTTGTTAGGTAAGTCATGCATTATTTTCCTCTGTCCCTCACTATGTTCTGCATTTGTCAAATTTTTCTAATCCTCTTTTCTCTTATGTGCTCTAGAAATTTCAGCTGTCTAGTATTCTAAAATCTGCAACCAGTATACATATTTTCTTTAACATTTGTCTGTTTTCAGTTGGACTTTTCACTTCAAAATGTTTGGGTTTTTTTTTCTTATAGTATTTAAAAATGTCTAAGCAAATACTTTTAAAGTAAAAAAAAAAAATAAAAATTCCCTTCAGTTTCAGTTTCTAATTTAGCCTTGTGCTGACTGTACCATTTTAAAATAAGAAAACAGATTCATAATGGTTCAAAGATATAGCACTTTATTCATGGAGGAATATTTGAAGGTTTAATATTTAAAAAAAAAAAAGAAAAGTTTTTACATACTACATTTCTTTTTTTTCTTTTTAAGAATCTGTTTCGGGTCAACTGTTATCTTCCCCATATATCCCCATAAACTTTTACTGTGCCTCTTACTCTGTAACCCTCTACCTCAAGTGGCTCTTGCTTCTTGTACAGGGTGAACATTATTGTAAAAAAAAAAAAAGAAAAAAAAATTCTGTTAAAGATATTGTAACAAAAATAAAGTGAACTCTGACAAATTCAGAGCTGCACTTCCCAAAAGACGCAAGAGTAGCTGGTTTGATTCCTCTTCTCTTGTTCACTGCCAATAAATTTATATGCATTCAAAGGACATTCAAAGACAGGTGCACTAATCTGTAGGTAGCACATCCGGGTTATTCCATCAACTGTTTCTGTTATAAACACCCGAATGAGTCTGCCTTGGTTTTTCTTTGTATCATGGAGTCAATGGCACTGGCAGGCACACACCCGGGCCTTTTTGCAGGTAAGTGGATTTCTTCTGCACAGATGTCTAAAAGCATTTTTATTAAAATTGATTGTTTAATCCTCAAACCATATCTTTGATAGAAATTTTTAGACTAACTTTGTTATAAATAGTTGGACCTACTAACTTAAACTGACCAGCTTCTTGTTTTGGAGCACACCTGTCTACTGGGGTGGATAGGTAGTTTTTGTTGCAGACATCTGCTCTGTCATATTTGTGTTTGTTCAACACTCACAGAGCCCACCCGTGGTTTAATACTACAACTCGACCTATTCTTGGACAGTCAAAAAAGCTGTTGATATCATGGAGTAAAGTAAGTCTATAAATGAGACACCAGTTGAAGCTTACAATAAAATATAAAGTAAATAAAGAAAAAGTCCAATATTAGTAATGAAACAAGTATCAAAATATGTAAAACAAAATACACTTTAAATAATTGAAATAACCTCAATCTTGATGGCAGTTCAAACAGTTCAATTCTGAGATAAAAAATCGCTTTTGTCAAATCAGTCTCTACAAACAAATAGAAACTTGAAAAAGTGGTGTCATGCAGGTCAAGTTAGTTGTCCTTGGTTTTTAGTGACAGTGATTTTTTTTTTGATTTTTTTGATTTTTTTTTTTTATTGGTATGAACCTCAATATGTCTGGTTTAAATTTAATAATAAAGACTTAACCCTAAATAGGCCTATTGGAATGACTGGTTGAAAAACGTATTTTACCATTCCAATGTAGCTATGATATATCCACAATATAATAATATTTACATATGTGACCCATTATATCGTAAAAAAGATTCATTAAGCAAATAGGTAAAGTTTCATTCACTGTAATGATAGGTATATAATGATACAGAAAATTATTTTAGTTGAATAAATACATGGGAAATTATTTAGCTGTAAAAATACCCAGGAAATTATTTTAATATATCATCTCTATTATATAAGGTAAGATTTATTAAATGGATCTGAACCCTTTATTTAATTTTTAATACCATGGAATCTTAGTGAATTCAAGTATTGGTTTATGAATTTGGTGACAGTAATTGTTAGTCCAATCCCTAAGATGGGTAATGTATACTTGAACTTGGTGGAAATGGGGTGGGCGGTAACTGAGCAGTACTATTAGGTTGGTGCAAAAATAATATCGTTTTTTGACGTTAAAAATACGTCAAAAAACGATATTATTTTTGTACCAACCTAATAAATAAAACCAATATATCTCTAGACATGGGCAGTGGAACAAGAACAATCTACCCACCATAGATTAAATAAAATATTCAGTTTGAACTCCCTTGTAGATTACCCAGATCAACAAGAACCTGAAGAAGGCCAAACAACGCGGTAATTGAAATGTAATAACAACAAAGATGAGGACAATAGTCCATGTGTAAATAATATAAACCATCTTAATAACACTACTCACTCTGGATTATTAAGTCATGAACTTATGCAAGATTTATTTTGACACAGTTTCAAATAGACTTGGTACAAGTTAACTTGCTACCAATGCTTTAAACAAATATGTCTGTCATTAACTGAAATTTTATAAAGTATTTGTTAGGGATTCAACTTCACAAATAAATGGCTTTCAAAATATTACTGACAGATGAATTAATAAAGAAAGGTGTTCCATTTTAAATAGATTTGGTATTTTTTATGGATTTGCCTTGTAATATAAAATATTATCCAAAAGTTTGTGATAATGTGCAGGTAAGTAACCCACAGGTTTTATGACTTTGTATTGTAAACATTCCTCTCGCAAAATTTTAGAAAGCATAGTTACCATCTGGTCAAAATTGATGTCTACTGGAGTTATTTTTTTTTTTTTTTCTTTGACAAAATGTAGTTACAGTACTTTTCATGCTCTGCAGTTCTTTTTCCCCACTGTTGCAATGTTGTCTTTGTTCAAAATAGCCGAGAATTAGAATGGCCATAGTTAGAGAGGGTATCGAAGGAACAGAAGACTAGGTAGGGAAAACAAAGAAGAGGTTTATTAAATACTCATACAGAGAATAGGAAAACCTGAGCAAATCAACTACTCCTCAAATCCCACTCTAATGTGGCTACTTGCCATATTTATAAGTAAGAGCAATCCATAATCAAAGTAGTAGGGAAGAGAAGGAATTACGCTGAGTCCTACTCTACAACTCTTTGAATGAACCTTTCCTGTCTTATAACCAGTAGTAAGTACACTTAAATACTTGTAAAATTTGCAATCCTCATGTAGTATAGAAACCTTTCAACTTCCTGTTAAATGATTAATTCCCCTTTTTGGCTTCTGTGGAAATGTTAACTACTGAACATTATTTGCAAGTGATTGCAATTGGATGAATATGAGATGAGCTATTTTGGGCATTGCGTCATTTTCAAACTATTTCTGTTTTTCTTATGTTCTTTCTTACCTGCAGAATTTTACCTGAAAGTATTACAGCTGAGAATGGTGTTATTAAAACAACCAAGAGATAATGGTAATAGCTCCAAGATGTATATTGAAGTCATTGAACCTTAAAAGAAGTACTTTTAGTTCATGAATCTGATAGACCACATGTTTCCCTCAAACTTACTGATTATTTATTCTGGGAAAGATTTTTGCTATCACAGACTATATAAATAGACACAATGGTTTGACTGCAGGAATTTTTTTTATTAGGTTGGTGCAAAAATAATGTCGTTTTCTCACATATGTTATTATGTGAGAAAACGACATTATTTTTGCAACTTTGTATCATATTATTCATTAAACAAATACGTGAAAATTTTCATTCACTCTAATGACATATTAAAAAAATACTAAAAGCATTTATAGAACCTAAATTATTTAAAGATGAAACATTTTACCACTTTAGTAAGAATTTTTTACTTTTTTTTTCTCTTTTTTTCCTCTCTTTTTTTCTTTCTTTTTTTGTAGCTGCTAAAGGTTGGCTTAATTTTCTAGACTGTCACTCTTTATTTTCCTAAAACTGTGCTGTGTTTTTTGTACATTTGACTTTATAGACAGTGTGACATTTCTAGGGCACATAATGAGAAAAGTGAGCCTGGAGAATTTGACACTCATAAGACAATGAAGGCAAGAGGATCAAAGGAAACAACAAGTAACTTACCTAATAAGCTTTTGTAAATGAGTTGCAGAACAGGGAGTGTGTGGAATAGTGAATTTATAAGTCTTATTAAGAGCTACAAAGAGTCAGGAGTTGTGGAGTGCAATGGTCACTCATGTCCTGAAGAGACACCACACATAGAAGAATGATGATCTATTTCATTTCAAGAGTTGTTTGGAGTCTTGTTCTCAAATAATTCAATCGAATTATTTGAGAACAAGCAGACCAAGCATAAATATTAATATAACTTGTGAGAACCATTCATTTGGGAAAAGAGCAGAAGCAATCATTTGGGATTCCATGACCTGAGAGATTCAAAAACTTGTTCAGCAGGTAGTCAAGAGTTGAACCTAAATTTCAGGTGAAAAAATCTTTGCTTATTGACTACTGAATTTGGTACATTTGATAAATAGATTGTTAAAAACATGTGTAAAATAAAAGCTTTTTAAATCATGAGACTACACTTTTTGATGTACCCAGATATGTATATTTTTGTGTATATGTAATATATTTCATAGAAAATCAAATAAATGATTTGGAATGTTATTTGGTCTTTGAGCAAGTATTGTAATTGTTTAGATTATAGTATTTTCACCTGTGGAATAACTGGTCATGTTTATGTATAACTGGCAAAATTAAAAATGAAATAGACAATTAACAAAATTTCCAGCATGCAGAATTGACAAAAATTCTCAATATATAAGTGGAAAAAAAACAACAGGTATAAATAATATTAAACAAATTATCTCTCTCTCTCTCTGTGTATGTATATATATATATATATATATATATATATATATATATATATATATATATATACACTAAAAGTAATAAAAATTAAAAAAAATATGTTAAGAATAAAAAATGCTAAATATTTAAAAAGAAAAAAATGTTAAAAAAACAGTATTAAGTAAAAAAAACAAAGTTCTAAAAAGTAAAAAATGTAAAAATAAAAAAGTAAATAAATAAAACCAATAGTTTCTTTCACTGTTTTACAAGATTTAATCTTTGTGTATCTTATAGTGATTGACAGGATCCTGTCAAGTTTCCCAATGTCAGCTGGGTAAGATAAATATTAAATGAATTTTTTTTTTTCAATCACCTATTTTTCTCTACCATTGTGGTATGCCAGTGGTGAAAAATTTTGTGAACATAATCTGGTAATTTGGTAGATGTAGTTTCATGCCTTTTCCATTTCTGGTAATGAAAAGTGAACAAAAACATCTTGAATTTGGACTCTCTTCACTGATTTCATTCTTCATACTGTCATATGCTTCCTCACACCAACATTTTTTACATGCATAAAATACAGGGAAATTTGGATTCATGCCTTTCTTCCCATTGCTATTATTGTTAAATCTGAATTGGAAGAGTAACAGATGCCTTGCATAAATTGAAAGTATTTAGAGATGATGGAAATATGTTAGAAACAATGAGTGTTGAAATGATATGTAATATCAATCATCTTATATGGCAGTGAATGCTGGATTTCTTCATGGAGAAAGAGGAGTCTTAAAGCTGGTTCTACAGAAGAATTCTGAGAATACCATGGATGCAGTGTGTGAGCAATGAGGAAGTCTTTAGGAAAATGGAAACAAAAAGGCTACTTATACTTTCTTGGATACATAAGAAAAGAGTTTGGAGAATTTGACTGTAACAGGTCATATTGAAGGCAAGGGGGACAGTGTGAGAAACAGCAAGTAACATACCTCATGAGGTTTTGTAAATGGTTAGAACAGGGAGTGGGAGGAAAAGTAAAAAAAAAAAAAACCTGTAAATATTGCAAAGAGTTGCAAAGAACAGAAAATTATGGAAGTCAGTATTTGCTTATGTTCTAATTTGGACACAGCACATAAATGTTAATAGTAATATTAGCTGTTTCCATATGAGGAAACATTTAGCATTCATTGATCAAATAGTGATACTTTTGGTTTACATTTATAAAAGATTTCTCTTAGAACATGAAAATAGGTTTTGCAAGTCTACTGTTATTGTTCGTTCCAGTACTGATGGAAGTTTCCTTCCTAATCTTTTGTTTGAACTAGTGTGGAATGTCAACATCTTGATTATGTCCTCATTTTCTCTTTGAGTTACATGTGTTATGCACTTTAGTTGTTGCTGCTGTTGAAAGTCCTCCTCAAGTGATGTTGCTTCTGTTGGTACAGTTCTTTGTGATTGTGTAGTGCCAGTTTGCAATGTTTGAAGAAGTATGGTGTGCATTCAGACCTACAGACTTCATGTATTCATAGCCATTTTGAACCATTAATCTGAAAAAGCAGTTGTATACATCTGCTATTTGACATATATCTAAATAGGTTTGGTGTCGTGCATGACATTGATATGAATGTCTAAGAAGACTGTAAACAATCATAGCCAGAAATTGAACACAGCTTGCTGATTTCATTTTCTATCTTGATGACTGTTATTCTATCATCACGCACTTGTATTATCATGATTTGAAAACAAGACAAACAAACAAACAAATGCATGAAGGAGCACTCAAAGCTAACAAAAAAATATACATTATTCAATTAGTTTCCCCCCACCTTTTTTTAATTTATACTATAGTATTTACACACACACACACACATTCACAAGCCTAATCTTGATTGCCTCTTAAGTTTATTTTTCTTTTCACTTATAAATTGATATTTCAAGGAGGCTCCTTGCCTAGATCACCTATTGGGATTTCAATTCGGCCAGGCCTCAAGTGGAACTCATATGCGATCTACTGTTAAAGATGTTGGTAAAATGTTTGGTTCCTTGTACCTCTCTTGTAAGTAGTTGAATCTCGCCACTTTAAAAGAGCCAGATCAAATCAAAATGGAGTATTTCTGCCATATCTAGGCTGGAGCTGCCCTGTCCTCATTTACCATGTCACATACACAAAGATAAATCATTGTCATACCTTTTGTTTTCAAGTAATAAGAAATAAGTTCCATTCAGACATCTTCTTCCCAAGAACTGCTGCTTTATGGAACAGACTTGTAGCAGAATGTTTTCCCAATCACTACAATCTTGATCTCTGCAAGTGTGAAGTTAACGGTTATCTTCCTTATGTAATGTCATGAACTACACTTCTTGCTTTTTCTTACACTCATACAACCCCACACAGTAACCCTCTACCTTGAGTGACTCTTTATTATTGTTGTTCTCAGGTCCATACTGAACTGCAGTGGTAGCACCTTTTAAGGCACCAGCTACGGGAAAATAGTGAAACCCCAAACAAAAACAAAACACTATGAAACTATCAAAATACATTTTCAAAGTAAAAATACAAAAAAACACATTTTTAAATAAAATATAACAACATTACATATTTATAGTAGAATTAACAACAATACATGGTATAGCAAAATGAGCAATAATACATTTTCTCTGTAGTTGAAGGCATACAAAATATATTTAGTTGAAACCATGAAATTGTGTTCAAAATATGTAGATTTAAGAATTAAATAACTCGGAGATTAATATACCACTAAACAAAATCAATCAACTAAGTTGAGTGGCCTTTGTGGCTTGTATTGGGTGAACATTAGTATACAAAAAATATGTATTCAATTCAATTCAATTTTGCCTTCACAACAACCCAAACTGAAAGATTAAGTTTTCTTTCAACTCATAATTTGAAGTTTCTCTATATTTGGTATTGTTGGTGAGGATTTTAAGATTCTCTGGAATTGCACAATAAAAGAAATCTCTAGTGAAGCTTTACTGAAATCCTGAATACCAGTCTTTTGTACATTTTACTTTGGTGTTAGAAAAGTTTCAATAAAAAGAGTCAGTTTCTTTTGTTACTGCTGAAAACACCTACAAGTCTTTTTGTTCCAAAGGCAAAAGAATGCTGTCAGATGTTTTTGGAAGATCAATCAATTTCATTAATGTTATTGTTATCTTGTTTCTCTTTTTCTTTTTCTTTTCTCTCTTCAAAGTTTTTCATTTTTGTTATGAAGATTCCTTTTTGTTCTATTTTCAGGCAATAATTTTAGCTTATTTTCTTTGTTTTAATTATTACAAAAAAAACAAACTTCCTTTTCAGTGCACTGGTTGTTGGAAGAATCAGTGATTTAACAAAAACAAAAACAAAAACAAAAAGAAGTTAAATACAAGAATTGGGACTTTACTTTCTTCTTGTCCTAACCAGCTTCTTTAAATGATCATGATAATAGTACCAGCTTTGTCTTTTAATGATGAAGACATTTGTGTACTCAATGCTACCTCACACCAAAATTAAGTACATATATAGAATGTAGGGAAAGTTGGATTCAGGCCTTTTGATACTTTCAAAGTTAATTATTGTTTCTATCTGCACATTGTCTTCAGTATTGATGATTTTATCCATGTCTGTAGATTCTATTTTTCTAGTCTTTTTGTAAAGCACTTCAGGAATTATTATTGCCCTCAATAAATTTTTCATATTAATCATCTTTTCTGCCATGCCCTTTCAGGACATAAGTGATCTGGTTGTTTTTGTTGCTATAAGTAACTTCTGCCTTTTTTACCACCCCTCTTTGACTTTTTTCTGCTTTATATAGTATTAGGTTGGTGCAAAAATAATGACGTAATAATGTCATTTTTGACGTATTTTTCAAAAAACATTATTACGTCATTATTTTTGCACCAACCTAATAGTATTACTGTTTAGTCCTTTGTGATAAGACTGGAGTGACCCCACTCCTGGGTGCAAACCTGGGCAATAATATTTGGAGGCATTGTACTGCACAAGCCATATCTTACCAACAAGATCCAAATAAATACAGGGTATTACATTTAGGGCTGGCATGACTGCAGAGAGTATGTCTTTATATATAAGTGGCTGCTGAAAAGCTTTTGTGTTGATCCTCTTCCCAAAATATGGCTAAATGCTCAAACATTTACACTGCTATTGCTGTATAAATGCTTGGCAATTTCTATTGCTTTTTCTCTAGAATTGGTAGTAAAAAATTGTAAAGCTATTTGTGTAAATAAACAGTTAAAAATCTATCATCAAAGTTACTAGTCATTACGTGTTTATTTAAATGTTCTTGTTTAGACATATTCATAAATTTATGAATAAAAATACTTGTTTTCGTACTTATTTTTATTGCATTGTTTTTTGGTGTTTTTTTTTTTTTTTTTTTTTTTTTTTTTTTTTTAACATAAGGTTCACATTTTACAAGGCCTGGGGCCCACTTGCGGTAAAGGGTTATATTAGGAGTGGAAGATAATGGTTGATCCTAGCCATGAAAATGTTAACATTAAATTGAAAATAAATTTGATATGAAATTACCTACAATAGGATAATATGTGAATTATTTTATTTTTTTTTTTTTTTTTTTTTAGCATGGGAATTTGCATACTGAAAATATATAACAAAACCAGGAAGAATAATAAAGCCAAGAGGAAGCAAACTTTTATGGGAAGTTTGCAATAGACTGATTCCAGATAATCCATAGTCAATAAAGCTGAAAATTACTATCTCGTCTTTCACACTTGAGTGCTGCAAGCAATCAGTCTTAGTTATGACATATTGTGCATATGTTGTCAAATGCAGAAATAATAACAATGATAATGTTGCAAAAAAAATAACAACCAAAATATCAATAATAATGAATGTTTTGAATCATTTCTTGAAATAGATGGACATAATTGTCAATCGATTTCCTACAATAAAATCTTCAATGCATATAGAGAGAAAATACAATTATTGAAATCTCTTTCTTCAAATAGAACATGATTTTTGATGAAATTTTAGAGTAAGAGGGAGATTAAAAAATACTGTTGAAGGTTTTTTTTCTTTTTTTTTTTTTTTCTTTTTTTTAAAGTTTGAAGGATGAGGCAGCCAAGGTAACTTGGGAGACACATCTCACAAGGAATGCACTTCCTCAGAGATTGAACAGGCTTGCCATGTAGCTTATTTCTAATTTAACCCCCACCTACAAAATTATGCACTGTTAACATATCTCCTGCATTTGGCTGTGCTGCATGTGCCTAGTATAACTTATCAGACTGGCTGTCATAATCTGAATATTGGGCATTGTATATTTGTATCTCAGTATCATTTTGTTGGCCTGATGCTCTCACTCAACAATAATTAGAAAAAATTATTTTTATTTATAATTATTATTCCAATGTGAATATAATAATACCTATTAAAGCATCACCTGGATTATGTCTTACCATTCACATCATTGTTTCCACTGATGAAATATTACCCAATGTCTGAAAGTGTTGATGAATGTCAGTGAGCAAAATTCTTTCTGCATGGAAAATTCAGTGACATAACTCTTTGTACACACTTTCATATCAGATATAATTTTTTCAGATTGATCTTTCAGCTCCTATTTGAAGCAAGGCAACCCCTAATGCTAGACTTAATAA
Organism: Acanthosepion lycidas; assembly: GCA_963932145.1. Lineage (NCBI taxonomy): Eukaryota > Metazoa > Mollusca > Cephalopoda > Sepiida > Sepiidae > Acanthosepion > Acanthosepion lycidas. Next base: position 35,805,009 of record OZ010594.1, on the reverse strand, counting down.
AAGAAAAGGCATTACTTTCGCAGGGACTCTCACATAAGTCTTATATTTTATTTGGTACTGAGATTTACTATATAATTTTTTTTTTCATAAAATCCTAAGGGCACAAAATAAGGAAAGAGGACTTGGGAAATGTGATACTCACAGGACAGAATGAAGGCAAGGAGGACAGAAGCAAACAACACATAACCTACCTATTAAGCTTGAGTAAATAAACCCTGTTTGAAATTTTTAAATGAATCATATAAACTTCATTGCAATAACTCAAATTTAATTTGGTTTGAAAAAAAATTATCAAATTTTAAACAATTTAGATGTCAAAACAAAGCCTGAGTTAAAATTTTAAGTAGTATCAATATGTTTTATTTGATGTATTTTAAAAAACTGCCATCTGAAGTTATTAGGCAAAAACCAAATAATCACATTTTATTTTAATAAAAAGCTAATAAAATCATCAAAAATTGATCCACACCTAAAATAGAACAAATAACAAATACATAAGTCTTTGAATCCTTTACATTTTAATAATAGTGATCTTTCTTCTCAATAACAACCAGAATCTATTATCCATTGATTTTATTAAGGTTCAATTTCTGACATGGTAGTTTTAATTGCTTCCCATGGCTCTGCTTTGCTGTTATATTGTTTGCCACCTTCATATAATTTCATCTTCACAATTGACCATCAGATTTTCAATTGGATTCTGATCAGGACTTGATGGTGGCCATTCCATTATCTTCTTGCCTGTAAATCTTTTATGCTCAAAGAATTCAGTTAAACTTAGATAAATGCGAAGAAGCATTGTTGTGTATAAATACACATTTCACTTTGAAATTGCAAGACTGGGACTTGTAATATGCAAATAAAATTTTGTTCATAAAATTGCAATAGTTAGCACTGTTCAGTTTAACTGCTTCATCGACTTTGAATTGTCCAGTAATGATTTGGTTGCCAATTCCAGCCCATATCATAACTCTCCCAGCTCCTTGTTGCTTTTTTCTGGCCACAGACATATCCATCCTTTGGTCCATCAAATGTCACTTGAGATTCGTCCATGAAAATTACTTTAGGAAAATCAATTTTCATGTATTTTTTGGTCCAATTTTGATGCTTTAAAATATTTGCTTTAATGAGAGTAGGTTGCCTTGGAGAATTTTTAGATTCCAATTCACAAAGCATTCTACACCTTTTGTTATTCTTGACTCCCTTACTTGCAGCTTTTTCAAAGATTTGAGCGCTGGTCAAAAGTGGTTGTTTCACTATAAGTCCCTTTGGTTTATGTTCATCTCGAGGAAGCAAGTTCTTAAAGCTTGTTCTCAACTTATATTTTCAACAGCCTTCTTTATCATATGATGATTTCTGAAAAGCTCCTTTGATATCTCTGATGTGGACATTCCCTCATTCAGTATGTTAAATCCTTCCCTTTTCCCATGTTTCAACATGTATTATGGACAAAAAGAAAAAATAGTTTTTATTAAAACTAACCATTAAAGATGGCAGAACAGTTTATTAACTATTCTACTAAGAATGGAATTGGATGAGTTTAAATTTGATTTTAAATATTGATTCAAAACTTTTTGAGTTATTGAGGATTATTTGATTTGCATAATGACATCAGACAGGCTGTAGATGGCAGAACAGCATTTAAGAAAGATAACAAAAGACAACATTTATTAAGAGCTACAAAGGATATGAAATTTTAGAGAGCCATGATCGCCAATGTCCTGAAGAGACATTGTATATAGAAGAAAAATGGACTGTTAATATTAGTACTGAGTACTACAGGGAAAAAATATGAGAAAGTACTTTCTCCATCTTTCTGAATTCATTAATTAGTTACTATCTGCTTCTCCAATCACTACACTCTCAATGCTTACAGTCAAAACATGCAGAAAATACCAGTTCCCATTAAATCACTCAAGTTAAGTAGCATGGAACCCAGTCAGATGGGGGTGGGTGGTACTTGGGAACACAGAATACTGTAAGTGAGCACCTACAATCTGAAATATGTTTCAGTTTTAAACAACCCACAAAGGGTTGATAACCATAAAAAACACAAAGCAATCAATATATATATATATATATATATATATATATATATATATATAACCATATTTCTGTTGCTTCAAGTCACTTCGTGTGAGGAGATTGTCTAACATTCATTGTCATATAGGAGGATCAGTATTATATAACAGTTCAGCTCTCATTTTATTTATTTTCAATTAAATTTTTCTGTTTCTTAATATTTTGCTTAGCTTATAGCAGGTATTTTTCACTATTCCACTGCACCTCTGGATTTTGGTGTTACACATAACATATATACACTAACTGAACAAGTGTTGATATCTTATAATATCCACCAACCCAACCAACATGAAAAATGTTTTACAAAGCAAATATAAAAAATATACAGATTAATGCAATTGGAAAAGGTAAAACAATTTCCAATGATCATTTTTATAATTTTTTTTTTTTTTTTTTTTTTTTAATAGAATCTCATACAGGTGAAATGTGATGTTTTGCAGATGGAACCGACATGTTAGTAGTTTTTTTAACATTTTCCTATTGTGCTGAGATTCATTCAATGTATTTTTTTTTACTGATATGAGTTTAAAAATACAACAAAAGAAAATATTTATTGCATATATGAAGTGTAATATGATAATTCCTTGTTAGGCCAATTTCCAAAATAAACTTTTTCAGCATGTCTGATGATTTGATTAATTAAGACTAGTAAATGGCTTGAGTCCTTTTCTTCTCCTTCCTGTTTTTGCACCCCCATTCTTCCTGTCTTTTTTGGCCCTATTATTTCTGTATTTTCTCCCTCTCAATTCTGTACTTTCTTGACCCCCTTTCTATGTTTTTGGCCCCTACCTATTTGTTTTTTTTTTTTTGTTCCCCACCTTTCTGTTTGTCTTTTGGACACCCCATGTTTTTTCTGTCCCCTCCTTTTTGTCCCCATTCTATGTCTCCTCCATTCTTTCTTTCTAAATAAACAATCTTTTTGATCAGAATGAAAAAATTTATCCTGAAAAATCAGATTCTCCATTCTAATCTACAAGAGAAAAAAATCCTATATTTAATAGACAATATCAGAGATAGATCCCAGGGAATTTTCTTTTTGTTGCCATTTCTTGTATTCCATGAAAGAAATCTTCTTCTTTGAATGATAAAGTAATCTCTGCTAATTGAGTACATACTGTAGACAACAACTTATTTTCTTATCTCTCTTTTGCCTTTTATGTTTGTCTTTAAAGCATTTGGGCATTTTGTTCTGCACTATAGCAAAGGAAGTGTTCTTTGTTTTAGAAACTTGATTTATCTCAATCCAATGTACTGAAATTCTAGGTCATTGTAAATTCAAATACTATGCCTTTTAGTCATCTTGATGGAAATATGTGTGTGCATGTCTTTTGTAAAGCATTTCAATAAAAATGTCTCTTATGTTTAATTATAGAATAGCATACTGTGAATGTATTCATCTATTTAAGCACATGTCTGTACATTTGGATATAGATATTTGTGTAGTTTAGTTGGAATGCATTGGAATAGAAAAGGATGCCTTCCAAAACCTAAACAAAGTTTCAAGAAGCAGTAAAAATTTATTATAAACAAAGTGCTGAACTGCTATGTAATATTATTCCTCTTGTATGCCAGTGAATGCTGGATAAATTCCTCAAAGCTGAAGAGGAGTCTTCTAGCAACAGATATAGTTTGGTCTTCATATACTGAACTTTTGGGTAATACCTTGTCTATTATGTATTGTCCTTTCAGGTCATGGCTCTCCACAATTTCCTATCTTTTGTAGGGCTAAACAGCTTTTGTCTCTTAATGTCCCTGTTTTACCTTCAATTTACAGAAGCTTATTAGTTAGCATACTCACTGCTGTCCTCTGTCCCTCCTTTCTTCAAAATATCCTGTGAGTGTCAAATACTCCAAGCTCTCTTTCCTCATTATGTGCCTGAGAAATTTAAACTATTTTGCTGATTCTAAGAATAAATGTCCTATTTATTTCCATTTTCCTTAAAACTTCCTCATTACTCGCTTGTTCAGTCTATGGCATTTTCAGCATTCTTCCATAGAACCACATTTCTGTTGGTTCAAATTTTTCATCTGTGTGTCAGGTGTAGTTGAACAAGAGACAAACAAAACTCCTTGTAATATCAAAGATTAACTGAAGGCAAAGATTATGGCAGCATTCACCAACTTAAACAAGGTAACCATCTAAAAGTGTTGCAGGAGGTTCTGAAGTCATCTTGAGGCCATGGTTGAAGACAATGGCAATTTTATTGAATAAATTTACTCTTTAGTATTTCAAGATATTTTTTATCCATCACCTCTGATATAGTTACTGGGAATCTATATGATGTACACTATTAATGTGTTAGATGTTTGAAATTTCAAAGCTTTAATGCTGATTATCAAAGCTAAAACATAAACACTGACACACATACACATTTATGTATACTAATATGTATTGTGTCTCTCAGGACATAAGCAATCATGACTTCCAACAGTTTCCTGTCTTTTGTTGTTAATCTGTATTCTCAATATTGGTCACCATTCCCTTTTCAACACACTCTCTCTTTTGTCTGTGTTTTCTACTCAGAGTATTTAACCCACATTCTCAGTTTAAACTGATACTATTTCCCACCCACCCAATATATCTAAACTATAATTATAAACTATAATTTTGGAAAATTTTCAACTTTTCATCTGAAATCAAGAAAATGCCAACTTAGAATGGTCACATATGGAAAAAAAGAAAACTAGTCACTTTAAATTGACACCAGGTTGATATTCGTGGCTAAAAACCCATGTTGTGACTAAAATTCTTAAGTTACCAAAAAGATACAATAACATTTCATTTGAATCTCTTATTCTTAAATATATACTATATATTTTTGTTTTTATATAGATGCCTTCAAATTCCAGTTATCCTGGTTTGCCAACCAAATTCCATGCTCATGGAAGAAGCAACAAAATCAAACTGTGATGTTAAAGTAATTTCTTGAGATAGAAAAATAAAAATTGTTTTGAGTTGAATTATTTTTAGAAATTAATTTATTTCTGTCATTCATTTTGGTAACTTAGAGTTAACAGGTTCTCCAAGATAACATCTCAATTTCTATCATTGTTAACTTAATTATTGTTGAACTCATTCAACAATAATCTATTAAGTTAAAATGCTTTCTTAAAATAGAAACATTTAAGTTATTTCTGAATTTGCAACTGCTACAGTTAATCAACTTGAATTATTTTTGGAAGTTAATTTACTTTTATAATTGCCAATAGGATATACGTACACAGAATTATGTGTAGAACTGTTATTTGACACTCTGCCCTACTTTTTTTGTAACTCAAAGCATGAACACATTACTATTGGCTTCTTTGTGAGAGTTTTGTAATGGTAAACTTAGAGATTGTAAACAATTGTTCTTTTGGAATTGTAGGTGATTTTGACTCATCCAAAATTAATTATTGCCTTATAAATCATGGGTCCAGTGATAGGAAGTAGATAATTTTGGGCTCCAACAATAAACAAATCTTTTATTTTTAGTTAAAATGACAGGGAATTAGACTCCTGTAACCTTTCTTTTCTCCTGATTTCCTGATACAGATCAATACCAATTATAACTTAACTATTCCAGTGTTGATATATATATATATATATATATATATATATAACAAAACAATGATCCAAAACTTACTTAGATGGTTACATCAATAGTTAGTTTATATAGATAGGAGAGGAAGATGACGGTTAACTCTAGACTTGAACTGGTTAAGATTGTGGTGATCAGGGATAACATCTTGTTGGGAGTCTGTTCTATAGAACAGTGGTTTGCAGGTAGAAGCTGTTTGAGTGGAACTTGCTTCTCACTGATGCAATACAGAGGGAATATGAGTGGTTTGCTACGATATAAGTGGTATGGTGTGTTCTGGCCATGAAGACAAGGTTTCACCATTCTTCACAGATCTTCTATTATCACAATGTGGAATATTTAATGACAAGGATGATAAAAAGAAAAAGAATCTAAATGAAATTGGCTACATTATACACACAAAACATTAAAAAACATTTTTTTCTAAAATGTGCATGTAAATATGCATCAATGTAAACAGATTTAGTCTGAAGTCTAAAGGAATGACATGCATCACACAAAACCTTTTTCTATTTTACCATTCATCTTTCCTCCAGAACTGTTCTTGATATATAAAAATGTATAAATCATTATCTCATATGTATGTATGTATAATGAAAGAACAATTATATAGAATAAAGTGCTAAAATAAATTTGGAATTGATTTTATGCACATTATTTTTATTAGTTTGTGGTAAACGTGTTCACATTGGGAGGTTACCAGTATGAATATAGCATTGATAAGATTTTCTATACTGGAAACTGTGGAATAAAATGACTTTAGTGTTTCAAATAATATATTTTTATTTATTTTCTTTACAGTGATGAGTGAGTCCATTGGTATTCGGCATAGAAAAAAGTCTGTTAATAAGGTGGATATTAGTAGCAGTTTTGAGAAATATCCATTAGTGGTAGTTTGAAGTCAGACCATGATAAGGATAGTAGTAATCTTAGAAATAGGTCAGTGTCACTCTACTGTGTTTTTCTTGGCAGGACAGAAATATCATTAACAGATGCTCTTTTAACTGCTTCTTCATGCATCACACATGACTGGTTTCTGGGTGCTAGCATCACCGTTTGTCCTCTCGGCATCTCTATTGTTTCTAGCTAAGAGGTGTCAGTTTATAACTGTTTTAACCAGGCTCTAAGACACTGGTGTTGACATTGGCATAAGCTAACATCAAATGTCTCTTTGTGTCAATTTTTTTGATTGGCCAAAATTATTTTATTTTCCACCATTCCTTTCTTTTTTATTTTTTTTCATAACAGAAGTTATGCATGGAGCCTCCCTGATCTTTGGTATTTTTCAGTCACAAATAAGTAGGATCTGCTCCTGCAAAATTTTGGCATTTTTCATCTGGGTTCAGTCTTTTCTTCTTCCTCTTCTTATTTGAGGGTTGTCTTCTTATTAGTTGAGAGAAGTATAAAAAGAACTTGAGAGAGATAAGGGTTTTGAAAGAAAAGTGCAAATGCCTTATTTTAATTTGAATTCTTTTTATTTTTGTTTATATATTTTATTTTATTTGTTTTTTTTTTATCAGGACTCGCTTCAAGTTCTTCTTGTTATCATATATAAGGTTGGTGCAAAAATAATGACGGTTTTTGACGTTAAAACTACGTCAAAAACCGTCATTATTTTTGAACCAACCTAATAGTATTAGTTTAATTGTATTTACTATCACTAAAGTGCAAACATCTATCCAATCTGTTTACACTTAATAGCAAAGGGGGGTATTATTATAAGGATGTGTAATTTGTGTGATGCATAATTGTGAGAAAATAGCAAGAGATTCAGATCCAATAAAAAAAAAAATCTGGGGTTGCAATTCCAAAGGGTATAAATCAGTCTTGCAAATCTAAAGTAAAAAATGCCAGGAATGTAAATCAAAAGGGGTAAAAATCTGTATCCAAAACTTGCATTGTACAACTATGAAGGAACAAGAAAACCACCTGTTGTCTAAAGTATCTCGTTCTTTTTATTAGAAAGGTGGTAATTGGTTGAGACTGGTAAACAAGCACAATCAAGTACTATATTTGAGGCCTACTAAATCTTGATTTTCTTTTTCAACAAATAGCACAGGCTTATGACCATACAGTGTTGAAACACTAGTTCCCATACAATCACAATGTTGAACCTGGTCAGTACCAAGATGGGTGTCCACTTGTAAATAACAGGTGTTGTAAGTTTGATTTGCAGGTGATGTAATGGATAATAACTCTGAATTGTTAGAAAGCCAAGTTCCAATTCTAGATGTGTTTGTTATATTCACTTATACACAAATAGCCTGGGGAGAGGTATGAATTCACCTCTTCTCCCCCCACCTCCCCAGATATGGCTTAATTAGTAAGACTTGTATCACTAAATCATCATCTCCAAAAACGAATTCTTATAACCTAAAACTATTTTCTGGCTTTAAATAAACTGCAAAAGGTTAAGCCATAGAATATGAATGAATTAGTGAAATTGTACAGAGAGCATAAATTCTTTTTTGAAACAAGATTTGGTTTTTTCATTTCTTGGTTCAGAATGAAAAATCAGTGAATAGTTTAAATTCCAGTTAGGTTGATTATATTCACTCATGTACAAAAGAGAAAGTAGGAATACCCAACTATGGGGTAAATAGCAGGGCAGACTGGTCCTGTAGCCTTGGTTAGCAACTGGTCTACTGCAGAAATTAATGGCAGCCTACTGCAGAAACTCTTCTACCAAGACAATCATTAATTTAAAATAGACATGATTGCTAAGTGCACATCACCTATGGTATATAAGAAAGAAAGGAAGGAATTATTATGCAGTCATAGTTATAATAATTGTGTTCCTTTTATTTATATATATATATATTTATATATATATAAGTATTTATATTAATAAGTCTAAAGGTAAATATATACAAGCTTTAGAATTAATCCATCATAAAGTAAATTTAGAGTATTTAGAAATGAACAGGAACACTGTAAACACAACATTATATTGTTTAATCTACCTCTTAGCTGTAATATCAAAACTATTAGGTTGGTGCAAAAATAATGACGTAATAAAGTCGTTTTTTGACGTATTTTAACGTCAAAAAACGACATTATTACGTCATTATTTTAAAAAATTTAATCCATAAATACTTTAACCTTCACAACACTAAAAAAGATTTTTAATAAAATCTATGTTAAGATCAGCTGTGTTAATAACATAGAGACTCATCCATCTCCCATCATAACAACATTCTATTAAACAAACATTTCCAATAAAGACAACATAAATTCTTCTCAAAATAAATGCAAATGCTGTAAAAATATCTGTCAATGCACGATGGAGTTTCATAATCACCAATCAACAACAGTACCATTATTAACACCACAGCATCAGTCACTGTTCCCATAGTCCAATGGCAATATCCTCTGGTTAAGTTTGGGCCAGAGAATATTGCCATTGGATTATAGAAGATTGGTGCCATTTTAGAATCAATTCTAAACTGAGCTGCATCAGAGTTAGGGGTAAATAAGTAAATATATAGAAAGAAAATCCTGATGTTACTAATAATATTTTTAATATTACTTATTTAAAGGCTGTCAAAGGCAACATTTAAGCTTAATGTCAAGTTATATACAATCTTTATTATAATTTGGAAATGAATTAAGAGAGATGACAATGTAATTAACAGGACAACTAAAATCAAATTTAAGTTAATTTTACTATTCCCTTATCAACAAGAATCCAATGTTAAATGATTTTTTAAATTAAATTTTTTTTAAATTGTATTTTGTAATGAAGCATAAAAATGCCCAATAAAAAGATCAATATTTTTTTCTATGACACTATTTTTGACATCATAAAGCTACCCTTATTTTATCATTTTATGCAGCAGTTGGTTGCATTTTCATTTCTTTGGCTCCTCTCAATGTTGATAGGATTTTCTTTTTAGTTACTATAGCAAGGAAAAAAGAAACATACAAAAATCAGATCATCATTATTATTGGGCCAAGCACAAATACTAACCGTAAATGCTCATTGAGTGACTAATTGAACAAGGAAATGCTTTATTCTTCAAGTTAGAATATTTATAATAGTGTTGAATAGGGATGTGATTTGATGCAATGTTCCACATTTCTTGTATTACCATTTTTGTTCATTGTGACAGTTGTCTTTTTGCATCACCTGTGGACAGCCAGTTTTCTCTATCTGTCTAGAATTCACATATTCCTGGTGTACTCTTGGTGTTATTGCCTGAGGCAAGAACCTAAAGCAATTGTAGATAGTGCCTCATTTTTCTCATCCAACAACCATTCTGTGATCAAACAGTGTTAAATTCATATCCCATGGCTGCCACATGTACACGTTTGCTTTTATGCTATATATTGTTGGATATATGCCATCTGGTTGAGTCCATTTTTACAGACAGAAGGTGGGGAAGAGCAGAACAATCCAGTGTACAGTTCTATAATTTTTTTTTTTAACTTTTTGTTTAGATAGGAAAATTGATTTATATGTTAGTATTCATTAAAAAACATTACGTAAGTTCAGTTTGATATTTTTTCCCAGTAAGCAAATTAGAATTTTGATCAATATTTTGGATGCTTAATTTTTGCATAAGAATTATTACTCGAGTTGCTTAAACTGTTTTCATTTTTTTTTTTTTTTTAAATCTGAGTCTAAGAAAAAACATTTCAATGTAACTAGGAAAATTACAATTCTTGATTATAGTATAAAATAATGTCTGTCTATATTTCTGTGATGAAGTATTGTAACTATTTACACTATTTACATTATCCAAACTGTTGTCCTCATCTGTATTGCCATATTCATGACATTTCATCCATTGTATGCTCCAGCCTTCTTCAGGTGATATGTTGGAATTTTGGACCAAACCCTTTATTTAGTTCATGGGGGTAGATTCCTTAATACCATGCCCCTTTTCATGGATATCTCAGTTTCAGTTAATTCCCATTGGTAACTCAACTCTTCAAGTTTTTGTTCTCTCTGATGTGGTCAGATATTGAACTCACAATTCTTTGGGTCAGGTCACTTTTTGGATCACTCAACCAACACTTTTATCCATGTGGGCCATGGAACATAGAATAGTCTATCCCTGTGGACTAAATAAAGGGTTTGGTTCAAAACTCCACCTTATATCACCTGAAGAAAGTTGTAGCATGCAATAACTGAAACATTGTGAATATGGCAATAAAAATGAGGACAATAGTAGTGTAAATATAAAATAATGTATTTAGTAAATATTTATTTATCGTTTTTTTTTTGTTTTTTTTTAACTTGCTTAAAAGATTTAATCAAATTTGAGTACAGTTCTTTAAAGAAAACTATATTCTGTATTTATTTCCATTTTGATATGGCATTTAATTTTTTTCTGTTGTGGTTGTTATTTCCTTTTTTATGTGGTTTAAAAAAAAGATAAACTTTTCAAATATCAATTCGATAAGCATTTTCAACAACATGTGACCTACATATATAAGATAACTTTAGGAAGTGTCTACTTAAAATAATAATGAGTGAAATCACCATGGTGCTGGCTTGTTTTTTTTGTATGTATTTAAGGCAGAGCAACAATGAATAGAATTTGTACAGTAATTATATTGCTCAGAAGTGGTTCAGGAGGAATTTAAATGAAAATGAATAACTTGAAACTGCACCTCTTCTAGGACAGCATGTGGGCATTGGTGATAACCAACTGAGGACTTGTGTTGGATCTAATCCACTTCAAACATATCAAGTGCATACATTAGGTTTCAACATATGCAGCTGTTCAAAATCTAACAAAAAGATACATATTAGGGAAATAGGTATCTTTATGAAGTGGAAAAAACAAAGATGTATAAGCTTTTTTTCTGCTCTATTGCTAACTTTCTTTTGATTAATTTTTTTTCTAGTATTGTGTATTTTGATTTCTATTTTATTTTCTTGATCCTTGTTCTGGAGGTATGAATCCAACTCTTCCCCACTTGCTAGGGAATAATAGTAGAGTAGACTGGGCTCACTAGATTTGATTGGCAAACAGTCTAGGAAAAGGACAACTCTGAATTCCAAAAAATTTCAGGATTTTAAGTTATGCTATTTGCATGTGATTGAGGATATATAACAATGATTCTAAATTCAAATTCTAGCTTATTCTATTATGTTCAATTTCACACTAATGTCCTTGGGGAAAGGTATGAATCTATCTTGCAGGTATGAATTAAATAGCAGGGTAGACTGGGCTCTCTAGCTTTGGTTGGCAGTCACCCTAGAAGGACAGATCTGAATTCAAAGCCATGGGGCTAGCAATTTCCCCACACCCTGCAAAAACTACTTGCTACAAAAACCACAGTTGCAGCATCTAAACTACATTTAAGCCACTAGTGGCATGCTGATAGGCCCCCGATGTCAATACCAGCAGTGCTCTAGTGGTAGTCACTGGCAGGCCACCAGTAGGCCTCTAGTGGTCTGCCAGTGGTAACATTGCAAAGACAAACAGGCCAGTGGCCCAACAGCAGGCTGCATGCAGTAAACACTAGTGGCATGCCACCCAGTGGCAGATTGGTGGCTTGTATGTAGGGTAGCATTGAGAGGCTGTGATGGATACTAAACAGGGGAGCCAACATGGTTAATAACAATCTCTATTCTGGTTTAGATTTATTACTCACTCATCTTTGTTTCCTTGTTTTTCTTTTTCCTTGCTTATTTTGACTTTCTTTTTCCAAAATATTTACAGTAACACATGCGTATTTATTTTTATTTGTAATTACTGGAACCTGAATAGACTGTTATAATAGTCGGTTAACTTGCATAAGTGATACATTAAAAGAGAAGACTTTTGGTTGTGAAGTTGAATGATTTTGCTACATCACTGTGCAAATTGTTGTATTGCAAATACAACACAGAAGAGGATCATAAGGAAAGAAAGTTCTTTGAAAATCAACACATTCTCCAGAACTTTTAGGCTATCATTTTCTTTATTTTTATGGATAAATCCATTTAAGAAAAATGCAACCATATGGTGAGTTGTTCATGAAAATCACTTCTTTTCATTTGTATCATGTTCTTGCAATGTCTGATTGAACGCCTTTAAAAGTTGTCTTATATTGATGTTATATACAATTTTTTTATCCTCTTTGATACCAACCATGCGACAGATACAAGAACAGAAAAAAGATAACAAAAAGACAAATTAACTTTGCTTGTAACTGAAAGTCAATAATAAAATAATTTCTCTTTGTATAACAAAGAACTACCAACGGCAAACATATGTCATAAAAATTTGATTTGCTTTGTTGCTTCATTTTTTTAATCTGCCAATGACAATGCATTATATATATATATATATATATATATATATATATATATATAAGTATGATGTATTGATCTGTTTTAGGTAGATAGATTTTTTTTTTTTTTTTTTTTTCTATGGCCCACCAATCCTCAGGAGGCTATACAAAATCAGAAAACATTTCTAGATTGTTTGACATTTTTTTTTTTTTTTTTTAAATAATAATGATTTAGTGATAAAAGTCTTACTAGTTAACCCATAGCTGGGAGTGAGAAAAGGTGGATTCATACCTTTTCTTATTGGGTATTTGCGCATAAGGGAATATAATGAATCCAACTGGAATTGGAACTCAGCTCACCAACTTCCAATTCTGAGCCATTATCACTTCCACCACCTACATATCCAGGCTTACAGCAACTGGTATTCCCAAGCAGTCACCCACCTAAGTACTGACCAGTTTCAACATAGCTTAACTTTGCTGATCATATGGGAACTGGTATATCAACATGATGGGATGGTGCTCTAAGCTAAGCTCTGGCAGCAATTTGTTTTTTTGCAAATGGCTATGACTTTCTCCTTAAACATAATGACTATAAATACATTGATTAATTAATTTCTTTCTGTAAAATTAATTACATTTAGTTCTATGCATATCTATTGATTTCTCATAACTTTTCTATTTAAATATTTCGATGTTAGGGAACAGAGTAGAGTTCAAGAAATTAAGAGAACTTAAATGCATTTTAACTTTTAATTTTTTTAATTCATCTCTCTCCAATATATTTTTAAAATTTTGCTATATTTATAGGGCAAGTGATCAATATCAGAGAGAGAGAGAGAGTTGTGGATATAGGAATCAACACTGTATAGTAACTGGCAGTTTCACACTTCAATGCAATCTTTAGGCCAAGTATCTCTACTCTTTTAGAAGGCTGTAGATATTATAAGTAAAAATAAGTAATAAATAATAAGCAATCTGGAGATCATAATCATTAAGCTTATTTACATACTTCCTCCAACCACCCAAGCAGCATAAACATTTTAATGTTAATACTGGTTGAGTATCCTTTATCTGAAAAATCTCCAAAATCTGGAAGTTTTTCATGTGGTGATATAACTTGTGACAAATGGAAAATTTCAGAGAGCAACATGGCTACTTATAGTATGATTATTGCATTGCAACATTACAAATAAAATGCTGACTTTTTTCAGTTTTCATTATGTTTAACTGTAATCATAATCTGTTTTGTTTTTATACAAATGCTGTACCTGTATATATTATAACATTTTAATCAAAACACAAGATCATTGGTAGACTCATAGCTTAACTTCTCGCACTCACAGTGATGTCATTATTGATGTACCCTCACCTTCCAGTTTCTCATACCTAATGTAGAAGTAGTGTTTGGTGTTGCATTTATATATTTTTTGTAAGTAGTGATCAGGATTTTTTGTACATGTACAGAAAGTACAAAACATTATTTTTATGTGAAAAGTTTATAAAAAAACTACTTTCAGGGTATATGTTATTTATATAAAACTACCTTCCGGGTATATGTATAAGGTGTGTTATGAAATGTCAGAGGATATCAAGTTTATGCTTGGGTTCCATTCCAAAGCTGCTTCAATTTATAGATACTATATCCAAATTACATTAGACTGTATTCCAGAATCCAAAAAATTCTGAAAGCCGATGCACTTCCAGCCCCAAGAATTTCAGATAAAGGATTGTCAATCTGTAACTTTAAATAAACCTCAGTATTAACCCTAAATAAAAGAAACTAGAAAGGTATAGCATTGAATTTTTACATGTAGAAAAAATACCTTGGTAAATACTGAGCATTTACAGAAAAAAAACAAAAAAAACAGTGGATATCGAACATAGTGGTTAATGTTTCAGGAGATGTGGATTGTTTTACAAGCATGTCACGTACACTCTTTATTGTTGACAGATATGCATAGCCAACCTGTACAATGTGGAAAATTGGTATTTTGTACCTGGAAACTCGCTCTATACAATGACGATTTTGTACTCTTTTGTATCTATTGTAGTTTCCATTGTTTATTGGATTCATCCATATGTGAGGATATTGGCCAAAAAGTTTGTTCAATCCTGTTGGTTAAAATCTTCATAAGTAATGACTGCAAATCACTTCCCCTCTCCATTTTATAGGCAGAAGCACACAAATGCATGCTGGGATTTTTTCTTAACCAATATAATAGGCTGGCTCTTGCTTTCATATAACTCAGTCCTGATCTTTCTTTTCTTGAAGTCAGAATGCTACATTTATCTGTATTTGCTCTTGTGTGTCGACCCCATTCTTAGTTTGTGAAGATTTTGCCTTATTACTGTTGATTTGCCTTGCATATATTGTTTGCTTGTTTTAAAATATATTTGCTCTATTCTTTTCGTGTTATTGTTTATTGCAAATTTTGTCGATTCTGTTTGTTGGGCAGTTCTGCTATTTATTTACATTTAACCACAACCGTTCACTCTACAAATTTTTTAAATAGAAAATTTACTTAATAACCAACTGAGTAAATCGCGACCATGTTATATTTTAAATTTTGTGCATACACGTTGTTTTTGATTTTGTTGACTGAACAGTATAGTAGGATCAGTTGGGCACTGTCTGAGAAAAAGAGCACCATGACACAATTCACTCTGGCAAAAATTTAGAAATGGCATGCAGTACTGTTTGGCATTCATGACTAAAGATCTAATACAAACATTTCAGAATTTTGGGGTGTCAATTTCAGGACAGTGTAGAGGATTTGGAATGGGTTTGATGAGTCTAATGGTGATTATGAAGGTATGGCAGCTCAGAAAACTCACTCAGATTGTTCTGATAAGAACTCCCAAATTTTTTGGTGAGGGCCCCAGACTCGACATAGAGGCCTACATGAAGTGTCTTGAAGTGGTAGTGCTGCCCTACGTCAAGAGGATGGCTACTGCAAGACCCTATGTCTGACAACAAGACACTGTACCATGCTACACAAGCAGGAGAACTCAGTCATAGCCATCAGACAATTTCTGCGACAACACCATTTCATACATATAGCTACCTAACTCCCCAGACCACAAACCCCTTGATTATTATGTGTGGGTTGTAGTTAAGTGAGAGACCAACAAAACTCCTTGTAACACCAAAGGAACTGAATGCAGGGATTATGGCAGCATTCTCTAACTTAAACAAGGAGACTGTCCAGAAGAGTTGCAGGAGATTCCGAAGTCATCTGGAGGCTGTAGTTGAAGACAGTGGTGATTTTATTGAATAAATTTACTCTTTAATATTTCAAGATATTTTTTTGTGTAATTTTGGCAAATATATATTAAAATGTGATGTCAGTATTATTTTCCATTTTGTGTAATTCAGACGGCAATTTATCCCTCGCACTGTGTGTGTGTATATATATATATATAATACACTATATTATAGGATATTACATTAGAACATATGTATAAACTGCTACATAAATGTACTCGATGTTTCGATGCATATAATCACATCTTATCAGGTGGCAGTAAATGAGGATTTTTACAATTTTTAATATTTACTTACAAGCAACAATTTTCTGATGAAAAAAGTAAGTAAGAAGAGCTAAAAAGAAAGACAGACACAAGATATAGTCTCTTCTACAAAGAAAAGAAGAGAGAAAAAAATAAAATATAAAAATGTAAAGTATGTCATGCAATTTAAAATTGCAATGGATACATATGGAATATTTGAAACATCATTTTTGATACAGTGTTGATGATGAGTGGCTGAAATTTTTACTGAGGAAGCAACGTAATTTAACAATCATTATTTTATAGTATGTAAATAATAAGGCTCTTTAAGAAATAAAAGGAGAAAGCAAGGAAAATATTTAACAAAATGACAAAATTAAATCAAAATATTTAAATAAAGTAACCAAAACTTTTAAGTATATGGATCATATAAAATAATAAATTATAAAAATTATACTCAATGGAGTGCAACAGTTAACTAAAGGTTTTTATAAGGGGTATTAAAAAAGTAAAACAATAGATAATGTTATAACACCAGTCAAACTTATATAGCTCTAGATAAAATATTACCAGTAATGTTCGAGGAATAATGTACAAACTATACTATATTGAAAAAAAAAAAACTTACTAAGTATATGTTTTAAATGTCTACCACAAGGTTATTCAACATAAAAGAAGTGATTATCAAATTTTAACATTTAGCAAGATTGTAAGGTCAAAGATGAAATGTGTTTACAATTGATAGTTTGAATATTTGATTTAATAACTTCTCCCTATTTAAAAATCTGATTATCTGCATTTTCTGCTGTAGATACAGAAAACAAGGTTCATATAAGGATTTACATGTTCTAGCTAGTTTTAAAATTTTCCATTTAGCTTTAGGGGTTTATTTTCTTCTCTCAACTTCCAAAAATATTTAGAAAGTGAAGTACAATTTCTATAAGTAGCATTAATAAAAGGAGATAGGTGCTTATACTAAGTGTTCTTGGTGCTGTCAGTATAAAACTTTTCCACCCCCAGATTTTCTATTGAGATAAAACACAGATACACAGGTGATTCAGTTAAGCATTTGTTAGACAATGGGCATTGATTAGGATTCTTAAAATTACATTCATTGCTGTCCTTAACAATATTTACATTAGTACTTGCATTATAGTTAAAATTATGAAATTTATTGAGTATTTTATTGTTATGCAACTTTATTATTTTCTCAAGATTAATAGTACAAATATAGCTAAGTTTTAATGTATTCTTATTAAAAATTTTACTAAGAGGATTGCATTTCGGAAAATGTTTGTCTGTTAATTTTAGAAGCTTATGCCCTAACTTTGTACTAATTGGTTAAATGGAGGTGTGTATCAGATGATCTTCCTGTTTCTGTTTCTTTGAACTACTGTCATATTCCATAAACTGAATTTAAGTGGACTTATACACACTATTCCTTAGAACTTTATTATACACACTTATTTGTTAGAAGAGTGTTTGCTAATCTGACATTCTACAG